>CM056495.1:43420624-44020624 GCA_029783415.1 Anisodus acutangulus | reverse complement strand
AATATGGGTTCAAACAGTCGTACTCTTATTATTCTCTATTCAGTATGTAACTTAACATCTTAGTCTATGTGGATGACTTGATTATCTCCAGAAATGAACATAGTTCCATTGAACGATTCAAAGACTATCTCTGCACATGTTTTCACATGAAGGATTTGGGCCCTCTGAAGTTCTTTCTAGGAGTTGAAGTTGCACGTTGATCAACTGAGGTGTTTCTCTGTCAACAAAAATATGTCTTAGATATAATCTATGAGTCCAGTTTACTGGGAGCTAAACCAATCAATACTCCTATAAAACAGAATCACGATTTAGCGTTGGCCAAAAGAGCTACTTTAGGCGATCAGAAACCATACTCGCGTCTGGTCTGTACACTAATATACCTCAGTTTCACGAGACATGAGTTGTCGTATTGCGTGCATGTTATATCTCAATTCATGCAGCAACCAAATGAAGCACACTGGAACGCAGCTCTCCATGTGGTGTAGTACTTGAAGAAGAACCCAGGACAAGGCATTGTGATGAGAAAATATTGTGATATTCAGTTGTACGGATGGTGTAATTCGGACTGGTCTAGATGTCTGTTGGCTCGAAAATCACTTACCAGTTGGTTTATATCCCCGGGAATTCACATGTATCATGAAAAACCAAGAAGCAACACATTATCTCAGCAGAGGCGGAATATCGATCAATGAAAATGACAGTCTGTGAGTTGAAATGGTTAAAGATAATTTTACATAGTTTGGGTGTTAAACATAATCTCCGGTGAAAATGTATTGTGATAGTCAAGCAGTATTGTATATTGCGCGAAATTCAGAGTTTCATAAACGGACTAAACATATTGAAGTTGAGTGTCACTATATTCGGGATGCGCTCCAATCCGGAATAATACTTCCCTGCCATGTGTCGACCAGTGAGTAGTTGACCGATGTATTTACAAAGGATTTTGGCAAATCGCAACATGAATATGTACTTGACAAGTTGGGCATGCGAGACCCTCATGCTCCAACTTGAGGGAGTATTAGAATAGGTTAGGTTTATTTATGGTAATATAGGATTTGGTAATTATGATAATATAGGATTTGTAGTCCTATTAGATTAGGGTTATCTTTTACCGTATTAGACTAGAAAAAATAGGATTTTACCTCTATATAAGAAGGTCATTATGATGAATGAAAAGTAGAATGAATTCTCCCATTATTCTTGTCTCTCTAAATTCTCGTTTCTGTCTTGGTTTTAACAACTAAATATTAGAAGATAAATATAAATTAATAAAATAAAAAGATTATTTGATTAAAAAAAACATTTATGTTCGCTAGTGACGGTGGAGATGCTTTGTAGTGATGGTGGTTAAGGGTAGCAAAATTAATCCAAATCCGCTCAACCAGGTTTGGAGGTGGGTGGTGATGGGTGAGGTTGGGTGGTGGGCGGAGAGTAGGCGGTGGGTGGGGGTGGGGAGGGTGGGAGTGGTTGTGGTGACAGAGGTGGTTAATGGGCGTGGAGAGTGGATAGGGGGTTGGAGGGTGGTGGGGCTGAGTTGGAGGGGGTGGGGGTGGAGCTGGTGGTTGTGGACAGAGTGGTAGTAAAAATTATTTAGACACAAATACCTCTTAATGATATTAAGACATTGTTCAAGATCTTAATTATTAGATCTATTCAAATCAAATAAGTGTTTAGATCTTAATGTAAACAAATGCACTTAATGACTTAAGTTCAGACCTCCATTAAGTGCAAACAAATGAGGCCTTAGACGGATTAAAGGAGTACTTGGTAGAGCCAGAATTTTCATTAAGGGTGTTCAAATATGAAAAAGCAAACACACAAAGAAGTCAAGATGATTCAACATCTATTATATATATACATAAAAATAATTTTAAATTTATATGTATACTGTAATTTTTCGTTGAAGGAGTCTGAATGAACCTCCTTGCTCCCACTTGGGTCCGCCCTGATTATTAGGTTGCGTTATAACCCAGATGGCCGGGTTGATTTGACCTAAACAATAATTATATTTCGATCCCTTCCCATTCATAATCATTTTTCATTTGTGTGTTTATCCTTTAATTACCAAATTGAACTAATGAAAGATTTTCCCTTGTATTTCGTATGACTGTATCAAACAAATCGAAAATAATAATTTTTTTTATATTTTGATTAAAAAAATTATGGTCAATTTGGTCGGCATATATTGTCCAAATTGACTCGAGCTTTTAAATGAGCTAATTAGGATTGTGTCCAAAATGATCCGACAATGAATATTTGATCAGTTCAACCCGTTCAAGAATGAGTGAGTTGGACTAATTATATTTTCTTGGGCTAAATTAACACTCTTAATCAGATAATGGCACATTATAACAATTTTTAAGCTACTGTTTATGTCTAATCCTCGTTTTAAGAAAACCTTTCTAAATGTATACCCCTCAACAAATGACTGCTTTTATTTTTAAACTTGTGAATAATTGAACAACACAAATAATTAAGATTTATTCATCCGGTAAAATTTCTAAACAATTTGACAAGATAGGTAGAATGAAGATAGTATCAAGTTTTAACCATATAGTAGAACTTATGAATAATATTGTCACTGATAGAAATAATCCCCTTGATTATTTTCATTAATTGAAAGGCTATATATACAAGTTACATATTTCCATAATAGGAAAAATCCTTTTCCTATTCTACTTCTAAATCCTTATTCTACCATAATTCTAACTATACAATTATGGTAGGTGTATAACACTAATTAAGGCATCATTTTTATTACAATATACTACCATATATACAATATCTTATTGGAACAATTTTCTAGCAAATCTGGCCGAGAGGCCCAAATTATTGCTATTGTTTAACACACCCACTTGATCATAGCGGCGGCTTTAACTGAGACTGTCCCTAAAATCTTCAAAGAGAACATTTGGTAGACCCTTTGTAAAGATGTCCGCAATTTGATAACGAGGCGGGACATGGCATACGCGAACTTGACCCTTTGCAACCTTTTCACGGACAAAGTGAATGTCCATTTCGATATGTTTGGTGCTTGGTGTTGAGCAGGGTTACCTGAAAGGTAGATGGCACTAATGTTATCGCAATATACCAAGGTTGCCTTGAATGGGACAATGAAGCTCCAAAAGTAAATTACGTAGCCAACATGATTCGGAGACCACATTTGCTACCCCTCGATATTCTGCCTCGGCACTTGAGCGTGACAGAGTTGCCTGACGTTTTGCCGACCATGAGACCAAGTTGTTGCCAAGGAACATACTGATGGTTTAAGTCGACCGTGCGGTGTCGGGACAACCACCCCAATCAAAGATCCGTGTAGGAGACAAGCGTAGATGTAGCCGAAGCGGATACAAGTGCAACCCATAGTCTAGTGTCCCTGAATATACCGAATGATGCGTTTTATTGCATTCATGTGTTCAACTCTGGGGTCATGCATGAATAAACACACTGCTGAACCGCATACGTAATATCCGGTCTGGTAAAGGTAAGATCTTGGAGAGCCCGCAAGATCTGCGATCTGGATCGGGTCCTCGGGATGGTGCACTCCGCTGTGGCACTTAGCTTTGGGTTTGCATCAATCGGCGTGGAAGTGGACTTACAGGATGACATCCCAGCCTCTCGATGATCTCAAAGACATACTTCCGTTGAGACGAAACAACACACCTGAATGACGTTTGACAAAGAATTCCCAAAAAGTAACTCAAGGGCCCCAAGTCTTTCATAGCAAATTCAGAACTGAGCATGGCCATGATAGACTGGCGCAAAGCATCGGAGGAGGCAGTCAAGATGATATCATCCACATACAACAGAATATAGGCCAAGGACGAACCACGGCGGTAGATGAACAAGGAATTGTCCGACCTGCTATGAGTGAACCCAATAGTTGAAACAAAGTCAGCAAACCTCGTGTACCAGGCCCTCGGAGACTGCTTAAGCCCATATAAGGACTTCTTCAACAAACATACATGATGAGGACGGTTTGGATCCCTGAAACCCAAAGGCTGATGCATATAGATCAAGCTTTCCTTGAGATCACCGTGTAGGAAAGCATTCTTGACATCCAACTGATGAATTGGCCAAGTCTTTGAAAGAGCCAAGCTAAGCACAGTGCGAATGGTAGCCGGTTTGACCACCGGACTAAACGTCTCACCACAATCAATTCCAACCTGCTGAGTCTTACCATCACCAACAAGTCGCGCCTTATGTCGAGCAAAGGACCCATCTGAATTCTCTTTATGAGCAAAAATCCATATAGACCTGATAACATTAATACCTTATGGACGGGGCACTAACTCCCACGTCTTATTATCAATAAGCGCATTATATTCATCAGTCATAGCAATTTTCCAATTAGGGTCATTTAATGCTGACACAGGATTGCGGGGCAAGGGGGATTTAGAGACATCAGAATGTAAATTAAAATGTCTTTTAGGTGTAAAAATACCCCGCTGACTACGAGTGATCGGTCTATGACTCGAGGAAGAATTGAGGAAAATTTCTGGGCTCGGGACGGGTGGCGGCGGTGATGGGCTTTCTTGGCCCAAATCGGTACATACTAGATTCCACGGACCGGTTCGAGGTGGGCTGGGCCCAGCCCAATAGGAGCATTCGATGCTATCTTGGTGGCGTGGCGATCTTGTTGGGCCCAGGCGATGGAGCCATTGGAGGATTTTGGTGCACGGAGATGTCAGAAAAATTACGAATAATATCTGAGGGATATTTGGTCATCCAAAAATTATATGACTTAGGTTGGGAGTATGAACTTTCGCAAATGGGAATTGAGTTTCATCAAAAATGACATGGCGATTGATTATAATTTTCTTGGAGGATAAATCAAAACACTTATAACCACGATGATTTGACGGATAACCCAAAAACACACACGGGGTAGACCGAGCCTGAAGTTTGTTAATTGTGGTGGATGGGAATAACGGATAACATAAGCACCCAAAAATCCGAAGGTGGGAATAAGAAGGGTTCTTATTATATAGGACTTTTAGGGGGGAGGAATATGTCAGACCCTTAGAAGGAATTATGTTAAGAAGATATGTGGCCATTTGTAGAGCATGATGCCAATAATATGGAGGTATGGAGGCATGTATTAGGAGAGTTCGGACAATGTTATTTATGGAACGAATTTTGCGTTCGGCTTTCCCATTTTGTGAAGATGTATGAGGACATGAAAAACAAAAATTTATCCCATGAGTAGCACAAAACTCTCGAAACTCCCTATTGTCATACTCTTTCCCATTATCACATTGAATATTTTTTATTTCTCTTTCGAATTGAGTACGAATGAACGCTCTAAATTTTATGAAGACGGAAAACACTTGTGATTTATTCGCAATTGGAAACGTCCACAAAAATCTAGAATAATCATCTAAAAAGAGAACATAATATCGATGACCCATTGAACTAAGAACATGAGATGTCCATAAGTCGCTATGAATAATGTCAAATGGCATAGAAGTATGGGAATTAGAGTCTACGAATGGCAACTTAACAATTTTTCCTAATGAACAAGACTGACAAATTGGAGTACGACTTGTACCCTTACAAGAAATAAAGCTATTTTTATTTAAAGTTGATAAAATAGAAGATCCCGGATGACCCAGGCAGGCATGCCACATGGAAGGAGAGAGGCTGCAAAGGCGATGGCAATTTGGACTCGATGGTGGATCAAACCGGGCATGATAGGATCTGATCCCACCTACTATCACACCTCATGAGATGACTCCCGTCTTGAAATCCTTCACAGAGAAAGCAAGGGATCAAATTCAACAAGCAGTAATTGTCATTTGTGAATTTTCGGACAGACACTAAATTTTTAATCAATTTAGGAGCATGTAAAGTATTTTTCAAGAGGAGTGGTGGATTAGGAGGAGATAATGTTTTCTGACCATACCCTAAAATTGGAATAGAACTGCCATTACCAACAATTATCCCGAGAGTGCTCAAGTTGGAATAAGATAAGAGAGTACCTGAGTCGGAAGTCATGTGAGTAGTGGCCCCGGTGTCCATGTACCAATTTTGGTCCGGTTGAGTTAATCCCAATGTGTGCATCGCGGCCTCGATATCGGTCTGAGTAGGGCCTGCTGCATGATGGGCTTGCGGAGGTCGGGGCCCAAGAACTCCTGGCCGTGGCCGACTGGCCCAGAATCGCTACCATCGCCATTGTTGGGCCATCGGCGATGGGCGCCACTGCTGGGCATTGGGCCTGGATTGTTGGCCAGCCCACTGGCCGCTGGAATTTCCTACTGCCTGCTGGTATGGGCTGCTGGCCCACGGTCCACTGCCACTGCTCCACTGCTATGGGCCCCACTGCAGGGCCCATGGGGGTGGTGGGCCGCTGTTCATTGGATGGGACCCACTCACGTTTTGCTGACTACCGGAACCTCCACTATTACCACCGCGTTTGCCCCCGCGATTTTTGTTATTATTCTTGCGATTATTCTTGCTACCACCATTATTATGGTTTTGGCCCGAATTATTAACAAAAACTGACGGATTAGGAGAGGACGCCATCATGACAACTGAACTTGCTCCGGTAGCCGCCTTTTTAGCCAAACCGGCTTCTTCCAACGTAAGCATGGAGCGGGCTTGATGGAAGTTGGGAAGAGGGTTGCTTTGGCGAAGGAGAGTGCCAACACCATTATAGGCCTCCGAAAGACCGGCAACCAACTGTAGAACTAGACGATTATTTGTTACTGGTGCGCCAACGTTACGGAGTTGATCCGCCAATTCCTTTAGTTTCTTGCAATATGCAGAAACGTTCGGAAATACGTCCATTCGAACGAGAGAGAATTCCTGCTCGAGTGTAACGATACGGGAATGTTGGTTGTCTTGGAATATGTCACGCAATCTATTCCATGCAGCCATAGCCGTGGTATCGGGCTCCATAATCGTCTGTAGAAGGTCCATTGAAATAGTGGCGTATATCCACCGAAGAACGGTAGCATCAAGTGTAATCCATACCTCAGGATCCTCCGCAAGAAGGGGTCTAGCGGGAGGAATTATGTGATGAAGAACTTTATAAGAGATAGCGTGAATTTTAAACAACTCCGCCAATGATGCATATTGAGCGTTTTCCATCTCAAGGACAATAGGGACACCGAGCTTGATATTGGAAACCGTGAGGCGAGGTGAAAATTGTTCTTAGACATTTTTGAAAGAACAAAGAAGGAGGATAATTTTAAGAGAGGTTTTTGAGAGCGGAAGACGAGATATTTGGAGAGAAAAACCCGAGGGAGGGGGGGGGGGGTTCTCGGCCAAAGAGGAGGCAAAAGTTTGAGAGAAGAAAACTTTTGTTTAGACCTAGTGTCTTGATACCATGATAGAAATAATCCCCTTGATTATTTTCATTAATTGAAAGGCTATATATACAAGTTACATATTTCCATAATAGGAAAAATCCTTTTCCTATTCTACTTCTAAATCCTTATTCTACCATAATTCTAACTATACAATTATGGTAGGTGTATAACACTAATTAAGGTATCCTTTTTATTACAATATACTACCATATATACAATATCTTATTGGAACAATTTTCTAGCAAATCTGGCCGAGAGGCCCAGCCCACTGCTATTGTTTAACAGTCACTATCATCAATATCGATCTCATCAAGAAGAAAACCTTTAGGCTTGTTATCCAGGAACTTGTTCAGAAATACCGTAATGAAAGGAACATAGGAGGAGTTTGTCGCTAGGTATTTGACCAAATAGGATCGTCCAGTTCCTATAGAACCTATCACTAAAATACTCCTAGAGGGGGGTATGACTCACTTTTTTTAAGTAATGGGAAAGAGGACCGAAACGTGCCACTGAAAGACTCTACTGAACAACACATGCAAAGATTTGTCCATCCATTAGAACTTGTGAATAATTTAACAGGGTAAGTAGAATAAAAATAGTCTAGGTCAACAAAATTTGTGAACAGATGAACAACTTAGGCAATATTTCTCCTAAGGACAAAACTTATGAACAAATCAACTGGCATGTGAAAAATTAAATAAGTGTACAACAACAATATAATCAATATAATCCTACAAAATGGGATTTCGGAGGGTAGGATATACGTAGATCTTACCTCTACATTTGAGGGATAGAGATGTTGTTTCCGATACACCCTCGGCTCAAAAAGAAAAAATTAAATAAGTTTATTTTTTAAATTCTTTCAATTATATAGTACTGATATTATTTTTGTAGAAATTTCTTACGTGGAGACAACATAAATAATAGACTCAAATCATCCTATTTGTGCAAACAGATACCTCAAGAATAGAAACTTATAAAGAACTACTAATATTCTTTGCTGTCGACAGGCTAAATAAATGTACATAAAAATAAAAAGTCTTGTTTCAATTCTCCACTTTACCTAACTCGAATATTGTGGTAATTCCTACTTTATGGGATTGAAAAGATATTGACCTTTCATTTCATTCAAATCATAGAATCATCGTCTCATTAATGTGAAATCACAATTTATTCCATACATTAAGTTTCCTCTAGATATTATTTTTTTCATTCGGTGTCCGGTATATACATCGGAGCCCGATTAATCCGAATTTGCGGCTCATTGGGGAAGATCCCCCTATATATTAAAGATTTTTTCAATATCTAGAACTCGAACTCAAGATTTTTGATTAAGGGAGGACCAGCTCCCTCCGCTGCACCACGCCCTTTGGTGGTGAATTTCCTCAAGATTTCATTAGAGTACTCAATGCAGTCATAATTAACAAAAAATGGAGTATAATATTTATATATTTGATATTATGATTCTTTTTATATTTAATCTGACCATTCAATGAATATGTAACAATTGCTCAAGATGTATAAAATTATTATGAAATGATAAAAGTTCTACATAATTAGTTTCGAAAGTGTAGGATTTTGTTGGGTTCAAAACATATAAGTAGGCACATCGAAAGTTTAAAATTTTATTCTACTTATCCCAACTTTGCTTAGGGGGTACACACTACTATGCCTTCGACTACAAGCACTATGCTACGGTGTATTCCTCTGTCAAGAAAGCCAGAAAATCTTGACAGAGGTTTGAGAGAGTTTAGTCTTAGACTCTAAGTCTAGAAAGTTTATAGAATTGGTGTGTTAGTATGTTAATAACTATATATTAGTGTTGTATATATAGTGATTTTTAGGTCACAAATCATATTAGGGTTGGGCTCTAAGACTGGCCCAAAAACTGAGGTGCAGTGGGCCAGTCTGATTGGGCCCACTGCCGGGTTGGCGCCACGGCGCAACCTAGCAGGCGCCGCGGCGCCTTACGTAAAATTTCGTTTCCCGTTTTCATTTAATATATATATATATATATCCAGCAAACATAACCTTTAAGTGAGATGATAAATTCCTTTCATTCGCGACACACTCGATCAAGCTTAGAATTTGTCATGTGTCTATCCAAATGGCTTGATCACTTTATCTCATCTATATTAGTCGACAACTAGACCATATTCTAAATATGTCTCTTGCATTGGCCAATGACTTGGTCGACCTAATATCACTGAGAAGTTGAGTGCTCTCTCGAATATCCAATCGAGGAATAAATCCTATTCTTGGTTCAACTACCACCTTAATTTACATTATAATGCACCCAACATAAGCCGTATCTTATACTATAAGGAGTTTAAGCTAAGGACAGGGTCAAAGTACATTACTCTGTAAACAAGGTGCGTATTGACCTCAAGTCAAAGGACCTTCATCTCCCATACGCTAATAACACTTTAGACATGTATAACAAATAGTTTATCAGCAGGGTATACCAATATTTTCCAAAAGTATTCATGTGTCCATCACTAGTAATCATTACTAGTAGCATGTGAGACATACTACATTTTCTAAGAATGTGATGCAGACCACATGTCGACTTATAACATGTCATCGATATCCCATTCTCGATGATCATTAGTCAAGGCCGCTTTAGAGTTACGCTCTATCATTAATATTTCACTCTATTAATGACAATGTAAGCTCAAGGGATGCACATTAATGAATAATTACAAACAATCAAATAATAATTCAATAATCGCAAATGCCATAAATATTAATCTTATTAATAATATGAATGTGTTCAAGTACATTTGTCTCTAATGATAATTGTCTCTAGGACATACATACTTTCAGAAAGGTTCTCCCTCTGCTCCTTTTGCCTATCACTTTAGCCAAAAAAATCTGATCCAAAATAATTATCATTTTAAAAATCAAGAAGGTATCAATTTCTCTGCGCACAATTATTAATTAATCAATGTTTAAGAAAGAGATAAAAATAATTTAGTTTATGTTACAAAAAGGGTAATTTAACCAATCCTTTTTATTAATGTTATTGTGTTTATTTAGTAGGTGCATCAAATTTTAAACGAGAAATAAAAAGGGTCAGATAATATCAGAATTTACCCTGTATATATATTTACAACTTTTTATAAAGAAAAGAAGCTTTTCATGCGGACTAAGGGTTATTCTCATAATTGTTCTATATATGTCTTACATGTGTCTTAAGGATGAGTTTGTCATGACCAAGTTAGGCTAACAATATCCCTGCATAAAGAAATTAAGGAGTAGGAAAAAATAATATTTTAAACTGTTATTTGCGTGGTCTATTTCTCCTTTTCTTGATTTGTATGTTCTCTTTCAATAATAATATTTTTATATACAAATGATGGAGATTACTCTAGTAAAATATTAAGTTAAATACATAGTTAGTATAAAAAATATACATTATCATATCATTTTTCTATATTATCATCTTATTCAAAGGATATTTATACGTAAATTTTTTTAAATATAATATTTGTAATCTTGAAAATAAATAAATTATATGATACAATAAATAAAGATGATATGATAATTTTAAATTCCTTACACTAATGATATATTTTATATAGAATTTAAACTCAAATTTTTAATTGACCGTTAGACCTTTTTTAATGAGCAATTGCAATTTCTAGCATTAGTTTCATGAAATTATCGAGGCAGACGTCAGTACTCACGTACGCATGCAAAGCTATAAAAAATAATGGTCTTTAGTGACGTTTAGTACTAACCATAAGTTAACATTTTAATTAATAAATTAATTAATAAAATTGCTGTCCAGTAATATATCCACTTAGACGTGAGATAAGATTAAGAATAATAATATAATTAGGTCATGGTGCTGATGTTATGCTTTTTTCAAAACATACAATAAACATAGTTGTACCTACCTATCAATGGTTGGATGATGATTCCTTAGTGATTTTCCTTTTCAGATTCTCTGTTTGGCTGTTTTAAAGCTACGTCACTCTTTGCCACTATCATCCATTTTTAAATAACTTATTATTATTCTCCTTTAAATATGTGTGGTTTCAAAAAAATCGTTGGATAGCTGGTTAGAGTTATGCATGTATTAGTAATATAATGATTAGTTATAAGGAATTCTAGTATTATTTTATGTAAGGATTAGTTATATGTAGTGTTTAGTTATTCATGTATTGGTTATCTACCTTCTTTCCTGCATAAAATAATACATAGGTTCCATCATAACTTACAAAGTATTAGTTATGTGGGTTGCTAAATTGCAAATCAAACAACGTATTAATTTTATACATAAATAACTTACCTCCTAACCATTATATTACTTATACATAATTTAATAGGTAGAAATGCAAGGTAAGACTGCGTACAATATACCCTTATGGTCCGGCTATTTTTCGAACCCAACGCATAATGGGAGCTTAGTGCACCGAGCTGCCCTTTTATAACTCACCTCCAAACCAACTAGCAAACCATATCTTATAGCATATTATCTATCACAGTAAAAATACTTAACATAGATTTGAGCAAATAATTGAATTCATATGATTCATACAGTACATCCAACTAAAAATGAGATTCAATTATATAGTTTATTTATTGACAGGTGGGGTCTTGTTAACTATTTTTGTCTCAAGTACAATTTTCTAAAGTGGATTTGGCACTAAGAGTGGCTAGTGTGGTGTCACCGTGTGGTGAAGGATTCAATCCCACAAGAATTATTTCTTGGAGAAATTAAGTAAGATTCTTTCCCTCATGTTTGGATCATTGAAATTATTGGTGGGGTACTTATAATTCCCAACTTGGAACTTGTCCTAGTGACTTGGTTTGTGGCTAGATAAGGAAGGTTTTAGTGTGTATATACACAAAGGTCAATGCTTTTGCATGAATGACCACTTACTCTTTCAAAATTGAGCGAGACAATTCATCGTCTTCGACATCTGGCTCCTCTCCATGGTCTTTGTTGTGTTCTCGATCAACAAACCAGTGTGATTCCACGGGTGAGGTCTAGGAAAGGTAAGATAGGCGCAAACATTACCCCTATCTTTGTGAGGTAGAGGAGTTGTTCTCGATTATGAACTAAAATATTTGCTTTATAAAGAAACAGAGTCATCTTCTTTTTAATTTTGTCATAATTGTTTTCCACATTGGACTAAAAATAGGTAATTGCAAGAACATATTCTTTCATCTGAACTTCTTTTATGTGCATTTGTTCCTTTATACTAGCAGACTGTTCAACCAAGCTGTGCTATTGAAATGATTATATAGATAATTTAACATAAAAGACATTCATATATTGTTATAAATGAGCTACCTCTAAATATTGGGCTCCCACAATTCACAATAGTTTATTGAGGCGATGTCACATAGAAAATAATCGTTGCACCAACGACCATTTTATATTTCGGCCGTTGTGCAATGACCATTTTTGGCCTCCCCCCTCCCCTTACCCCTTAATATTTATTTTTAACTCCTAAGTTATTATATTCACACTTTAACTCAATTTTTCAACTATAAATACCTCATTTTCTCTTCATCATTCTCACAAATCTTCCTACAATCTCTCAATCTATCTCTCTACAAGTCTACATTGTCTACTAAATATTCGATTTTATTTATTCATTTGGGAGTGAAGTTGGCAACTAGCTTGAGGATCTTTCATCGACCAAAGTTTCAATTTTCGACCTCTCGATTACACGTCGACGTTACGTCGGCGTTTGGTACATTCGTTCCTTCATTAAATTATTATTGTTTCTTTCTTTTATTTAGCGCTTAATTTCATTTACTTTAATTATTTATTTGTATAATTAAAATGGAAGAATTGAAACGTATGATTATGGGTAAGGGTAAGGGTAAGGGTCAGGCTTCTTCCAGTAGGGGTAAAAAGGGAAAGGGTACTTCTTCTAGTCATTCTACTCCTAAACAGGATGATTTGGTTGATACTGAATTTTTTTCTGAAATATCATTAGATTTAGATGATGAGATATTTTCTCGAACTCAACAAGACTTTAATTTAGAAGATGATCTAGATGACACACCCACTAGTGCACCTCCAACTGGAACGCCTCTTGTTCCCCCTAGTATGAGACGAGGCCCAACAAAACGACCATTAAAATCAGATGCATGGAAATTTTTTGATAGGGACGAAGAGAATCAAGTAGTTAGATGTCAAGTTTGTAAAAATATTTTTAAATTTAAAATGGGAAAAGGTCAGGGTGGGACGGGGGGTTTATTGAGACACGTACAAAACTTTCACAAAGCTAGGTGGAACCAACACCTGGCTGAAAAATCGGGTGCGCCAATGCTCTCTCTGTCATGACAAGGTTCAAATATTGTCCCAGACAAAGTACAGGGTCAAATTAACCCTATGACGGGGGGAATTGTAGGTCCTAAATATGATAAACATAGAGATAGGGAAGTAATAGCAAAATTAGTTATTGTGGAGGGTTTGCCTTTTTCATTTCCTTCATCTCCTGATTTTATTCATTATATTAGAGATATATATAATCCTGCTTTTAACGATTTTCCTAGATCAACTGTTAAGAGAGATGTATTTAAATTTGCACATGAATATCAACAGTATTTACGTTATTCCTTATATCATTTTTCTGGTAAAATATCTAGCACGTCTGATATAGGCCGTGGTACTAACGGCCATGATTATTTAACGGTAACATGTCATTGGATTGATTATAAATGGACTATGCAAAAACGTATTTTGGCGTATAGATATATAGATGATAGGCACACTAGTACTTTTATTTCAGAAAATATTCATTCAGTTTGCGATTATTATGACATAACTGATAAAATTATGACTATTACATTGGATAACGCTTCTTCTAATAATTATGTTATTAGACTTTTAAAAGATCTTTTAACTCCATCTTTTCCAAATCATTTTCATATAAAATGTGTGTCATATATATAACTTAGTTGTAAAGGATGGTCTAACGCTTTTTACAGACATTCTTAATAAAATATTAAAATACAATTTGTTATAGACTTTATTTTTAAAAGTAATAGAATACAACGAAAAAAAATATAAAAAAAACTTGTCACGATTGCAGACTACCTTAAAAGAAATAATCCCCTTGATTATTTTCATTACTTGAATAGGTATATATACAAGATACAAAATATTCATATTTTATTCCTAAAATCTTATTCTACCATAATTCTAACTCTATAATTATGGTAGTGTATATTCCTAATTTAGGTAACAAATACATTACAATATACTACACATATATTTTCCTAATATACAATATTCTTACATTGTCTATTTACCATAAAAGACTAAAACCGAGAGCCTCAATCTTGGGCAGAATCCGAGATGCTAAGTAAGGCAATATACACTTGTATATTGTCTGTATATTGCCTTATTTAACACACCCCCGAAGTCATAGCGGACGGTCTTCGAACGCTGAGACTGTCCCTAAAATCTTCAAAGAGTACCGAGGGAAGACCCTTTGTAAAGATGTCTGCAACTTGATATCTTGAAGGGACATGACATACGCGTACCTACCCCCGAGCAACCTTTTCACGGACAAAGTGAATGTCCATTTCGATATGTTTGGTGCGTTGGTGCTGAACCGGATTACCTGAGAGGTAGATGGCACTAACATTATCACAATTTACTAAGGTCGTCTTCTGAATGGGGCAATGAAGCTCTAAAAGAAAATTACGTAACCAATATGATTCTGAGACCACATTAGCTACCCCTCGATATTCTGCCTCTGCACTTGAGCGGGATAGAGTCGCCTAATGCTTTGCAGACCAGGAGACCAAGTTGTTGCCAAGGAACATACAATATCCTGACGTAGACCATCTGGTGTTCGGACAGCCACCCTAATACGCATCTGTGTACGAGACAAATGTGGATGTAGAAGAAGGATACAAGTGCAACCCATAGTCCAGTGTCCCCTGAATATACCGAATGATGCGTTTGATTGCATTCATGTGCTCAACTCTGGGATCATGCATGAATAAACACACCTGCTGAACAGCATACGTAATATCCGGTCTGGTAAATGTAAGATACTAGAGGGCCCCTGCAAGACTGCGATAGCGGGTTGGGTCCTCGTATGGTGCACCTGCCGCGGTACTAAGCTTGGGTTTTGCATCAACTGGAGTGGAAGTGGACTTGCAGGATGACATCCCAGCCCTCTCGATGATCTCAGTTGCATACTTTCGTTGGGACAAAAACAAACCACCTGAATGACGCTTGACGGCAATCCCCAAAAAGTAACTCAAGTGCCCTAAGTCTTTCATAGCAAACTCAAAACTGAGCATGGCCATGATAGACTGGCGCAAGGCATCGAAAGAAGCAGTCAAAATGATATCATCCACATACAACAGAATGTAGGCCAATGACAAACCACGACGGTAGATGAACAATGAATTATCTGACCTGCTGTGAGTGAACCCAATAGTCGAAACAAAGTCAGCAAACCTCGTATACCAGGCCCGTGGAAACTGCTTAAGCCCATATAATGACTTCTTCAACAAACAGACATGATGAGGACAGTTGGGATCCCTGAAACCCAACGGCTGATGCATATAGACAGTTTCTTTGAGATCACCATGTAGGAAATCATTCTTGACATCCAACTGATGAATAGGCCAAGTCTTTGAAAGAGCCAAGCTAAGCACAGTGCGAATAGTAGCCAGCTTGACCACCGGACTAAACGTCTCCCCACAATCTATCCCAACCTGTTGAGTCTTACCATCACCCACAAGTCGCGCCTTATGACTTGCAAATGAACCATCTGCATTTTTCTTATGAGCAAAAATCCACATAGACCTGATAACATTAATATCATATGGACGGGGCACCAACTCCCACGTCTTATTATCAATAAGAGCATTATATTCATCATTCATAGCAATTTTTCAATTAGGGTCATTCAAGGCGGACACCGGATTACGGGGCAAGGGGGATTTAGAGACATCAGAATGTAAATTAAAATGTCTTTTAGGTGTAAAAATACCCCGCTGACTACGAGTCACCGGTCTATGACTCAAGGAAGAATTGAGTGAATTTTGGGAATTTGCTAGGCTCGGGATGGACTGGCCAGCAGGCAGTGGGCCTGCTGGCCCAAATCGAGAATCTGTGGCGTGAACTGGACCAGTTCCAGAATTGGACTGGACTGGCCCAATTGCTGGAACTGGGCACGGGATTGTGGGGCCAGCGGGTAGTGGGCCCGCTGGAGAATATTGGGTGCGGGATATGTCCGAAAAATGGTGAGTAATAAACGGAGATATATCATCCTCCAAAAAATTATACGACTTAGGCTTGGGAGTATGAACTTTCATAAAAGGAAATTGAGTTTCATCAAAAATGACATGGCGATTAATTATGATTTTCTGGGAGGATAAATCAAAACATTTATAACCACGATGGTTAGACGGATAACCCAAAAAGACACACGGTGTAGACCGAGCCTGAAGTTTGTTAATTGTGGTGGATGGGAATAACGGATAACACAAGCACCCAAAAATCCTAAGATGAGAATAAGAAGGGTTCTTATTATATAGGATTTGGAGGGGGGAAGAATATGTCAGACCTTTGGACGGAATTATGTTAAGGAGATATGTTGCCATTTGCAGAGCATGATGCCAAAAATACGGGGGTACGGACGCATGAAGTAAGAGAGTACGCACAATGTTATTTATGGAACGAATTTTGCCTTCGGCTTTCCCATTTTGAGAAGATGTATGAGGGAACAAAAACCGAAAATTTATCCCATGATTATCACAGAACTCCCGAAACACCATATTGTGATACTCTTTTCTATTATCACACTGAATATTTTTTATTTCTCTTTCGAATTGTGTTCTAATGAATGCTCTAAATTTTATGAAGACAGAAAACACTTGAGATTTATTGGCAATTGGAAACGTCCACAAAAATTTAGAATAATCATCTAAAAACAGAAGTTAATATCGATGACCTAACGAACTTAGAACAGGAGACGTCCATAAGTCGCTATGAATAATATCAAAAGGCTGTGAAGTATGAGAATTTGAGTCCACAAATGGCAATTTAACACTTTTTTTCTAACGAACAAGATTGACAAATTTGAGTACGACTCGTACCCTTACAAGAAATGAAGCTATTTTTATCTAAAACTGATAAAATAGAAGAGCCCGGATGACCAAGGCGGGCATGCCAGACGGAAGGAGAAATGGCTGCAAAAGCTGACGGCCAGGCTTGACTCGATGGACTAAAATCGGGCATGATAGGATAAAGATTCCCCCTACTATCACACCTCATGAGATGACTCCCCGTCTTGAAATCCTTCATAGAGAAACCAAAAGGATCAAATTCAACAGAAATGGAATTGTCAGTGGTGAACTTTCGGACAGACACTAAATTTTTAATCAATTTGGGGACATGTAAAGTATTTTTCAAGATAAGGGGTGGATTGGGGGGAGACAACTTTTTCTGACCATACCCTGGAATTTGAATAGAATTGTCATTACCAACAATTATCCCCTGAGGGGTGCTCAAATTGGAATAAGATGAGAGAGTACCTGAATCGGAAGTCATGTGAGTAGTGGCCTCGGTGTTCATGTACCAATTTAGGTCTGGTTGAGTCAACCCCAATGTGTGCATCGCGGCCTCGATATCGGTCTGAGTGGGGCCTGCTGCATGATGGGCTTGCGGAGGTCGGGGCCCAAGAATTCCAGACCGTGACTGAGCTGGGCCGTAGCTGCTGGAGCTGCTGCTGCTGGGCCACTGGCCAGTGGGCCGCCACTGCTGGTTGTTGGGCCTGAATTATTGGCCAGCCCACTTGCCGCTGGAATTAACTACTGGATTATAAGGGCTACTGGCCCACGGCCCACTGCCCCAGTCCCACTGCCATGGGCCCCAATGCTGGGACCAGGGGGTGGTGGCCCACTATTCCCTAGATGGGGCCCACCGCCTGCTTGCTGACCACCGGAATCGCCACCAGAACCACCGCTTTTGCCCCCGCGGTTTTTGTTATTATTCTTACGATTATTTTTACCGCCACCATGATTATGGTTTTGGCCCGAATTATTAACAAAACCCGAAGAACTTGGAGAGGACGCCACCATGACGACGGGGCTTGCTCCGGTAGCCGCCTTTTTAGCCAAACCGGCTTCTTCCAAAGTAAGCATGGAGCGGGCTTGATAGAAGTCAGGAAGAGGTTTGCTTTGACGAAGGAGAGTTCCAACACCATTATAGGCCTTTGAAAGGCCGACAACCAATTGTAGAACCAGACGATTATTTGTTATCGGTGCGCCAACATTACGGAGTTGATCCGCCCTCCTTGAGTTTCTTGCAATATGCAGAAACGTTTGAAAATTCATTCATTCGAACTAGAGAGAATTCCTGCTCGAGTGTGAGGACACGTGAATGTTGGTTATCTTAGAATATGTCACACAATCTATTCGAGGCAGCCATAGCTGCGGTATCCGGTTCAATAATCATCTGTAGAAGGTCAACCGAAATAGTGGAGTAGATCCACTGGAGAACGGTAGCATCAAGAGTAATCCATAACTGAGGATCCTCCGCGGGAAGAGGTGTAGCGGGAGGAATGATGTGATGAATAACTTGATGAGAGATAGTGTGAATTTTAAACAACTCCGCCTACGTCGCATATTGGACGTTTTCCATCTCAAGGACAATAGGAATACTGTTCTTGACGTTAGAAACCATGAGGGCAGGATGATAATTGTTCTTAGACATATTGAAAGAACAAAGAAGGAGGGAAAATTTGGGAAAAGTAAGAGAGATTTTGAGAGCGGAAGACTACTTTCGGAAGAGAAATCCGAGAGTGGGGGAGGGGGGTATTCGGCCGAGATTGGCAAAACTTTTGGGAGAGAAAATTTTTGTAAACCCTAGTCTCTTGATACCATGAAAGAAATAATCCCCTTGATTATTTTCATTACTTGAATAGGTATATATACAAGATACAAAATATTCCAATTCTATTCCTAAAATCTTATTCTACCATAATTTTAACTCTACAATTATGGTAGTGTATATTCCCAATTTAGGTAACAAATACATTACAATATACTACACATATATTTTCCTAATATACAATATTCTTACATTGTCTATTTACCATAAGAGACTAAAACCGAGAGCCTCAATCTTGGGCAAAATCTGAGATGCTAAGGCAATATACACTTGTATATTGTGTGTATATTGCCTTATTTAACACTATAGAAGACCTATAACTTTATTTTTTAACGCCTATAATCTAAATCCAACTGATATGGTTGTAGATAGCGATTAGGGAAAAAAATCAGAACTTATTGTATTTCTAGATAATTTTTTTCAAGCAACAAAAGAATTTTCCGGTATATATTATCCTACTATTTCAAATATGTTATTTTATATAGCTCTAATATTTTTACTACTTAGTGAATATATGGAAAAATCAGCTTATAAGGCACCTATTAAAAAAATATTTTATTCAGACTCCCACTATTTATATTATTGGTGTTATATTAAATCCGACTATTAAAATAGGCGATTGTAAAACACTTATTGAAACTATTTATGATTGTATAGCAGTACTACCTCCTCCAACTCCCAAAAATCCAAATGACCCACCACATATTGAATAAACTAAAGAAGAAGTGTCGTCTAGCATACAAGATGAATGCAAAAAAGTATATAGGTATTACCAACAAGAAAGTGCTAGCAACCAACCAGCTTCCATACCATCTTCTTCTTGTTTAACACAACCTCAAAAAAGACATGTTGTTTCTGCGGCTAGTATTGAAAGTCTTAGAAGTAGAATGTATAGTGGTAACACTACTAACCAAGTTAGCGAATTCGATATTTTTGTTTTGCAGGGTGTTGTACCGTACCAAGCAGTTCTCAATAAAGAAGGACGTGAAGACTTGCTGAACTATTGGAGGGAGAATGAGAAGATTTCCGATACTAGCAAAGATGACCCGAGATGTGTTGAACATTCAAGCGTCATCAATAGCGTCTGAAAGCGTTTTTTCTGTCGGAAGATTTCAAATAGGAGAGCACATACACTCATTAGCGGGAGACAGCTTGGAGATTGCAGTATTATTCAGAGATTGGATACGAGCTGAGCGGAGAAAGTGCGGTCAACCGGAGATCAATGAAGAAGAAGACGACCACTACAACGATATGTTATCTGAAGGAGGTGGAAATGACGTCGAGCAATTTGACCAACAAATACCAATTCCAACCGAAAACCACAAGAAATTATAAAGAAACTAGAAAATGTGTTTTTACATATGTAATTTTTTTAATTGTAATTTTACTATGTTCTTTGCAACTTTCAACACCACAAAGTTCCAATTTTGACAATTATATTACAAAAAAAATTATATTTCTATTAACAACTCAAAAAGGAAAAGAGACTTAAAAGTTACCCTTAATTAAAGGTTTAGAGTTCAAATCCAGAGAATGAAGAATTTCTTATCAAAAAGCATTTTTCCTTGAACATATTCTAATCGCGGAGCTAAAAGTTTTACCAATAAAATTTAATATATAAGAAAGTAAATATATAAATAAGCCAAGGGGATTCATTATGTGTTATATATATATATATATATTACCTTATATATTGAGTGTAATTTTTTAATGAAGTGAGTTTGGATGAACCTCATTGTGACACCCTCGCCCTGCTCATGTTTACACGGCACAAATATAAGTTAGTCGAATTAGTGAATTATGAATACTAAATAGCTTAAAAAATGAACATTACAATAATTAGAACTTTGTGATTACAAGTAGGAAAACATTGAAACATAACTGCAGAGTGAAGCTGTTTAGTCCAACATCACTTTTAACAAACAAAAAAAGATTATGTCATCTAAGCAAAATGTATAGAGTGTCCAGTACTTCCAATATTTTACGAAAGAACAAAAGTGGGAAGTTTTTCCACTTTTTATTCTTTGCTATTCATGTTTATTCGAAGCGTTGGTCCACAAATCTGTTTTTACGTATACATTCGTAGCTAGACAAAGTGATGAACATTTTGTGCAAGTGGCTTTGTTGGGTATCACTTTTAAATATATCATCCACCCCCACTTTCACCCCAACCCCAACCCCAAAGTAGGGTATCAATTGGGCAGATTACATTTAGGTCTCATTTATTTTTCTTACGATTAAGACGCCTGAATCTGAACACACAACTAAATGATTGAAATATTTTTTTTAGATCTGAACACTGAATGATAATTAAGACTATTTCTTTTTAAACATCTGAATGTGCATAATGTATTTCATTAAACATAATAAATATATAATTCAAATTAAAAAGTAATTAATATTATAATCGGTTAGGTCTATTTATGGTAATATATGATTTGATAATTATGGTAATATGTGATTTGTAGTCCTATTAGAATAGGGTTATTCTTTACCCTATTAGACTTGGAAAAGGAGGATCTTACCTCAATATAAGGAGGTCATTATGATGAATGAAAAATAGTAAGAATTCTCCCATTATTCTTGTCTCTCTAAATTCTCGTCCCTATCTCGATTTTAACATGGTAACAGAGTCACGTTAGAAAGAACACAAAAACCCTGAAACAATGGCAGGTGACGAAAAGGAAGAAACTAGCGATAAAAGCAAAGGAATCGCCGGTGAAGAAAATAAAACCCAAAGAAAAACAATCTCTCCCTATGACATTATGTCGAATGACAATTGTGGTGACACAAGTCCAATTGAAGGGTGAGAATTATGAATAATGGGCTAGATCTATGAGGACAGCCCTAAGAGCAAGAAAGATGTTCGGCTTCGTCGACGGTACAATTAAAAATCAGGATAAAGAGTCGTCGGACTTGGAAGATTGGTGGACTATAAATTCGTTATTGGTGTCGTGGATTCGCAACACCATAGAACCAACGCTTCGCTCAACGATTTCATATAAAGAGAAAGCGAAAGAATTATGGACGAGCATTTGAGAGCGATTCGTAGTTATTAACGACCCTCGGATGCAACAACTAAAGGCGAAACTTGCAGGGTGTAAGCAAAAAGGAAGGACCATATTGGATTACTATGAAAAAACTCACTAAACTTTTGGAGGAATTGGCGAATTACGAACATATTCTAACTTGTACGTGCGGAAAGTGTACGTTCAATCTAGGAACAGTTGTAGGAGCCAAAACAGAAGAAGAAAAAATGTATATTTTCCTCATGGGATTAGATGAGGGAACGTATGGAATGGTGAGATCGCATATATTGGCTCAGAAACCGTTGTCATCATTGAACAATGTCTAATCGAAGTTAGTGCAAGAAGAGCGTGTGAGAAGAATCACACGGAAAACAGAGAACCAGAGTGAAACCATGACTTTTGTCGTACAAAGGAGAAACTCTTACAGTGACCGAGGTGAAGAGAAAAATGATGGTGCATTATACACACATTACAAGAGATCCGGACACATTGTGGACGGATATTTTCGACTCATTGGTTATCCGTACTAGTGGCCGTGAAATAAAAAATGAGAAGAAAAAATCGTAGGAAGAGGACGATGACAACAACAACAACAGAGGAGTGAACCAGGATTCGGACGTGGTAGAGGCAACTAGCGGGATAATGTCGTAGTTTCCATAGAAAGAACGGTGAATACAGGCGACACAGGAGTTCACAATTTGAGATATGAGATCCAAAAGACTATGATTCACATGTTGAATTCCCAGAGAATAAACCCGAATGGGAAGATGGATAATAAGACCGAAAACTCATCCTGAATTGTAGACTCCGAAGCTACCAACCATGTGACAGGTAATTCGAAAGAACTGAGAAATACGTGAGACATTTCTACGTGTTAGGTTGGTCTTTCAGATGCAAGTAGCTCGGTGGCAACAAAAGAAGAAACAACCAGGCTGAATGATAGGATATGGTTGAAGAATGTCCTTTATGTTCCGGATTTGACATGTAATTTGATTTTTGCATCACAACTGGTTAATTATTTAGATTATGATATGACATTTAATAGAATTATGTGTGCTACACTGGACTCCACCACGAGAAAATTGATTGGAAAGGGTGAGCGTTGAGGTAGACTTTACTATTTTTTAAATATGTTGTTGATACGGGTTATGAAGGCAGAGACAGTTGATTGGTTCATTCGTTGGCACAAACAGTTGGGTCATCCTTCAGTACAAGTAACAAAGTCTATCATGTCATTAAGCTTAAAGGAGAGTGGTGACAGACCAGATAGAGAATGTGATGTAAGCCAACGGGCAAAGCAAAGGAGAAGTGTTTTTCCTTTAAGTGATGATATTGCTTCGGATACTTTTGAGATGATTCATTGCGATTTATGGGGACCATATAGAACCCCTTCCTCTTGTGGTGCTATATATTTTTTTACTATTGTAGATGATCATTCACGAGCTGTGTGGATCTTTCTTTTAATTGATAAGAAAGAAGTGTCCCAAAACTTGAAGAATTTATTCACCTTGGTGGATAGACTGTTTGGTAACAAGGTGAAAATTGTTAGAAGTGATAACGGGACTGAGTTACATGTATAAAGACTTACTTATTCGTTCATGGAATTTTTTTCCAAACATCTTGCATAGAGACACCACAGCAGAATGGAAGAGTCGAAAGAAAACAATGTCACATTCTTAATGTGGCGCGAGCATTGAGATTTCAGGGTTATCTTTCGATCAAATTCTGGAGAAAATGTGTTTTGACTGCGGGGTATTTGAGTAATTGAATGTCATTTTCGATTTTGAATGGAAAAACTTCCTATGAAATTTTATACGGGAAAGTGCCTCGGTATGATCATTTAAGAGTGATAGGATCACTATGTTATGCACACACAAAGGGAAGAATGAATGACAAGTTTGATAGCCGAAGTCGTAGGTGCGTTTTCTTGGGATACCCCTACGAAAAGAAAGTTTGAAAATTGTATGACTTAGAGAACGATGAATATTTAGTTTCAAGAATGTTGACTTCTACGAGACTAAGTTTTCCTTTGCTATAGGATCGGGTAACTTGAGCGACAATATAGAAGTGATCCCGGATGAAATGGAGGAAGAAAGAAATCAATAAGACTTCGAAGAAGACATGATCGACAATATAGGTACAAACAAAACTCGGATGGACGAAGTATGACCACCAGATACCGAATATGGATCAGCCTATATTAGACCGCACATATATCGGTCTAGATAGAGAAAGTATGGATGAAGTACGGACGGAAGGTAACTAGATTAACAAAATGCCCCAAAAAGAACAATTGGGTCAGGTTAAATATCAGAAGCATGAATTGACTCGGTTGAGCGACTACGTCACATAAATATTCTAGAAACAAAGTCCATTAGCGCATCCTCATGATACTCAGTAACCCTCAGATGCACCTTATCCTTTAGCTAACTATATATCCTGTGATAATTTTTCCCTGTAACACCAAAGGTTCCTTGCAGCAATTACCACAGGAACTGAACCAAAAACCTTTTCGGAGGCAATGAAAAAGGAACATTGGAAAGTAGTTATCTGGAAAGAGATCCAAGCATTGGAGGATAATGGAACATGGACACTAGAAACTTTGCCACCAGATAAGAAAACACTCGAACGTAGATGAGTATACAAAATCAAGTACAACTCCGACGGCATAATCGAGCGATATAAAGCTCATTTGGTCATATTCAAAAATAAACAAGAAGAAGGAATTGACTACAATAAAACTTTTGCTCCGGTTGCTAAGGTAGTAATTGTTCGGACTTTCTTGGTTGTTGCAGTTGTGTGAAATTGGAAATTGCATCAGATGGATGTGCATAATGCTTTCTTACATGACAAGCTTACGGAGGAAGTTTATATGAAATTACCACTGGGATTTCGTGTTTCTAATCCTGGGCAAGTATGTCGACTCCGAAAATATTTGGATGGTTTGAAGCAAGCTCCAAGGTGTTGGTTTGAGAAATTGTCAAGTGTTTTGATGAAATATGGGTTCAAACAGTCATACTCTTATTATTCTCTATTCAGTATACACTGAGGAGGTATGTAACTTAACGTCTTAGTTTATGCGGATGACTTGATTATCTCCAGAAATGACCATAGTTCCATTGAACGATTCAAAGACTATCTCTGCACCTGTTTTCACATGAAGGATTTGGGCCCTCTAAAGTTCTTTCTAGGAGTTGAAGTTGCATGTAGATCAACTGGGTTGTTTCTCTGTCAACAAAAATATGTATTGGATATAATCTATGAGTCTGGTTTACTGGGAGCTAAACTAATCAATACTCCTATAAAACAGAATCACGATTTAGCGTTGGCCAAAGGAGCTACTTTAGGCGATCGGAAACCATACTCGCTTCTGGTCTGTATACTAATATACCTCAATTTCACGAGACATGAGTTGTCGTATTGCGTGCATGTTCTGTCTCAATTCATGCAACAACCAAAGGAAGCACACTGGAACGCAGCTCTCCATGTGGTGTAGTACTTGAAGAAGAACCCAGGACAAGGCATTGTGATGAGAAAAGTTTGTGATCTTCAGTTGTACGGATGGTGTAATTCGGACTGGTCCAGATGTCCGTTGGCTCAAAAATCACTTACCAGTTGGTTTATATCCCGGGAATTCACATGTATCATGAAAAACCAAGAAGCAACACATTATCTCAGCAAAGGCGGAATATCGATCATTGGAAATGACAGTCTGTGAGTTGAAATGGTTAAAGAGAATTTTACATAGTTTGGGTGTTAAACATAATCTCTGGTGAAAATGTATTGTGATAGTCAAGCAGTATTGTATATTGCGCGAAATCCGGTGTTTCATGAACGGACTAAACATATTGAAGTCGAATGTCACTATATTCGGGATGCGCTCCAATCCGGAATAATACTTTCCAGTCATGTGTCGATCAGTGAGTAGTTGACCGATGTGTTTACAGAGGATTTGGGAAAATCGCAACATGAATATGTACTTGACAAGTTGGGCATGCGAGACCCTCATGCTCCAACTTGAGGGAGTATTAGAATAGGTTAGGTTTATTTATGGTAATATAGGATTTGGTAATTATGATAATATAGGATTTGGTAATTATGATAATATAGGATTTGGTAATTATGATAATATAGAATTTGTAGTCCTATTAGATTAGGGTTATCCTTTACCATATTAGACTAGAAAAAATAGGATTTTACCTCTATATAAGAAGGTCATTATGATGAATGAAAAGTAGAATGAATTCTCTCATTATTCTTGTCTCTCTAAATTCTCGTTTCTGTCTTGGTTTTAACAACTAAATATTAGAAGATAAATATAAATTAATAAAATAAAAAGATTATTTGATTAAAAAAAACATTTATGTTCGCTAGTGACGGTGGAGATGCTTTGTAGTGATGGTGGTTAAGGGTAGCAAAATTAATCCAAACCCGCTCAACCAGCTCAACCCGCCCAACCCGTTCAGTGTTTCTACGAATTGTGTCATGATCCATTTATTGAATTGACTCAACTGGTTGAACCCGAAACAACCCATCTTTTTGGCGGGTTCGTTGGAGCCGCTCAACGGGTCAGTTATCAACCCATGAAGCCTAAATATCTTAGCTTCAGCTTTTAATCTGCTTATAGTTTTCTAAAGGCAAAGCAGATCAATCATTGATTAGCAACTTCTTTGAATATATGGATATTTGTTTTTTTCTTATACTAAAAAGATGTCACTATAACTGGAAAAAAACAATATTGTTTCTTATTTCTTTGTGGTATCTTTTGACCCAGAAAATTACTCTCTTCAGCTCAATTCGTGGAGTCCCTTTTTTATAATAATAATTTTACAAAAGCCCTTTATATGTTACCTTTTTAAAAAAACATTGATGCGAGATATGACTAAAAATTATTAACAAAATTATTTTTTATTTGCTACTAAGTTTTAATTTTAAAATGTGCTCCAACACATTTTTTAGTAAATTGGTTAGTTATAAATTACTTATCTAATTTTATATATTTGAATAATCAAAAATCAATTTTATAATGTACAATTTAATTTCTGCATCAATTAGTGGCGACTACGTCCTTGAATTTGATTTTTCATAAAATTGGTATTTAGCTTAAAACACTCACGATTTCACCTGATCACATCAGATGCCAAAAGCGAAAACGAATTGTCAATTGGCCACATATAGTTTTGTCTATAAGGAGGGAATGCTCGGGTTATATTGGGCGGGTTGGGTTATAACCCGTTATTTTATATGTATTGGCCCAATTAATATGGACTCAGGTAATTTTGGGCGGGTTGAGTTATGACCCGCACATTGTCGTTCCCCATTTTGACTTAGCTCAAATTTGACCAAATTGGCCCATTTGTCACCTCTAGTGCTAGTGATGATGGTTGGTGCTAGTGGCTAGTAATGACGGCGGTACTAGTTATGATGGTAGAAGTGATTAGTTAAGGATTGACCGCAATGGTGATAGTGGTGACGGCGGTTGCTGTTGGTATAATCATAATGATGGAAGTAGTAAGTGTGGTAGCGACTGACAATAGTGATTGTCAGCTTTGGTGATTGTGATGGCAGAGGTGATGGTGGTTGGTGATAGTTGACAGTGATGGTCGTGGTTGTGATGGAAGAGATGGTTAGTGGTAGTGGAGTGAGAGGTGGGTGGTGATGGGTGAGGTTGGGTGGTGGGCGGAGAGTAGGCGGTGGGTGGGGGTTGGGAGGGTGGGCGTGGTTGTGATGTGAGGTGGTTAATGGGTGTGGATAGTGGATAGGGGGTCGGTGGGGGTGAGTTGGAGTGGGTGGGGTGGAGCTGGTGGTTGTGGACAGAGTGGTGGTAAAAAGTATTCAGACAAAAATACATCTTAATGATATTAAGACATTGTTCAAGATTTTAATGATTAAGACATATTCAAATCAAATAAGTGTTTAGATTTTAATGTAAATAAATGCACTTAATGGTTTAAGTTCAGACCTCCATTAAGTGCAAACAAATGAGGTCTTAGACGGGTTAAAGGGGTACTTGAATCCATTATTAGCAGTGGTAGAACCAGAATTTTCATTAAGGGTGTTCAAATATGAAAAAGCAAACACACAAAAAAGTCAAGATGATTCAACATCTATTATATATATACATAAAAATCATTTTAAATTTATATGTATAATATAATTTTTCGCTGAAGGGAGTTTGAATTAACCTCCTTGCTCCCACTTGGGTCCGCCCTGATTATTAGGTTGCATTATAACCCAGATGGCGGGGTTGATTTGACCTAAACAATAATTATATTTCGATCCCTTCCCATTCATAATCATTTTTCATTTGTGTGTTTATCCTTTAATTACCAAATTGAACTAATGAAAGATTTTCCCTTGTATTTCGTATGACTGTATCAAACAAATCGAAAATAATAATTTTTTTCTATATTTTGATTAAAAAAATTATGGTCAATTTGGTCGGCATATATTGTCCAAATTGACTCAAGCTTTTAGATGAGCTAATTAGGATTGTGTCCAAAATGATCCGACAATGAATATTTGATCAGTTCAACCCGTTCAAGTATGAGTGAGTTGGACTAATTATATTTTCTTGGGCTAAATTAACACTCTTAATCAGATAATGGCACATTATAACCCTTTTTAAGCTACTGTTTATGTCTAATCCTCGTTATAAGAAAACCTTTCTAAATGTATACTCCTCAGCAAATGACTGCTTTTATTTTTAAACTTGTGAATAATTGAACAACACAAATAATTAAGATTTATTCATCCGGTAAAATTTCTGAACAATTTGACAAGATAGGTAGAATGAAGATAGTATCAAGTTTTAACCATATGGTAGAACTTATGAATAATATCGTCACTATCATCAATATCGATCTCATCAAGAAGAAAACATTTAGGCTTGTTATCCAGGAACTTGTTCAGAAATGCCGTAATGAAAGGAACATAGGAGTTTGTCGCTAGGTATTTGACCAAATAGGATCGTCCAGTTCCTATAGAACCTATCACTAAAATACCCCTAGAGGGGGATATGGCTCACTTTTTCTAAGTAATGGGGAAGAGGACCGAAACGTGCCACTGAAAGACTCTACTGAACAACACATGAAAGATTTGTCCATCTATTAGAACTTGTGAATAATTTAACAGGGTAAGTAGAATGAAAATAGTCTAGGTCAACAAAATTTGTGAACAGATGAACAACTTAGGCAAGATTTCTCCCAAGGACAAAACTTATGAACAAATCATCTGGCCTGTGAAAAATTAAATAAGTGTACAACAATAACATAACCAATATAATCCTACAAAGTGGGGTTTCGGAGGGTAGGATGTACGCAAATTTTACCTCTACCTTTGAGGGATAGAGATGTTGTTTTCGATATACCCTCGGCTCAAAAAGAAAAAATTAAATAAGTTTATTTTTTAAATTCTTTCAATTATATAGTACTGATATTATTTTTGTAGAAATATCTTACGTGGAGACAAAACATAAATAATAGACTCAAATCATCCTATTTGTGCAAACAGATACCTCAAGAATAGAAACTTGTAAAGAACTACTAATATTCTTTGCTGTCGACAGGCTAAATAAATGTACATAAAAATAAAAAGTCTTGTTTCAATTCTCCACTTTACCTAACTCGAATATTGTGGTAATTCCTACTTTATGGGATTGAAAAGATATTGACCTTTCATTTGATTCAAATCATAGAATCCTCGTCTCATTAAGGTGAAATCACAATTTATTCCATACATTAAGTTTCCTCAAGATGTTTTTTTGTTTTTCATTCGGAGTCCGGTATACACATCGGAGCCCGATTAATCCGAATTTGCGGCTCACTGGGGAAGCTCCCCCTATATATTAAAGATTTTTTCAATATCTAAAACTCGAACCCAAGACCTTTGATTAAGGGAGGACCGTCTCCATCCGCTGCACCACATCCTTTGGTGGTGAATTTCCTCAAGATTTCATTAGAGTACTCAATGCAGTCATAATTAACAAAAAATGGAGTATAATATTTATATATTTGATATTATGATTCTTTTTATATTCAATCTGACCATCCAATAAATATGTAAAAATTGCTCAAGATGTATAAAATTATTATGAAATGATAAAAATTCTACATAATTAATCTCGAAAGTGTAGGGTTTTGTTGGGTTCAAAACATATGAGTAGGCACAGCGGAAGTTTAAAATTTTGTTCTACTTACCCCAACAATTTCTTCTGGTATGGTTATATGACAATCAAAACCTGTAACATAAAACTAGAACACTTACAGGTTGTATTTGTTGGAAATTTGCATTTGGCGGGAGTTGCGTCCAACCATCTTTAATGACTTAAACACTTGCGTTCCGCATGTTGGAGACTTTGATTCTTCACACGTACATAATCTACTAAATAAGTAGATGACAGTAGGGCCAAGGATCGTCAAATTCCGTTGAGAAATAAAAGAGATATTGGTCCACGAAGTGAGGTGTTTGAAACATTAAAATGTGGTAAAGACCAATCCTCCCTCATCGGTGGGGGGAGAAAGATTTGTTTAGTTTATAAGTCTCAAAATTGGCTTTGGGTTTGGGACCCCAAGGGGTAACCCATGTGTTTGAAGGAGGGAGGACCTAGATGTGCTTTGGTTCGAGGCTAAGCCCACACCCTCCCGTCCCGTCCGGCCGGGCTCGGGTCTTAGGTCGTGGGCTGATATTATCTTTTTGGACCCAAATTACTTCATATTTACAGTTTGGTCCATGAAGTTTCAGGTAAGTTAAATTGGGCAGAGAACTTGTGCTTTTGGTGTTGATTTTGGAACTTTAACCAACATTATTATGCACATCAATTCAGTCATTTATTTTGGCTGAATTACTCTCCCTAAAAGCACTAATCCATTGCACATCAATTCATCATTTATGTTGGTTGAATTACTACATCCATAATTGTCATTATTTGGCCAGTAACAACAATTATGTGGGCAGTTGATAAGTCCCCTCCTTCAACTATATAATGAAGCATTTGCTCAATTGTTGACACTACAGAACACACAAACGAAATCAGATTCTTCCTACTACTTTTCAGCATCATTTCTCACTCAAAGTTCTTCAAAGTAACACTTGAGTTTCCTTTGCTCATTTGTTGAGTTGCTGCTTTATCTTGGGAGACTATTGTCCAGAACGTAGAAAGGATATATACGGGACAATCTTGTCTTAAATACAGAGTGCCATCACTCGACCCAGCATATCAAATTGTTCCAGTTTTCTGTTCCAGTTTCTTGTTCAAGCATATTGAAATTTCAATTGTTGTAATTTCATTTGTTGTAATACTTAGCAGTTACTTATTTTCGTTTCCTACACCATTGTAAACAACAGTATTATCTAGAGTCTTTACTTAGGGAGTACACGCGACTATCCATTCGACTACAAGCATTATGTTGCGGTGTATTCCTCTGTCAAGAAAGCCAAAAAATCTTGGCAGAAGTTTGAGAGAGTTTCGTCCTAGACTCTAAGTCTAGAAAGTTTATAGAATTGGTGTGTTAGTATGTTAATAACTATATATTAGTGTTGTATATATAGTGATTTTTAGGTCACAAATCAGATTACGGTTGGGCTCTAAGCCTGGCCCAAAAACTGAGATGCAGGCGCAGCGACACAACCTAGCAGGCGCCGCAGCGCCTTACATAAAATTTTGTTTCCCATTTTCATTTAATATATATTTATATATATATATATCCAGCAAACATAACCTTTATGTGAGATCCTTTCATTATCGACACACTCGATCAAGCTTAGGATTTGTCATGTGTCTATCCAAATGGCTTGATCACTTTATCTCATCTATATTAGTCGACAACTAGACCATATTCTAAATATGTCTCTTGCATTGGCCAATGAATTGGTCGACCTAATATCACTGAGAAGTTGAGTGCTCTCTCGAATATCCAATCGAGGAATTAATCCTATTCTTGGCTCAACTACCACCTTAATTTACATCATAATGCACCTAACACAAGCCGTATCTTATCCTATAAGGAGTTTAAGCTAAGTACAGGGTCAAAGTACATTACTCTGTAAACAAGGTGTGTATTGACCTCAAGTCAAAGGACCTTCATCTCCCACACGCTGATAACACTTTAGACATGTATAACAAATAGTTTATCAGCAGGGTATACCAATACTTTCCAAAAGTATCCATGTGTCCATCACTAGTAACCATTACTAGTAGCAGGTGAGACATACTACATTTTCTAAGAATGTGATGCAGACCACATGTCGACTTATAACATGTCATCGATATCTCATTCTCGATGATCATTAGTCGAGGCCGATTTAGAGTTACGCTCTATCATTAATATCTCACTCTATTAATGACAACGTAAACTCAAGGGATGCACATTAATGAATAACTACAAACAATAGTAATTCAATAATCGCAAATGCCATAATTATTAATCTTATTAATAATATGAATGTGTTCGTGTACATTTATCTCTAATGATGATTGTCTCTAGGACATACATACTTTCAGAAAGGTTCTCCCCCCGCTCCTCTTGCCTATCACTAGCCAAAAAAATCTGATCCAAAATAATTATCATTTTAAAAATCAAGATGGTATCAATTTCTCTGCGCACAATTATTAATTAATCAATGTTTAAGAAAGAGATAAAAATAATTTAGTTTATGTTACAAAAAGGGTAATTTAACCAATCCTTTTTATTAATGTTATTGTGTTTATTTAGTAGGTGCATCAAATTTTAAACGAGAAATAAAAAGGGTCAGATAATATCAGAATTTACCCTGTATATATATTTACAACTTTTTATAAAGAAAAGAAGCTTTTCATGCGGACTAAGGGTTATTCTCATAATTGTTCTATATATGTCTTACATGTGTCTTAAGGATGAGTTTGTCATGACCAAGTTAGGCTAACAATATCCCTGCATAAAGAAATTAAGGAGTAGGAAAAAATAATATTTTAAACTGTTATTTGCGTGGTCTATTTCTCCTTTTCTTGATTTGTATGTTCTCTTTCAATAATAATATTTTTATATACAAATGATGGAGATTACTCTAGTAAAATATTAAGTTAAATACATAGTCAGTATAAAAAATATATATTATCATATCATTTTTCTATATTATCATCTTATTCAAAGGATATTTATACGTAAATTTTTCTAAATATAATATTTGTAATCTTGAAAATAAATAAATTATATGATACAATAGATAAAGATGATATGATAATTTTAAATTTCTTACACTAATGATATATTTTATATAGAATTTAAACTCAAATTTTTAATTGACCGTTAGACCTTTTTTAATGAGCACTTGCAATTTCTAGCATTAGTTTCATGAAATTATCGATGCAGACGTCAGTACTCACATACGCATGCAAAGCATATAAAAAATAATGGTCTTTAGTGACGTTTAGTACTAACCATAAGTTAACATTTTAATTAATAAAATTGTTGTCCAATAATATATCCACTTAGACGTGAGATAAGATTAAGAATAATAATATAACTAGGTCATGGTGCTGATGTTATGCTTTTTTCAAAACATACAATAAACATAGTTGTACCTACCTATCAATGGTTGGCTGATGATTCCTTAGTGATTTTCCTTTTCAGATTCTCTGTTTGGCTGTTTTAAAGCTACGTCACTCTTTGCCACTATCATCCATTTTTAAATAACTTATTATTATTTTCCTTTAAATATGTGTGGTTTCAAAAAAATCGTTTGGTAGCTGGTTAGAGTTATGCATGTATTAGTAATATTATGATTAGTTATGAGGAATTCTAGTATTATTTTATGTAAGGATTAGTTAAATGTAGGGTTTAGTTATTCATGTATTGGTTATCCACCTTCTCTCTTGCATAAAATAATACATAAGTTCCATTATAACTTACAAAGTATTAGTTACATGGGTTGCTAAATTGCAAATCAAACAACGTATTAATTTTATACATGAATAACTTACCTCATAACCAGCTACCAAACATTATATTATTTATACATAATTTAATAGGCAGAAATGCAAGGTAAGACTGCGTACAATAGATCTTTATGGTCCGGCCATTTTCCGAACTCAGCGCATAACGGGAGCTTAGTGCACCGAGCTGCCCTTTTATAACTCACCTCCAAACCAGCTAGCAAATCATATCTTATAGCATATAATCTATCACAGTAAAAATACTTGAACATAGATTTGAGCAAATAATTGAATTCATATGATTCATACAGTACATCCAACTAAAAATGAGATTCAGTTATATAGTTTATTGATTGACAAGTGGGGTCTTGTTAACTATTTTTCTCTCAAGTGCAATTTTCTAAAGTGGATTTGGCACTAAGAGTGGCTAGTGTGGTGTCACCATGTGGTGAAAGATTCAATCCCACAAGAATTATTTCTTGGAGAAATTAAGTAAGATTCTTTCCCTCATGTTTGGATCATTGAAATTATTGGTGGGGTACTTATAATTCCCAACTTGGAACTTGTCCTAGTGACTTGGTTTGTGGCTAGATAAGGAAGGTTTTAGTGTGTATATACACAAAGGTCAGTGCTTTTACATGAATGGCCACTTACTCTTTCAAAATTGAGCGAGACAATTCATCGTCTTGGACATCTGGCTCCTCTCCATGGTCTTTGTTGTGTTCTCGATCAACAAATCAGTGTGATTTCACGGGTGAGATCTAGGAAAGGTAAGATAGACGCAGACATTATCCTTACATTTATGAGGTAGAGGAGTTATTCTCGATTATGAAGTAAAAATATTTGCTTTATAAATAAACACAGAGTCATCTTCTTTTTAATTTTGTCATAATTGTTTTCCACATTGGCCTAAAAATAGGTAATTGCAAGAACATATTCTTTCATCTGAACTTCTTTTATGTGCATTTGTTCCTTTATACTAGCAGACTGTTCAACCAAGCTGTGCTATTGAAATGATTATATAGATAATTTAACATAAAAGACATTCATATATTGTTATGAATGAGCTACCTCTAAATATTGGGCTCCCACAATTCACAATAGTTGATTGAGGCGATGTCACATAGAAAAATTATTACTATAATTTAGGGCTGGCCAATGGGGCGGGGCGGGACTGCCCGGTCCCGACCCGACCTCGCCCCGATCCCACCTGGGCTCATCTCCCCCAGCCCGCCCCAGTCCTGCCAAACCCGTCCTGCCCCTGTCCCGCCCGACCCCTCCCCTTTGCACAAAATAATCGTTGCACAACGACCATTTTATATTTTCCTCGTTGTGCAACGGTCATTTTTGGCCTCCCCTCCCCACCCCACCCCTTAATATTTATTTTTAACCCCTAAGTTATTATATTTACACTTTAACCCAATTTTTCAACTACAAATACCTCATTTTCTCTTCATCTTTCTCACAAATCTTCCTACAATCTCTCAATCTATCTCTCTGCAAGTCTACATTGTCTACTAAATATTCAATTTTATATATTCATTTGGGAGTGAAGTTGGCAACTAGCTTGAGGATCTTCCATCGAGCAAAGTTTCAATTTTCAACCTCTCGATTACACGTCGGCGTTTGGTACATTAGTTCCTTCATTAAATTATTATTGTTTCTTTCTTTTATTTAGCGCACTTAATTTCATTTACTTTAATTATTTATTTGTATAATTAAAATGGAAGGATTGAAACGTATGATTATGGGTAAGGGTAAGGGTCAAGCTTCTTCCAGTAGGGGTAAAAAGGGCAAGGGTACTTCTTCTAGTCATCCTACTCCTAGACAGGCTTCTTCCAGTAAGAGTAACATTTTTTCGACCGGCAGATTTTAAATAGGAGAGCACACACACTCATTAGCGGAAGACAGCTTGGAGATTGCAGTATTATTCAGAGATTGGATACGAGCGGAGCGGAGAAGGTGCGGTCAACCGGAGATCAATGAAGAAGAAGAAGACGAAAACTACAATGACATGTTATCCGAAGGACGTGGAAGCGACGTCGAGCAATTTGACCAACAAATACCAATTCCAACTGAAGAACCGCAACAAATTATAAAGAAACTATAAAAGGTGTTTTTACATATGTAATTTTTTTAATTGTAATTTTACTATGTTCTTTGCAACTTTCAACACCACAAAGTTGCAATTTTGACAATTGTATTACAAAAAAATTATATTTCTATTAAATAATATAAGAGGCACGAAAATAGTCTTGTGATGTTTTTATTACACTATCTTGTTCAATTATTGAGATGTTTATACTGTATATAATGTTAACTTTTAAAATTAAGTAAAAAACAAAGGAAAAAAAAGGAAAATCCGACCCCGTCTCGTCCCGTTGGTCAGCCATACTATAATTACAAGAGAATAGGGTCCTGGAAATCAAATCAATTGTTATGCACACGGATGAGGCTCATACATCGGACCACAATACAACGTAATTCCGACAAATTTTGAAGAGAAAACAATATTGCAATCTGTATCTTGGCCTCTTTAACTATAACCACGTGTTTGCCTTTTGCCTTTAAAGTGTTAACTTCGTGGATTGTCATTTAATTTTTAAAAAAATATTAAGGTACTATATTATAATTTTTTGTAGCGAAAAAGTCACTCAATTTTTTCTAAGTATCAAGAAAGTCGCTAAAATATTTTTTCTAACAAAAAAATAGTTAGCTTTGCCTAAATATCACAAAAAATCACTAGGAGGAAACAATTGATCATGCATTTTCTTTGACAATTAAGTAAATTTAAGTGATTTTCTTATTATAAAAAATAATTGAGTGACTTTCGTGATGTTTGGATAAAGTTGAATTGATTTCTCAATACAAAAATAGTTTGATGATTTAGGTGCAATAATATAAAGTTGATTTTGGTCAAAAAGATAACTGCGGGCAGTTATTCATAATTAGTGAGACTAGTAATACATTCAATTGATAGTGTAACTGTGTTTTAATTTTACACAATTAGTATATATAAATTAAACCCGTCTCAGCAATATTGCCTAAATTTCATCTTATTGTGAAAGAACAACATAATTTAATACTTCTATTTATGGTATAAGACTAGTCGAAATTGTGTATATCATAGGGATATACACTGTATATTCTATCATATTGCATACTTAACCCTGCATACCGTGCCTGATTTTCATATTTACATCTATTTATACAAGAAGAAAACAAAAAGACCACATAAAAGACATTTCCAATAAAGGACAAGAAAAGTCGAATCCAATGCTTGGCATTTAGGTATGTTAGTCAATTATTCTGCTGAATTTGATAAATACGGCAAGTGATGTTATGAGAAGATATATTTTTCTCTATATATATAGAGGATGTTCGAACCCTCAACTTTTAAGTGTGGCAATCACAATCAATTGGTCTCATGCCTCAAATAACTTCCCTATAGACTTAATTTCTACTTATTTATGTTCTTTAAATTACAACTATTCTAACATCTTTTACACAACTCTAAATAGGATCATTTGCAGCGTATGGGCTTTTTTAGGCCTCTTTTATCTGTACAAATTGGGAGAAGTGAACAAATAGCAACTACTTGAAGGACCATTATTTAAAACATCATCAAATTTACAAAGTATTTAAATTATAGCCCCCTTGAAATCAAGAGGTTTAAAGTTTAAAACTTCAATTCGTTGGGTCTAAAGTTTGAACTTCAAAGACTAACTTCATACCTCAGGTTTGAAGTTTGAATAATAGTTCCAAATTCAAACCTTTGATATGAAGTTAGACTTGACAAGTTCACAACTTCAGACATTCGGGTTGAAACTTGAATGAAAGAAATAATCCCTTGATTATTTTCATTAATGAATGAGTATATATACAATATACAATTTTCTTAATAGGAAAATCCTATTTCTATTCTACTCCTAAAACCTTATTCTACTTATACAATAATTCTACAATTATGGTAAGTGTACAATGCTAATTAAATACAAACTAAAGTTACAAAAAATCTTCTCCAAAACCGTGATATACACTGATGTATATGATGTGTATATCACGGCTGAAACTGACTCAAGTTGTCTTGTATTACCGTGATATACACGGTATACACAAGGCAGTGTATATGTCGTGTATACCGTGTATATCATGGTATATTACATCACACCCTTGATCATAGCGAGGCGGTCTTATCTGTTGAGACTGTCCCTAAAATCCTCAAAAAGGACCGAGGGAAGACCCTTAGTAAAGATGTCTGCAATTTGATACCTGGAAGGGACATGGCAAACGTGTACTTGTCCACGAGCAACCTTTTTGCGAATAAAGTGGATATCCATATCGATGTGTTTAGTGTACTGGTGTTGAACCGGATTATCAGAAAGATAGACGGCAATAATATTATCACAATAAACCAAGGTAGCTTTCTAAATGGGACAATAAAGTTCTAAGAGAAGATTACGTAACCAACATGATTCAGAGACCACATTGGCTACCACTCGATACTCGGCCTCCGTACTAGAGCTTGATAATATAGATTGTCATTTCGCACACCATGAGACCAAGTTATTACCAAGAAACATACAATAGTCAGACGTGGAGCGTCTGGTATCTGGACAGCCACCCCAATCAGCATTTGTATACGAGACAAGTGTAGAGGTCGATGATGGATATAAATGTAAGTCATAGTTAAGTGTTCCCTAGATGTATCGAATAATGCGTTTGAGCGCATTCATGTGCTCAACCCTGGGATCATGCATAAACGAACACACATGTTGTACGGCATACGTAATATCTGATTTCGTGAAAGTAAGTTACTGAAGAGCCTATGCAAGACTGCGATAGTGGGTGGGATCCTCGTAAGGTGAGCCAATAGCAGCACCCAGCTTGGGTTTAGTATCAACTCAAGTGGAAGTAGACTTGCACGAGGACATGCCAGCTCGCTCAATAATCTCAGAGGCATACTTCTTTTATGATAAGAATAATCCACCTGTATGACGAGTAACAACAATCCCCAAGAAATAACTCAAGGACCCCAAGTCTTTCATAGCAAACTCAGAACTGAGTAGTGTCATGATAGACTTGCGTAAATTATCCGAAGAAGCTTTCAAAATAATATCATCCACATAAAAGATAATATATGCCAAGGAAGTACCACGATGATATATGAACATAAAATTATCAGATCGGTTGTGAGAGAACCCAATAGTAGATACATAGTCTGCAAATCGCTTATATCAGGCTCGTGGGGCCTACTTAAGCCCATATAATGACTTTTTCAATAAACAGACATGATGCAAATATTTGGGGTCTCGAAAATCCAAGGGTTGATGCATGTAAATTGTCTCCTTAAGATCATCACGTAAGAAAGCATTCTTCATATCTAGCTGATAAATGAGACATGTTTTCGAAAGAGCCAAGCTAAGAACAGTGTGAATGGTAGTCGGTTTGACCACCGAACTAAATGTCTCACCACAATTCACGCCAACCTGCTGAGTTTTATCATCACCTACAAGACGAGACTTATGTCGCGCAAAAGAACCATCAAATTATCTTTATGAGTAAAAATCCACATAGACCGAATAATATTAACACCAGAAGGATGGGGCACTAACTCTCACGTCATATTTTCAATAAGAGCATCATATTCGCGTTCATAGCCAATTTTCAATTCGGGTCATTTAATGCAGACATTGGGTTATGGAGTAAGGGGATTTAAGAATACTAGAATTTATATTAAAATATTTTTTTGGTTTAAAAATACTCCATTGACTACGAGTGACCGGTCTATGAATCAGGGGAGAATTGGATGGATTTTGAGAAACAATCGGATGAGTGACGGTCTGGCCAGCAAGTAGTGGGCCTGTTGGCCCAATACTGGAAACTGGATGCGGAATAGTGGCAGAACCTATTTCGGGAGTGGGCTAGGTAATCGGCCCACTAGCTGAAACTAGGGCAGCGGCAGTAGGCGGCGACGGAATAGTAGGTCCAGCGAGCAGTGGGCCCACATGTGGAGTTTGGGTGCGGGACAAGTCCAATAAATGGTGGTTAAGATACAGGGAGACCTCGTTATCTAAAATATTATATGAACTAGGCCCGGGACTACTTATTTTTGCAAACAAAAATTGGGTTGCATCAAAAATAACATGGCGACTAATTATGATTTTATTAGACGATAAATCAAAACAGTTGTAACCACGATGATTAGATGGATAACCTAAAAACACACAAGCGATAGAACGGTCTTGAAGTTTGTTAATTGTAGTTGACGAAAATAGCGGATATCATAAACACCCAAAGACCCTAAGATGTGAATACGAAAGATCTTTATTATAGAGGGCTCTAAGAGCAGACGAATATGTCAACCCTTTGGTAGGAAGTATGTTAAGAAGATAGGTAGTCATTTGTAGAGCATAATTCCAAAAGGAAGGGGGTACGGAAGCATGGACCAATAAAGTTTGAAAAATATTATTAATGATACGATTTTTTCATTCGGCTTTCCCATTTTGTGAAGATGTATGAGGACTAATGATAATGAATGAAAGTCAATCTTTTTGTAAACGTATATAAGCATCTCTTTAGTGTATAAGCAATTCTTTAGTGGTCGCACAAGAGAAACAAAAAACTATGCCATTATTTGCACAAAATTCCCAAAATAACCAATTATCATATTCTTTGTCATTATCATATTGAATATTCTTTATTTCTCGTTCGAATAGAGTACAGGTGAATGCTCAAAATTTTAAAAATGTGGAAAAAACTTGAGATTTTTTCGCTAACGTAAAAGTCCATAAAAACTAGAATAATCATCCAAAAATATAACATAATAACGATGGTCCACAGAACTTAAAACGGGAGATGTCCATAAATCGTTATTAATAATATCAAATGGCATTAAAGTGCGAGAAGTAGAGGCTACAATGGTAATCTAACATGTTTTCCTAGAAGACATGAATGACAAATTGGAGTACTATGCGTACCCTTACAAGAAATAAAATTATTTTTATGTAACGAAGAAAAAATGGACGACCCAGGGTGACCCAAACGTGCATGCCACAAGGAAGGAGCTATAGCTGCAAAAGTAGATGGCAAGGCTTGATTCGAGAGACTGGAGACGGGCGTGAGTGTATAAAGATATTCCTTACTATTACATCTCATGAGAGGTATCCCCGTCTTGAAATCCTTCACGAAAAACCCAAAAGGATCAAAATTAACAGAAACCTAATTATCAGTGCTGAATTTACGGACAGACACCAAATTCTTAATTAAGTTAGGGGCATGAAGGGCATTTTTCAAGACAAGAGGCGGATGTGGGGGAGACAAAGTTGCATGACCATAATCACGAATTGAAATTGAGTTGCCATTACCAATAATTATGCCACGATTTTTGCTCAAATTGTAATAAGTCGATAGAGTACCTTGGTCGGACGTCATGTGAGAAGTGGCGTCGGTGTCCATATACCAGTTCGTGTCCGGAGGATTTAATCCAAGCATATGCATTCCAGCCTTAATATCTGTCGGAGTCGGTGTGGGTCCACTTCCTGGAATGCATGCGGAGGCCAAGGCCCAAGAAAACTGGCATACTGCCCCGGCCTAGAAGGAAATCGACTGCCTGAAGCGGGACCCGAGTGATTGGCCCTGTAAAGGGGCTGACCTGAGGCCCAAAGCTGGAAATAATTGGGGGTTGGGTAGTAAGCGGGACTAGGCCACTGTCTACTGGTCCAGGCCTACTACCAAGGGCCCAAGTCTAGGACCAGGCAGGCTGGGGCCCAGAACCCCAAGGCCCACCCCCGCTGTTGGTACTGTTCTCATCGGCAGTGTTACTGTTCCGACCGCCGTCGTTGTTTCCGCCGCGATGTTTGCCATTATTTTTCCAGTTTTGATCCTTCTTGCCCCCACCGTTGTTGCGGTGTTGGCCCGAATTGTCAACAAACTTGTGAGAATTATCGGATGACATCATCATCGCCACAGAACTGGCGCCAGTAGCTGAATTTTTAGCCAAACCAGCTGCTTCTAACGTGAGCATCAAATGGGCTTGATAAAAATGTGGAAGCAGATTACTTTGATGGATGAGAATCCCAACTCCATTATAGGCCTCCGAAAGTTCTGCAATCATTTGTAGAACAAGACGATTATTGGTAATAGGCGCCCCAATGTTACAGAGTTAGTCCGCCAATTTCTTGAGCCATTTACAATAAGCGAAAACGTTTGGGAAATCTTCCATGATGACTTGGGAGAATTCTTGCTCCAGGGTGACAACTCGGGAATGTTGGTTATCTTGGAATAAATCACACAATCTATTTCATGTAGTCATAGCCGTAGTGTCTGGCTCAATAATCGTTTGTAAAAGGTCAGTAAAATAGTGGAATAAATCCACTGAAGGACGGTAGCATCAAGAGTAATCCATAACTGAGGATCCTCCGCGGGAGTAGGGGTAGCAGGAGGAATTATGTGATTGAGGATTTGATGTGAAAATTTCGTGAATTTTGAACAACTCTGCCCACGTCGCATACTGGACGTTTTCCATCTCAAGAACAATAGGGATGTGGTTTTTGATGTTGGAAATGGAAAGGGCAGGATGAAATACGTTCTTAGACATAACGAAAGAACAAAAGGTGAAGAACGGATTTAGACTAATTTGGGAAGAGAAGAGAGAAGTCAGGCACCGAAACCGAGATGGAAACTCGGAAATCGAGAGCAGCGGAAGACAAAGAGAGGAGAGGTATGAAAAATCTAGACTTCTGATACCATGAAAGAAATAATCCCTTGATTATTTTCATTAATGAATGAGTATATATACAATTTACAATTTCCATAATAGGAAAATCGTATTCCTATTTTACTCCTAAAACGTTATTCTACTTGTACAATAATTCTACAATTATGGTAAGTGTACAATACTAATTAAATACAAACTAAAGTTACCAAAAATCTTCTCCAAAACCGTGATATACACTGATGTATATGCTGTGTATATCACGGCTGAAACTGCCTCAAGTTGTCTTGTATTACCGTGATAAACACGGTATACACAAGACAGTGTATATGCCGTGTATATCACGGTATATTCTGTCATTGAAAACTTCCGTTCAAAGATTTTGAGTTTGGAACCGTTATTGTTGCGCGTCTAACTATTCTCAGTTTTTTTTACCAACATCATGGTTTAATTTCCTATTTCTTTTTTCTGATTTTGGTCTGAACTACTGGCAAAGGTTTACAAGACAGAAGATTATTTCTGGGAACACAAAGAATCATAAAATGCTCCTCTTAATCAATATTGCTGTGATAGCATGCAAATTATTTGGAAGAAAAAAATATAGTACTGAGCAATTATAGCTAAGACAATATTGCTCCTCTCAGAAGGCAAGGCAAACAAGTGTTCTCATGTTTTTGAATATATTTTAATCAACAGAAACGTTTGCCTTATTGAGGTTAGAATTTAAAACTTTAAAATAATTGGTTCTATTTTAAATATCATATAAAAAAGTCGATATCTGGTACAAATTCTATATACATATTAGCATAGTACGCTAAATTTCGCCTTTGAAAGTAATTGTACTAAATTTTCTTTTTGTAGATAAATTCCTGGGCTAACGTTTCGAGACTATAAATAGTGGCCTCAAGAAAGGCCATTTCTTCAAATGCTCCCTTTAAATATGACCGTCTTGCATTAATTCAAGTCTTTCTTTTTCGTGTAACTAATAAAGAATTATGGAAGGTTTGACTACACTATTGAGCTTCAATCTTGTGACACTTCTCAAATTGTGATTATTATATTTAGGGGCGGATTTACATGGAGGTGAGGGTGTTCACTCGAAACCCTCGGCAAAAAATTATAGTGTATATATAAGGTAGATTTTATGTGTTTATATATATTTATTAACTTTTAAACACTCTGAACAAATACAAAATGTTAGCTCAAGTGGTCCAGAGTGTTCAAAATTGTCTCCAACATTCTAGGTTTGATTATTTTTTATTTAGCTTTTGTTATTTTTTTCGAACACCCTGAGTGAAATTTTCTGGATCCGCCACTGACTATATCACGATTTTTGTGAGTTGGGAGATTGTATTCTCTTTTACCTATTTTTTTTATTTTTGTTTCTTTTCGGAAATTTATTACAAAGCACTGTAAGCAAGATCCATAATTCTCAAATAGATTTTTAACTATGTATAAAAAAAGAGCAAATACTCTCACTTGGGAGATTGACTTTTAATTATTTAACCATCATCGTTGACCTAGGCTTCTATTCTTCTTCAGTTGGGATTTGGGAAAAAGAAGCACCACAATAAGCAGCTCATTTTATTTCTTTTGGTCGTCCTAATTGTCTTGACATATTGCTGACGAAAAATTTACATATTGGTCCTAAAAACCCATTATTCGAATGGACGGAACGTGGACAAGCCCAAAAATGAAACAACCAAGTGTGCTGAGGTCCGACTGTGCATTGAGCTGTTTCAGTTCTTGTAAATTGTAAGGACTGAATTCACGTTACTATTGCAAATATACAATAATACAGATATGGAAAAAGTTAAAGCAAAAGCCAATCCGAGAAAAAAAAAAAGAACAGATCCGATCCATGTGTCCATATTGAAATATGAGACGGCAGTACAAAATTCCATGCTGAACATGTTGATCCTGGTAAAGCAGTACGGTAAGTAAATAAATATTACAAGTGTTCGAAAGGATAAACAAATAGGTCAATGTTCAGAACTGCCGCAAGCTTGTTGAGTCTTCAATCTTGATAACCTGAAATCAAGAAACACTAAATCTGAATTGTTACAACTGTGTGCTGAGTCGAGTGATTGCACTCTGTCCTTAAGACAATATTGTCCCGTATATATGTTTTTACGTTAACGGGCAATAGTCTCCCAAGATAAAACAACACTTTAATCTCAACACTACAAAGCAAATAGGTTGAGTCTGACGGAGAAAACAAACACGAAACGCCTTGCTGAAGAAATGGAAAAGGAAGGAAGAGTTTTTGTTTTCGTCCAACATTTTTGGACTGACTTTCTCTTCTGTTTTGTCTCTGTATATATAGTGTGTCTCATTTTTATCTGTGTCTGTATTCTGTTTGTGTGTTTTCATATTTCATAATTGAGCCAAAAGACATCAATAAATAGCATGGAGGAGGGACTCCTCAACTACCAAAATAAGGTTGTTAATAGCCATTAGTGATGGTTGTTAATGGCCATTAGAGAGGTTGTTTATGGCCATTGAAGGAGGGCTAATTATGGAGGAGTTAATCATTCAAGTAATGGCTGGTTAATGCACACTAACGCCCCAAAAATCAACTCCAACGGTAGGCAGAAACTTTCTGCCTTCCGTCGTTCCCAAATTAAAATTCCCAGAAACTCTATGGACCAAACTGTAAATATTAAATAATTTGGGGTCCAAAGAGATAATATCAGAAAGTCCCACGACCCACGACCCGTGACCCAAGCCCGAGCCCGGATCGGACGGGACGGGCGGGCGGCGACAGCGCGCGTGTAGGCTTAGCCTTGAACCCAAGCACATCTAGGTCCTCCATCCTTTAAACACATGGGTTACCCCTTGGGGTCCCAAACCCTTAACCAATTTAGAGACTTATAAAGAGAACAATTCTTCATTTTCTCACCGATGTGGTAAATTTGTCCCCTTCTTTGCTCCGTCTCGGTTCAACATCTAGAATCCCTGAGTTCTGCAGATCTGGAATATTAAGTTCCGGATAGCCAGCAACTTTCGAGTCCTGTAGATACGGAACATCTAGTTCCGGACAGTCAGGCCCTCGCGGGTTCTTGTTAACCTCCAGCAATTACTCTTTTTTCCTTTTCAAGAAAAGTTATCTTCAAATAATTCAGCATTCTTTGACACCAAGAGGCGATAAGCACTACTGTTATTTGCAGATCCAGTGGAAATGCAATTTACAGTCTTAGGTCCAACTCGACCTGTTTTGGTACTCCAGCTTCTACCAAGCCACCCCACATCATAACATTTGTATGTGAGATCATTTCCATGTCTTACACGGAGGGTTATCCTTATCCTTATGCGGAGTTCTGTTGAGAATCACATTAGTGGTAAGGATCGCCTTGCCCCACATATTTTGGGTGTACGGCTTTGCGCTTGGCTAACACCGTTGAGGTGAGTAATGAGCAGTCATTTGATGAACGATGCTTCACATTCTCCCCCTCTATCACTACGAATTTCTCAATCCGTAGGCTTAGTTGATTTTCAACTTCTGCTTTGTAGCGAGTATGCGACTTCAACAACTTCATCTTTGTTTTTCAACAAACAAAGGATGCAATACGTTGTACCTTCATCAATGAAGGTCACAAAGTACTTGTCTCCCCCCTCTATTTCGTATAAACTTCAAATCACCCAAGTAGGTGTGACTAAGTCCTAGAGGAGCGGTGCTTCTTTCACTATTCCTTTGACGGAATTTGGAAAGGTGATTTTTCCTCTTCGCCTACCTCACATTTATTTTGAGGGTTTATGTCGACAGAAGGCAATAATCTAAACTTTGTTAGCTTTTGAATGACTTTCTATTAAACGTGTCTTAATCTATGATGGCAAGATGCACGGATTACAAATATATCATTCATTTGGCTACCGACATACTGTACCATTCTTAGTTATTACAGACCTGTTGGACTAGTCTCAAACCAGCTTGACCAACAACGTCCCTTTAACTAAGTTTGGGACATGTATCACCTCATTTTAGAGTGATCTCATTCCCTGAAGTCCTATTGAGGACAACCTCTCCAACCCCTTCTACTTTAGAGGTGGCGTTGCTTCACATGAACAACCTATTTGCCCGTGGTTAGGGCGTAACCGGATCATATGTGATCTGGATACTCTAGCCCACTCCAGTTGCTTAGGCAGACTGAGTGTCCAATTTCTTTTCTGCCTTTCTTTAGGCCTTCAGATCATTTAAGACCTGGAAACTCTGGCCCACTCCAGTTGCTTAGGCAGACTGAGTGTCCAATTTCTTTTCTGCCTTTCTTTAGGCCTTCAGATCATTTAAGACCTGAAAACTCTAGCCCACCACACTAGGTGTCCATTACTTTTCCTATGAAATGAATTCTTGCCCCATTCCAGTCGCCCGTAGGCTTTGTATGACTAAGTGTCCAATATCATCCTATCAAAGGAATTTTGGCTCCACTTCAGTCGCCCGGAGGTTTTGTATGACTGAGTGTACAATATCATCCTATGAAGGAAATTTGGCCCCAATCCAGTCGCCGGAGGCTTTGTATGACTGAGTGTCCAATATCATCCTATCAAATGAATTTTGGCCCCACTCCAGTCGCTCGTAGGCTTTGTATGACTGAGTGTCTAATATCATCTTATGAGGGATCTTCTGCCAAATAGTGTGACATGCTCAACGTCTTTAGCTTTTAGTCTTCTTCCCTTAAGATTGGTGCCCAGACAATTCTTGGTGCTTACTTAAGAGTGGTAACAGTTTTCGCACAGTTAGTGGATCTTTATCCCTCGTATGTGCGAACATACTTTACACACTTTTAATAATTACACTTAAAATAACGGATCTTTTTAAGTCGTTTACAAAATCCAATCTTTAAACGGGAAGGAAGAAGAGATTAAACTTCTGATTTTAAAGCGTAAGGAATATAAATTATTTCGGAAAACATTTTCATATTCCTTCTTACTTTAAGCCATTTTTAATCAGACATCATTTAATCTTATTTTTGACAAGGAAGAAAAGTTACTTATCCCAATTTTGGATTCTGACCCACTTCAGTCAGTTCATCGGACTGAGTGTCCATTTCCTCCTTACCATACTTCGGATCCTTTGTCTGGGACAGATATAGGCCTTCTGCTCCAAGATAGAACCACATCTTCAATCTTCTCCTCTTGTCCCAGTTGACATCCCCAATCTCTCGTGGAAGCTTGTTCCCACCACTCTCAGGAGCGGTGACACCATGAACATGTTGACTTTCAACAACATAATCATCATTATCTTCTACCCGAAAACCACAGCCATATCCAGATTTGGTCACACAACTTTCGACCGACATCTTTCGAACACTAATACATATCTTGTCTTAAGCTTGTTGATCCTTGTAAAGCTATACGGGAAGTAAATAAATATTACAAATGTTCGAAAGGATAAACAAATAGTAGCCTTGAACCCAAGCACATCTAGGTCATCCCTCCTTTAAACACATGGGTTACCCCTTGGGGTCCCAAACCCTTAACCAATTTAGAGACTTATAAAGAGAGTAATTCTTCATTTTCCCACCGATGTGGTAGATTTGTCCCACATCATATTTCCATGCCTCAAACACCTTACTTCGTGGACCAATATCTCTTTCATTTCTCAACGTAATTTGACGATTCTTGGCCCTACGGTCATCTACTCACTTAGTAAATTATGCACGTATGGAGAGACAAAGCCTCCAACATGCGGAACCCTAGTGTTTAATTCATTAAATATGGATGGACACACCTCCCCACCAAAGACAAATTTCCAACAGAACAAACGTACCACGACATGCAATGGAAAAATAATTGATAATACGGATACCCATGTGATATTCGATAAGCACAAGGCAGCGAGGGCACCTAAACTTCTTGCTTAAGCACAGAAATTGTAGGCAGTATTGTATTAGGGGTAAAGCGCACCCGGAGGAACCAACATACCCGCAGGCTCAGAGGATCCGGGGAAGCCCTACAGTTATTCCCCACTTCCACCAATTCAGGCCACATTCATCAGTCTCAACCAGAGTGTCGTGATGCGCACAGACGCTAGGACGTCAGCAGGGTCACGTCATCTTTACTTTAGGGCTAAAAAGGCCTAGCATTGGCTTATATATGTAAAGCTTAGAAGGGAAGAAACATCGTCTTGTTCATTTTATAACCCTAATATTATTTCTCTCAAAGCAAATATGCGAACAGATCCATTATTTGTTTATTTCACTTGAATCATAACTTGTTTCTTATCTTATCTCGTCTATCAGTCGCATTTATTTTTTTTCACTTAAATCGGACTCATTAAGGAGTTTTCCGGATCGGTTACAACTCACTTGTTTTCAAATCCTATTAAACAAATCTCTAATTGATTTTCTGGTTAGAATCATTTTCACCGAAAAATAGTTTGGCGTCGTCTGTGGGGATAGATAATTGTGGTGTTGTCCTGATTCGTCACCCGAGACTCTCAAACTTGCGCTTACCCGGAACTAGTCCATTGCATAACTTCCTATCATGGTTGAACAAACTAACAGCCTGTCAGGGAGCAGCGTTCTACTTGAAACGAGAGACCCACATGGGTCACGACCGACAGATATGCGAAGCTCTAACAGGGAGAACCACTCGGGGTTAGGTGCACAAGAAAAAAGGAAAGAAATAGCAACACCCTCATTAGAGATACCTAACGAGCTCCCAAATGAGGAAAATGAACAAGAACATTCGGCAGAAAGCAGGGAACTATGACCCAAAGGGCATTACTCCAAGAAAAGGAAAAGACATCCTCACTCTAGGGTGGAGGGGATGTTTTGGTCACGGTTTTGGCATCGAACAACGTGATGATGGAGCGCATGGAAAAACTCATAAACTCTCTATCCGGAGCAGCACTTGGTAGCTACCCATCAAACAATCTGGAGGTTGTCGAAGTGCTGGGACTTCCGTAGTAGATGTGGAAAAGGTAGAATCAGGATAGATCGTACCAGATGCGAACTTAGCAAGGCTTGTTGTGCTGGAAAAGGAGTTGCACGAGTGAATGAGCTAGATACTAGGGGCACCTCCTATCTTAAAGGGAGTGGGAGCAAGAAAGTACGGAAAAATACCCTATTGATTGAGTGTGGCTCTCGAGCCCACCCCAAAAAAGTTAAAAATCCCAGATATACCCAAATACGATGGAATCACGGATCCGGAAGAATACATTATAACCTTTAAAGCAACCATTACAGGACATGAGCTAAAGTAGCATGAAGTCGAATCAGTCATGCTGAAGAAATTCAGTCAGATGCTCACAAAGGGAGCACTTTCTTAGCATATTCTCTTACCTAAAAAATCTATTGATTCTTTTGATGCACTTGTAGATATATTCGTGAAAGCATATACAAGAGCCCAAAGGGTCGAAATGCACAAAGAAGACATATTTACCATAAAGCAAAGAAAGGATGAGCTGCTATGCAGTTACGTGGAATGATTCCATCGGGAGAGGATGATGTTTCCCACTATTCATGAGGATTGGGCCGCCGCAGAGTTCGCAGATGGTCTGAATGTCAATAGCTCGGATGCTTCGAAGATGTTAAAGAAAAGCTTGAGAGAGTTCCCGGCCAAGTCTTGGAACGAAGTTAGCAACAGGTACACAACAATGATGATAATAGAGGATGACACCGGAGTTGACACCCAAATAGAGGTCAGGGCTGGGCAGCAAGATAAATACGATATCCCATTCAGACAGAGAGACCGATGAGTTAGTATGAACCATACTCGGCTCGCCCACCGTCGAGGAGCGAGGGAAGGATAAACAGGTCGGGATACGACCACGGTCAACCAAAGAGAGATAGAGAGATGCCACAAAGGAAGTTGACAAATAAATTGGGTCCACTGAGCGTGTCATCTTATAATATCAATTTGGAGGTTGTAGAATTGGTTATGGCAATGAAAAATATGAAGAAAGCCCGATTTTCAATAGCAACACGATACAACCCAAATAAGCAGGACATGGAATTTTGGTACGAGTCTCACAGAATCTTGGGTCACTTAACCAAAGACCATAAACACCTGTGTTATAAAGTGGCAGACTTGTTGAGAAGAGGATACCTAAAGGAAGAAACCGATCCAAATTTGCCCGAGAAAAATGAACTGGACTTCGCGGGAACATGCGGTACAACAAGGCGCGATCAACATGATCATTGAAGGCAAAATAATCAGAGCGGTGTCTCAAGGGCCGCAGGATGGATAACTCTCCCCCTACATAAAAAGACGAAAAGATAATCATGAAGATCCCATCACGCTCAGTGGAACAAAGAGAAGAAGCATCCAGGGCATGTACGCCGATGCATTGGTAATATCTATCCAAATATTTCATTTTAATATTAAGTGTGTACTTGTTGATCCATGTAGCATTGTAAATGTGGTGCAACTCCACTTTATCAAGGAGATGCAACTGACAGAATGAGTGATCCCAGTGATCAAAATCTTAACCGAATTCAATATGTCCAGTGAATACTACCCGGGGACAAATCAAGCTAACCACCCATATGGAAAGGATTTTTTTAAAGGCCATATTCGAGGGAGAGATACCCTATAATTTAGTGATTGGAAGATTATGGTTTCATGCCATGAAGGTGGTCCCTTCCACTTTCCATCAGGTCATGAAAGTTCCCAACACCATGAGGGATCGCTGGAATTTGGGGATACTCAAAACCCCATCAAGGGAACATGACCTTGGTGGCCACAAAAGATGAGCAGGCTGACAATAACAGCTAGCAATTACAAATGCCCGACCTTGTATCAAACTAACAGTCGACGCAAATAAGAGCTGAAGAAAGCCCACCCCATAGGAGTTGCTAAACTGGATACCCATGGGATTCATCGCGCCAGAAGAAATAGACATAGGGAGAACCACGACAGAGGACCTTGAGCTGGTCGTTTATTGCCTGGACCTTCTTAAGGAGCAGTATACCTGGGCTCGGGCCTAGATCCCAAGTTCCGGGAAAATTACTTAAATTCTTAACAAATAACATAAATAGCTTCATTTGGTTGGGGCTTAATATTATAGGTGTTCCCCCATAGTTAGTCATTCATAAGCTGAGCGTGAACCCAGATTGTCAGCCCATTAAGCAAAAAAGTTGTCCAGTGTCGACTGAACGCAACCAGTTTGTCAAAATGAAGGTATCTTAACTCATCAAATTGGGAGCAGTCTGAGAGGTAAAGTATCCTAACTGGCTGGCCAATGTGGTAGTATTTCCTAAAAAGCCTCACACTTTTCAAATGTGTTTATATTTGAAAGACCTGAATAAGGCCTATCTGAGGAACTCGTACTACATGCCTCATTTGGATAAGATTGTCGACGCGGTGGCCGGGCATGAATTACTCAGCTTCCTGGATGTTTTCTCAGAGTTATACCAAATATAGTTGGACCCAGCTGACCAGGAAAAGATTTCATTCATCACGGAGCATGGACCTTACTGTTATAATGTCATGCCATTTGGCTTGAAGAACGCAGGGACCACCTTCCACCAACTGACTAACTAGATGTTCAACCATCAGTTGGGTCAAAGTGTGGAGGTCTATTTAGATGACATAATTGTAAAGTCCATAGAAACAGAGGAACACATAACACATTTGCAGGAAATATTCGAGATTATTCGCAGATACAACCTTAAGCTGAACCCGAAGAAATACATCTTCGGAGTAGGCTCAGTAAAATTCTTGGGTTTCATAGTGTCAAACAGAGGTATCGAGGCCAATCTGGATCACATCCAAGTGATCGAGCAAATACCAAACGTACTTAATAATGCTATAGAGGTACAACGATTGACTGGGAGAATAACTCATTGGGGAGATTTATATCACGATCATTCGAACAAAGCAAAAAATTCTTCAGTATGCTTAAAAGGAAAAAAGACTTCGAATGGACCCCGAAATGTCAACATGCACTGAGAGATTTGAAAATATACTTATCAAATCCACCGTTGCTCACAAGTCCAGAAGTAGGAGAGCCCTTGTTGATTTATTGAGCGGTCTCCGAGATTGTGGTAAGTGTTGTGATAGTCCAAGAGGATAAAGGTACGCAATCACCTGTCTATTAAATCAGTAAGGTTCTATCTGGGGCTAAAATTCATTACCCCCATCTTGAAAAACTAGCCCTGGCTCTAGTAGTCGTAGGCCAAAAAATGAGACATGACTTTTAATGCCATCTCATATATGTTATAACAACCCCCTCCCCCTCGAGGAACATTTTGTATAAACCCGAACTTTCGGGTAGGCTAGTAAATTGGTTAATCAAAATATACATGTATGATATTACCTATCGACCGCGGACTGCCATGAAGCCACAATCCTTGACAGACTTCATAGCTGACTACAGTCCGAGCATAATGCCCTGTGCAAAAAAAATGGTCTAGGAATCCGAGATCGCATTCAGGAAATAGGTCATGTATAAGGATGGGGCCGCGAACGTGAAGGGCACCGGGTTGTGGATTGTCCTAGTTACCTTATCGGGGACAATAATCAGGCAAGCTATTAAATGTGTGTCTTTAACTAACAATGAGGTCGAGTATGAGGCCACAATTACATGTTTGGAGTTAGCTCGGGGCTCGGAGCCGACAATGTAGAACTGAAAAGTGACTCTCAACTAGTTATTAATCAGATCCTCGGCAAATATAAGGCTAAAGATAGTCGGATGCATGAGTATTTAGATAAAGGCATGACATTATTAGCTCGTTTCAGACAATGAAAGGTCACACAAATTTTCAAGAGATGAACATTGAAGCGGATGCTCAGGCTAATTTGGGATCTTCGTCTGGAGCGACGGAGCCAAAATCAGAATAAATAGTTCATCTCCTGTACTCCGTCCTGGATCCAAGCTTGCATAAGGTAAATTCCACCAGTTTGACATGAGACTAGCGAAACGACATTATAAATTATTTTAAGAACGGGATTCTTCCCGAAGATAGGAAGGCCACATGATCATTAAGGACAAAACTGCCAATACTGCATGCATGAGGGAGAGTTGTATCAAAGATCTTACCTTGGTGCCCTAGCTAAATGTTTAGGGTGAATGAAAGTTGAGTACGTGATAAGGAAATACATGAAGGTCGCTGTGGAAACCATTCCGGTAGGATTCGCTGGTTAGAAAGATAGTAAGGGTCAGATACTATTCATCCCGGATGGAGAAAGATGCCAAGGCCTTTGTTCAAAAATGTGACAAGTGTCAACGACACTCCCCCATGATGCATCAACCTACCGAACTACTTCACTCAGTGGTGGCCTCATGGCTATTCTTGAAGTGGGGAATGGATATTCTGGGACCACTGCCGGGAGTTGTGGGAAAGGTGAGGTTCCTGCTGGTCTTGACAGACTATTTTTCAAAATAGGTAGAGGCTAAAGCGTATAAGAAGATCTGGGAGAAGGAAGTGATAGATTTTATCTGGGATCACATCATATGTAGGTTTGAAGTGCCAATGGAGATAGCTTGTGATAATGGTCGACAGTTTATCGGGGAAAGGTTACTACATTCTTGGAAGGGTTGAAGATCAAGAAGATAACATTCTCACCGTATCATCCATGCGCAAATGGGCAAGCGGAATCGACCAATAAAACACTGATCCAAAACATCAAGAAAAAAATAGAGGACATGTATGATGTTTTGGATCCTCTATTTTTTTCTTGATGTATGATGCAAAAAAAATAGAAAACATCGAGAGTCTTGTGGGCCTACAAGACTTTGGCAAAGACATGTACTTGAGAAACCCGTTTTCCCTAGTATACAGGGTTAAAGCCCTAATGGCCATAGAGATCGGGGAACCTAGCATTCGATACACCAAGACCCCAATCCAACAATGAAGTAATGGCAGTGGGATTGGAGTTGTTAGAAGAACGCAGAGAGTTGGCCCTCATATGTCTAGTGGCACAAAAGTAGAAGGTCGAAAGGTATTTCAATAGAAAAACAAAGTTAAGGCATTTCAAGATCGGAGCTTACGTCCTCCAGAAGGTTACACTCACGACTCGAGACACTCGTGCAGGCAAGTTGGGAGCTAACTGGGAAGGTCCATATCAGATAGTGGGGATCGTAGGCAAGGACAAACACGAAAAAAAGCTACATAATAGTTAGAATATCAGCCATTTGAAGTGATTTTACCATTAAAGGGTAATAGGTATGATCGTATTTCTGCACCATCTACCCCTGGTTAACTTGCTTTCTCTCCCTGACATGCACTGCCACGGGAAGAACAATCGCATTATCACCAGGGGAAACCAAAGATACGCGTTGCACTCTTTTCCTTGACCAAGGTTTTGTCCCAAATTATTTTTCCTGGCAAAGTTTTTAACTAAGCAACAATCTAAAAGCATACCATATCCCGCGAATATCATGTCGGAAGCCTAGGGAGAGCCAACCGGAAGGTTGTCGTCTGACACTAGTCTTCTCGAGACCTCACATTCGAGTGTCGGGCGAGAAGAGTGGGTTCATACAAAATAGTGAGGTTTTCAAAGCACAGAATTTTACTGAGGACATACTCATACAGATTAGAAGAGTGGATTCATACAAAATAGTGAGGTTTTCAAAGCACAGAATCAATGCACTCGCTAGGTTTTCCTTTGTCAACATCTTATGAAAATGCTATAAAAAATCCCGAAAGGGACAATGTATTAACAGGAGGAGTTGTCCCTCAAAATTTCAAAGATGAAATAAGAATCCTCACTTATTCCTCGATTGTTGCTAGTAAGGCATTCTTGGATTTTCAAACTAAAAACGTTTGGACAAAACTGGACTCAGAAGCCATATGGCTCCGCAAAATCGCTTCTAACACATGACATGGCCTTAGAGCATCTGAGTGTGCAGGTTCCATGAACCTTTATGCCATTAAATTAGGTTGAGATGTCCTCTTCATCAACACCGAAATCAAAGGGCCCTCTTTTATTGAGAATTTGATGTATATTTCCCAAAATCGTAAAAAGTGTTTCCAAAAGTGACATGCCCGGATTGGGTTAAGAATGATGACCTCAAACACAAAACCCAAAAAAACAAGTGTGCACCAGTCACCATAACTCAACTTAAACACCAAACACTCGAATATGAACATAGTTCCGGTAGACTGGCATAACGGTCATGCCCTGACGGTTAAGTATTAAATAAAAATCCAACAAGTTACTTATAATCACAATTGTTGCAAAAATAAAGCGCATGTCAAAGCATAGAAATAAGAAATCAAGGTTGGAAACAAACATGCAAATACTATTAATCGACTAGAAGCAAGAAGAGCACGAAGGCTCAAATAAAAATATTAGAATGGAATACAAGCCCTGGAGATCCAACAAAAAAAGTGTAAAGGCTCAAACAAGAAAAAATCAAAATGGCATACAAACCCAAAATATCTAACAAACAAAATGGCACACTAGCTGAAACAAAACATCCAGAAATGGTACACATGCATGCAACAAATTAACATAGCTAAGTAGGGGGAGCGTCTTCACCACTTGAAGAGCTGGCTGAGGCATCGGAAGAAGGAGGAGTCTCGGCACGGAGGTCATCCATATCTATCTCGGTAGAGCCCAAATCTACCTCTGAATCTATCAGAGCCGAAGGAACGTTGATCCGTCCCTCATTCACCCCTTGAAGAACCTCATGACGGGTATGAAGGACGACATAATCCTGGAGCAATATGCTCTATGCTGGTCAGCTCCCCGGCAAAACCCCAGGCGATGGTTGTGAGCCCTAAGCCAGGAACGAGAAGCCTCCAATGCTTGCACCCATCCCCGGACAGTATCACGATCCGCTTCCACCCGAGCCGGTCTCTCCAACAGCAGTTGGCGAGTCATGGTTATGTGCCAGGAAGTGTTTTCCCTATCTTCTAGAGCCTACTTTACCTCTTTCTGCTACAGTCCTAGAGTGGCCCTCAAGGCCTGAAGATCTATGGTCTCTGATCGGAGCTTGGCGAGGTTGTCTCGGAGGTGCTGGTTCTCAGCCATCAGCCTTTCCACCTCGCGAGAGGAAGACGAAGGAATGTTCCGAACCAACTCAATGGAGGAAGAAGTGGCAACATGACCCTAAGAAAGAAGGAAATAAAATAAGCAGTCTCAGTACGCACTCTCACTCGAAGAAACAACTATAGCAAGGAAAAGAGAATTCAGCTTACCTGAAGGAACATATCGGCCAAATAGGACAGGGAAGTATACAGGCCAAGGTATTGGCTGTTAGCAGGTGGCGCTGAAACTAAAGGGTCAGCAGCTGCATTATCAAGAGAATCCTCACAACCGTCCACACCCTCGGGTCGGTCCTCACTACCTCTTGAGGAAGTAGGCACCGTAAGGTCCCATAAACCCATAATGACATCAGTAGAAGGGACCCTTGTGTCCCCGGCCTCAGCAATCTCTCAATCATCATCATCATCAATGTTGACCACCCCTTGCATAACCTCTCTCCATTAATAATTGAATCGACGATGAGTTCTCACGTGCGAGTTGATCCCCTCAGATGAGGATGTACCGATATCATCTAGAAGCCCACGCGTCCTGTTGCTCCTAGCCTCATCAGTTCCCTGGGTAATTCGAGCTAGGGAATCCTCTCTAGGTGGTGCTATCCTGGTGGAAGACCCTCGAACATGAAGACCTTACAAGTATAAAAAAAGTCAAAGTCGTCAAAAAGGCACAACTGGCAAAGAAATGATGCTGGGGAAAAAATAAAACCATTGCTTCTACCCCTCTATCGATCTGCAGAGATGCCCCTTCACGTCCTCTCAGTGTTTCAAGATTCAACATAATGCCAATTACCCAGCCAAAAACATCGAGCAGGGGTTCTGGTTGAATCGGGGACACTGGAAAAACATGGATGACAAGATTAGGAGTAATGCTCGAAAGAGAAAAGAAGAGATAATGCACAAAGAAAGAAGGTTGATGCTTATGGGTGCTATTTCATTGCTCCGAAAAGGGATCGAGAGTGAAGCTATGGAAGCAGCTGGTGCAAATCATTATAAACCGATCACACCATCCCCTATCGTGATCGTCCTCAGCACTGGTGATGAGGCCTCGGGACCCTCGAAAATCTAAGTTAATCACTCCTCACGAAACACGCGAGGGGAGTAAAGATGAATCAGGTGATCCAGGATAAAGGGAAGCCCTGCAAGGTTCGCTAAAAATTGTAGGCAATGAATAACTCTTCATGTTTGAGGGGCTAACTGTCCCAAACAGATGGCGTAATGATGGTAGAATGCCTCTGTCACTTCGTGTACTGGGAGGCCAAAATCAATGGTGAAAGGGTAAGTATATGTCATAGACATGCCCAGGACATGCCGAGAAATACTCGTATTAGCAGGAAGGGGCAATACCTCGATCTCAGGTCCCCATTGGCAATTAATGCGAACCTGAGGAATTATGGACTCATCAATCAGAGAGGTTATTCTCTCAACAGACTCGTATAGGTGACTACGAAAGTCTCTGTCGTAATTGGAATTGGCCGGAATAATATCAGCGATCGTAGACCCCAGGTCTATCTCCTAAGTAACAGATGAGGTCGTGGCCCTACGGTGAGAAAAAGCAGCAGAGGCACCGCCCAGTTGTTCCCTAAGATGGGAAATATGTCAGTCCTTTAACGAGGAGGAGGATAAAGAAGATGAAGAAGATATTGTTTGGGGGGGTTTAGAAGCAGATTGAGGATTTGATGCACAGAAGAAGAAGAAGGTTGAGAGCAAATGTGAGGGGAGAATGTGGGGGTTTCCCGCTTAAATAGCCAAAGGAGGTAATCATTATCCTCAGAAAGGGGAGCGGCGTGCCTTGTCAAGAAACGCCAATTGTTGTATTTAAAGAGGCACCGCCGAATGGGTGAAGGGATGCATTAAATCCTGACCTAACAAAACGTCTAGTCGTGGAAAGAGTGGCGACATTTTGGTTGAATTCCCGCGCAAAGGTCCAAAGAGTAGCAGACTCTTCCACTTCTCGGGCTCATGACATGAAGGTCCCGGAAAGTGGGGGACTATCTGTATTGAGTGTAAAGCGCACTCGGAGAAACCAAACATACCCGGAGGCTCAGAGGATCCGGGGAAGCCCTACAGTTATTCCCCACTCCCACCAATTCAGGCCACATCCGTCAGTCTCAACCAGAGTGTCGTGACGCGCACAGACGCTAGGACGTCAGCAGGATCACGTCATCTTTACTTTAGGGCTAAAAAGGTCTAGCCTTGGCTTATATATGAGCCAGATTGAGGCTTTCAGTATATAACTAATACCCGCATAAATTATGCGGAAACCTATATATTATTTTATATCTGGAATAAAGTTTGGAAAAAGAATTCGAAGATTAACGATACATAAATTAAAACTACTAAATGATCAAACACTGGATAATTTTTTAGTACAACACATCAAACATCCAATGATAAATTATAGGAGTAATTAATAATTTCTTTCGGTATTGCAATCTCTGCATTATAATGTATCTCTCCATAACCTACTTAACCAAACGAGACCCCTCTTTGTATTAGATGTTCTGGACTATATTTAACTATGTTTTTTGAAACCCAGATTGTATTTATGAAGTAAGAGAATTCCTATCCAACTCATACTTGCCACTAATTAACTACCCTGTGATGCCACTAATATAATTAGGTCTTAGTCTAAGAAATATACTTCATTTTTGCCCGACTCAAACTTGAAAGAATTAACTTGACCGAGCTTTAATCGAATCGGCCAAATAAAGTTAAATTTTGACTGAATCAAACCGAGCTATGATCAAATCGAGCAGCGAACTAAAATATAGCCTAGCCGAGCTAAGCCTCAAGCTGGCTCAGCTCGCTGCCGAGGCCTAATTGCACTGCGGTGATATGACCAAAATCATGATGCTTATTCGACTCCAATCGACAGTAGGTCTTATTAGTATTCATGAATCAAGTTACTTTTTTTGTCAGGACATATTATTTTCTTTGATATAGGTAAGTCAATGACTTTTTAATTCCTCTCCTCTTTTTTTTTGCAATAGAAACTTCAATTCCTATTACACTAGAAATATTCTTATTATTTACTTACTCTTTTTTGCCTGAGTAATGTCTATGTTCGTTCTTTGCACTAATATATCTTGCATCAAATACTATGAAATATACACTTAAAATAATATCTTTCTAATTATATATATTCTAAAAATAATTAACAAGTACTCTAATTTTATCCAATACGGAATAGTTTTCTTACAAAAATAAGATAATGTTGAAGGGCATAAAAATCGATAAATATTATCGAATCAACATTTCACACGTTTTATACCTATGTGCAATGCCAAATTCGAAATTGAAATGGTAGAAAAAGTCTCTAACATATTGAAAATTATTTAAATTTGTCCTCCTTTAACCTATTGGACTCCTATTGCCCTTGACGTTAGTTTTCATGTTAAAAATGCCCCTCCTTTCACCTACTGGACCCCAAATGCCTTTACGGTTAAAAATATCCCTCATTTTAATGAAATTATAAGATGTCATACGTATGACTTTGATTAAATATGTGGTACTGATTTATTGGCCCATATAGATATTAGGCCCAACCCACGAGTAACCGGACTCATCCAAATTTATTATGTAGCTTAATTTAGTAATATTATGTTACTAGTTAATTAGGAATTCAAATTCCTGTATATTGGATAAAATTCTCAAAATTACAATTTTATTCGACATTGTTATATTTAGTTTAGTCGTTGTCTTAAAATAAATACTTTAGTTTAATAGCTCTTATTTTATTTTTAAAATCAAACATAAGAGGTAAAAAGTAAACTAAGAACACCTAAGCCTATTAAAATATGGTCTTATAATTATTACCTATTCATGTGCAAATGAGTATATATTCTAATAGAAGTGATTTTCTAACTTAAATAAATAAGTTCCTAAGCTACTTAATGAAATAGTTAGTTCCCACTTCCTAGTAGTAATAGGATTAATTGTCCCTCGAGAATATTGTTGGGATACAATTGTTGTAGGGAACGGGAAGTAAGTAACTATTACAATGGTAGAAAGGATAAACTAATTATTACAATAAAATTGGAAATCAATAACATATCAGATTGCTTGTGTGATTTGCTGAGTCGAGTGATGACACTCTGTCTTTAAGACAAAATTGCCCCGTATATCTCATTTTACGGTGTTGGGCAATAGTCTCCCAAGATACAACAACAACTTAACAAATGAACAAAGGAAACTCAAGTGTTACTCTTGAAGAACTTTGAGTATAGTAACTTTGCTAGAGAGGAAGAAGATGAATTCAGAAAATCTGGAGTATTTTCCAAGTGTTGAATGTTTTTTCAATTGAGCCAAATGCCTCAATTTATAGTGTAAGTAGAAGACCCCTCAACTAGCCAACTAATAGCCTTCAATAGCCAAGTAATGGCACTTGATTGAGGGTTACATTCAGCCAAATAATGGCTGAATTCATGTGCCAAGTAATGGAGAATCAATACTCCAAAACCAGCCCAAAGGTCAAATTTTTCCAACTTCTCATCGCAGCTTTCTGCCTCCGAAGCGTCGCGGCTCCAGTCACTGCCCAACCAATTAGCGTCGCGGCCCTTCGTGGCTCTACGGCGATTTTCGACACGTTTCATCTTACACTTCGTACACTTCTTCCTTCTTTTACCAACGTGGAATACTTTGTCATTTGGATAATAACCGTCCATAATTCCATGTCTCAAACGTATTACATACGTACCAATATCTCTTTCACTAATGAAATTTGTGATACTTGACACTACGTGTGCACGTGTATGGAAACGATGTTTCCGACGTGCGGGCCCAATTTGTTTGAGTCATAAATTAATGGGATATACTTAATTTCATATTTAGTAAATTTCCAACACTCCCCTCTTGAAAGAGATTTTGGTGCACACACTTGGTTTCTTTTCCAGCAATCTTTTAGCGGACCAATATTGCATCTGGATAGGTTGCATACGCTTTGAACCTTTCATTGTTGAATACCACCGGACTTACTTACTGCGCGATGAACGTGATGTCTTGAACCGTCAGTGTTTAGTGTAAGTCAAGTCAACGGTACCAACACAACAACTTCCTCTACTCAGTTCTTCATAATATTTTGTCTGTTGTGGCCGTGGACACTTCTTGGATTCTTAAGTGCGTTCAATTTGAAGCGGCCTATCCTCGCACTTAAATAGGTGGTCTCCTACAAGGTATCCTGCTATGCCCCACTTTACAAGTGTTAGGAACCATTAAAAAATTCCTCAAACCTAACCTCAACCGGTGAGGATCATTAAAGGTTTTGGAAACTTAACCTTCACCCATACTGCAGATAGAACTTATAGTCTATCGCGGGAACGGCTTTGGATTTGGTGTTTCTTTATAGAAATCACTATCCGAAGTGTTCATGCTTCCACCGAAGCGATCAACTGAACCTTTACAGCTTAGTTTTCCCATTGAACCTAATTCCTGGGATCTCTTGTCAGTAAGGTTGGGTTACCACCGTATTGGTCCTTATACCTTGGGTTTTAAGCTCATTCCCCTAGACATGCAGAACATCTGATCTTTGGGTAAGCCCTTTGTCAGCGGGTCTGCTATGTTATCATTTGACTTTATGTAATCAATGGATATTATACCTGTGGTGATCAGCTGTCTAACGGTCTTATGCCTCCGTTGAATATGATGAGACTTGCCGTTGTACATAGCATTTCGTGCCCTTTCTAGAGCCGACTGGCTGTCGCAGTGGATCATTACAGAAGGTACGAGTTTGTTCCAGCAAGAAACATCCTCTAAGAAGTCGTGAAGCCACTCAGCTTTTTCTCCTGCTTTGTCTAAAGCGATAAATTCCGATTTCATCGTGGATCGGGCGATGCAAGTTTGCTTAGAGGATTTTCAAGACACATCCCCACCACCAATTGTAAATACATCCCCACTGGTGGACTTGGTGTTCTCTATGTCATATATCCAGTTTGCATCACTGTACCCCTCTAGTACAGCTGGATATCTCGAATAATGCAACCCGTAAGTTAGCGTGTATTTCAGGTATTGTAGTACCCGATTCAATGCCTTCCAGTGATCATTACTCGGATTACGGGTAAACCTAGCCAACTTGTTGACTGCATAAGCAATATCAGGTCGGGTGCAATTTGTTATATACATCAAACTACCAATCACATGTTCATATTGCTTCTGGCATATGGGTGCACCACGATTTTTATCAAGTTTTTATTTCTATCCATTGGTGACTTTATAGGCGAACTGTCAAACATCTCGAACTTTCTCAAAACATCCTCGATGTAATGAGACTGAGATAAGACCAGTTTGTCAGACGTCTTAGAGACTTTTATCCCTAAGATGACATCTGCGATACTCTTATCCTTCATGTCGAAGCATTGTTTCAACATGTCAACATGTTGTTTACATACATGCATATCATAACGAACGAGTCAGAGTTACCTTTCATGTAGACACATTTGTCACACTCATTAATGGCGAAATCCTTCGATAGTAGAGTCCTATCAAATTTTTCGTGCCACTGCTTCAGGGCTTGTTTCAGCCCGTACAGAGATTTGACAAGTCGACAGATTTTCTTCTCTTGCCCTAGAACCACATACCCCTCCTGTTGGTCCATATAAATTTCTTCTTTCAAATCACCATTTAGGAAGGTTGTCTTGACATCCATTTGATGTATCTCAAGGTCACGCAATGCTGCGATCGCAATAAATACTCGTATGGACGTCATCCTAGACACCGGGGAGTACGTGTCAAAGTAATTAAGGCCTTTCTTTTACCGATAGCCCTTGACTACCAACCTGGCCTTGTACTTATCTATAAACACATCTGTTTTATACTTCCGTTTGAGTATCCACTTACAACCCAAAGGTTTATTTCCCGGAGGAAGATCAACCAACTCCCAAGTATGGTTATGCAGAATGGAGCCTATTTCACTCTCAATAGCTTCTTTCCAGAGCGGTGCCTCTGAAGTTGACAATGCTTTAGCAATTGTCCTTGGTTCATCATCAACCATATAAGCTGCAAAGTCAGGAACGAATGATTTATCTTTCCTGACCCTTTTACTTCGCCTTAGTTCCATCTCTGGAGTCTCCAAGTTCTAAGAATCTGGAATACTAGATTCCGTATATTCAGCCACTTCGAGATCCACTAGATCTGAACCATCTAGATTTGGGCCATCAACGACTCCCGGTTCCTGATAGCTTTGTTCATAACTTCATTTGCGAGAGGTTATATCTTTTTCCTTTCTCAGAAAGGTATCTTCAAAGAATTGTGCATTCCTTGATTCCATGATTGTACCCCCGTGGATATCTGGAATATCTGACTTATGCACTAAGAAGTGATAAGCACTACTGTTATTTGCATAACCGATGAATATGCAATCTACAGTCTTAGGCCCAATCTTGACCTGTTTTGGCTTAGGTACTTCAACCTTTGCCAAACAACCCCACACATTTAAATATTTATAGGTGGGTTTCTTTCCTTTCCATAATTCATATGGAGTTTGGTTCTTACCCTTGTGTGGGACTCTGTTAAGAATCGTATTAGCGGTAAGGACAGTTTCTCCCCACATGTTTTGGGGAAGATCGGAATTGATGAGCAAGACATTCATCATTTCCTTCAATGTGTGGTTCTTACGTTCCACCACACTGTTCGATTGAGGTGAGTATGGAGCTGTCGTTTGATGAACAATGCCTAATTGGGCACAATATTCCTCAAATGGCGCAACATATTCTCCCTATCGCTACGAATGGATTTAATCTGCATGCTTAGTTGGTTCTCAACTTCTGCTTTGTAACGTCGAAATGCTTCAAAGGCTTCATCCTTACTTAACAAGTAAAGGTAACAATACATTGTGCTATCATCAATGAATGTCACAAAGTACTTGTTCCCCCCTTTAGTTTGTGCAAACTTCAAATCACATATATCTGTGTGAATAAGTTCTAGAGGAGCGGTATTCCTTTCGACGGATCGAAAAGGAAGCTTTGTGAGTTTTGCCTCTACGCACACCTCACACTTATGTTGAGGGTTTACGTCGATAGACGGCAATAACTCCAAATTTACCAACCTTTGGATGGACTTGTAGTTGACATGTCCTAATCTATGATGCCATAAATTAGAGGACTCAAGCAAGTAAGAAGAAACTTCAATATTATTGCTTGCACGTATTACAGACATGTCGTTAACTTTGAAGAAGCATTCATAGACGAATCCTCTTCCGATAAACGTTTCATTCTTAGTGACTACAAATTTATTGGACTCAAACACTAGCCTAAAACCAGCATTAACCAATAAATGACCTGAAATTAAATTTATTCTAATCTCAGGAACATGCATTACTTCCTTCAGAGTGAGCTCCTTTCCAGAAGTCATCTTCAGAACTACCTTTTCTACCCCCAGCACGTCATAGGAAGCGTTGTTGCCCATGAACAACTTCTTGTTTGTAACCGGTGTATAAGTGGAGAAGGCATCTCTGTTGGAACAGATGTGTCTTGTAGCACCTGTGTCCATCCACCATTGTATGGGATTCTCAACCAGGTTTGATTCTAGCACCACCGCTGAGAACTCCTCAATCATATCATCCAGAAACTGGTCTTTGACGACATTAACATGTGTCTTGCCTTTAGCCCTGGCCTTCTCTTGTTGCTCAGTATTGAGCTTGCGGCAATCCTTGATCATGTGACTAGGTTTCTCATAGTGGTGACAGTTTCCTTTGAACTTCTCAGCTGCTTGGGTCTTGCCGTCTTTTTGGACCTTGCGCTTCTTGCTTGGGTTCCCTTTGGCCTCAGCCAGATTTGCCTTTTCCTCAGTAGGTTGTTTACCCCTAGGTAAGGCTTTCTATTTATCTTCCTGAATTTGGAGTTTGATAATAAGTTCGTCAAATGTCATCTCCTTTGTCTTGAGTTTTAAGTAACTCATTCCACGAAGGAGGTAAATTTTCAATCAGTGATGCAACCAAAAACTGCTCATTTGGCTTCATACCTTCCAAATCGAGGTGATGTAGAATCATTTGGAATTCCTGGACTTGGGACATCACTGTCTTACTATCCACCATTTGAAATTTCATAAATTTCCCAATAATGAATTTCTTAGTACCTGCATCTTGTGCGTTGTACTTATTTTGCAGCTTCTCCCATAACTCTTTGGCGGTGCCAACGGTGTAATACACCGTGTAGAGAGGGTCTGACAAGCAGTTCAATATGTAATTCTTACACATGAAATCACTATGACTCCATGCATCAAGAACCATCTTCATGCCATTAATGACATGGATATCTAGGCCCCCTTCAGCCATTACAGAAGGCGAATGGTCCATTTCATCTCCAGCTTGCGGAGGATCTTCTATTAGGAAACGTGGCATTCCCATAACAGTCAGATAGAATAACATCTTCTGTTGCCATCACTTGAAGTTTGACACCATGAACTTTTTATGGCGTTCATGGTGGAATCCAGTGGGGGGGAGGAACGACAACGTTCCCTTGAGCAGCGGTAAAGGCGTTGGATGAGCCTTGAGCAACCGAAAAGGCATTAGGTGTGCCTTGAGCAATGGGGAAGGCAGAAGGATTGCCATGAGTAGCAGCAGCAGAAGAATCTGAAGCAATTTGTTCTATTCCAGTCATTTTTCTAACGTACTTACAACAAATCTTGTCTTAAAATTATTGGGATACAATTGTTGTAGGGAACGGGAAGTAAGTAACTATTACAATGGTAGAAAGGATAAACTAACTATTACAATAAAACTGAAAATCAAGAACTTATCAGATTGCTTGTGTTATTTGTTGAGTCGAGTGATGGCACTCTGTCTTTAAGACAAGATTGCCCCGTATATCTCCTTTTACGGTGTTGGGCAATAGTCTCCCAAGATACAACAGCAACTTAACAAATGAGAAAAGAAAACTCAAGTGTTACTCTTGAAGAACTTTGAGTATAGTAACTTTGCTAGAGAGGAAGAAGATGAATTCAGAAAATCTGGAGTATTTTCTAAGTGTTGGACGTTTTTTCAATTGAGCCAAAGGCCTCAATTTATAGTGCAAGTAGAAGACCCCTCAACTAGTCAACTAATGGCATTCAATAGCCATGTAATGGCACTTGATTGAGGGGTTACATTAAGTCAAATAATGGTTGAATTCATGTACCAAGTAATGGAGAATCAATGCTCCAAAACCAGCCTAAAGGTCAGATTTTTCCAACTTTTCATCGCAGCTTTCTTCCTCTGAAGCGTCGCGGCTCTGTGAATTAGAGCTGCGGCTCCAGTGACTGCCCAACCAATTAGCGCAACGGCTCTGACGGGCTGTGCCGCGGCCCTTCGCGGCTCCACGGCGACTTTCGACACGTTTCATCTTACACTTCTTCCTTCTTTTACCAACGTGGAATACTTTATCATTTGGTCAATAACCGTCCATAATTTCATGTCTCAAACGTATTACATACGAACCAATATATCTTTCCCTAATGAAATTTGCAATACTTGGCACTACGTGTGCACGTGTGTGAAAACGACGTTTTCGACGTGCGGGCCCAATTTGTTTGAGTCATAAATTAATGGGATATACTTAATTCCACATTTAGTAAATTTCCAACAAATATTACTAACGTGCCTTTAGGTTTATAGTTTTAGGTTTTTTGATTTAATAATATAGATAGATAAGGAGATGTTTTTTCATGTGATTCTTATTCAAAATAATAAACCAATTCTATTACGTACAAGATTTGGTTGCAGAAGAATTAGGATCCAAAATGAGGGTATCACCACAATTAGGGGATGCTTCCTTAACTAGGAAGTAAATTTAATTTTTCGTCAGTTATCAACTTGAAAATAACTTGTCGTTCTAACATCTATCTTCATATGATGGGGGGGGGGGGGGGAATGGGCATGAAATTGGAGTTGTATTTAAAGCATCTACACAGACTACATTTTCTCTTCCTTCTTTTTACTAATTTTGAAAAAAATATATAATTGCGAAGTATCCATATTAATTAGAACTAAGGCTGGCCAGTGGGCGGCCCGACACCGCCCCGGTCCCGCCCTGAACCCGAGTATTTTTTTTAAAAAAAATCGCGGTATCGGGACTCGAACCGGGACGGGACAAGGTCTCGTCCCTACCCGCCCCAGGTCCGCCAGTCCCAACCCGATCCTGATCCCACCCTGGTCCCGACCCGATCCCGCCCGAAACCCCCCTTTTGCAAAAATAGTCATTGCACCAACGGCCATTTTACATTTTGGTCGTTGTGCAACGGCCATTTTTGGCCTCCCCCTCCCCCAACCCCCCTACCCCCTGAATATTTATTGTTAACCCATAAGTTATTATATTTACACTTTAACCCAATTTTCCAACTATAAATACCTCATTTTCTCTTCATCTTTCTCACAAATCTTCCTAAAATCTCTCTAATCTCTCAATCTATCTCTCTACAAGTCTACATTGTCTACTAAATATTCAATTTTATTTTTTCATTTGGAAATTGGGAGTGAAGTTGACAACTAGCTTGAGGATCTTCCATCGAGCAAAGTTTCAATTTTCAACCTTTCGATTACACGTCGATGTTTGGTACATTCGTTCCTTCATTAAATTATTATTGTCTGTTTATTTTATTTAGCGCACTTAATTTCATTTACTTTAATTATTTATTAGTATAATTATAAATTTATAATGGAAGGATTTAAACGTATGCTTACGGGTAGGGGTTATGCTTCTTCTAGTAGGGGCAACAAGGGCAAGGGTCCTATTTCTAGACAGAATCTTATTCCTACACGGGATGATTTTGTTGATACTGAACATTTTCCTACAATACCATTAGATTTAGACGAGGAGCTATTTCTGAAACTCAAGAAGACTTTAATTTAGACGATGAACTAGATGATACACCCACTAATGTAGATGACAACACACCCACTAGTGCACCTTCAACTGAAATGCCTCTTATTGCCCCTAGTATGAGACGAGGTCCGGCAAAACGAACATTAAAATCAGATGCATGAATATTTTTTTATAGGGACGTAGAGAATCAAGTAGCTAGATGTAAAATTTGTAAAGATGTTTTAAAATTTAAAATTGAAAAAGGTCACGGTGGGACAGGGGGTTTAATGAGACACGTAGCAATGGCTCATCTAGCTAGGTATGCCCAATATGAGGCTTCAAAACTGGGTGCGCAAACGCCCGCTCCATCGGGATAAGGTTCACATACTGATATTGTCCCGGACCAAGTACATGGTCAAATTAACCCTATGACGGGGGAAATTATAGGCCCTAAATACAATAAACATAGAGATAGGGAAGCAATAGAAAAATTAGTTGTTGTGGAGGGTTTGCCTTTTTCATTTCCTTCATCTCCCGGTTTTATTCATTACATTAGAGATATGTATAATCTTGCTTTTAACGATTTTCCTAGATCAACTGTTAAGAGAGATGTATTTAAATTCGCACATGAATATCAATAATATTTACGTTATTCATTATATCATTTTAATGGCAAAGTGGCTATCACTTCTGATATAGGCCGTAGTATTAACAACCATGATTATTTAACGGTAACTTGTCATTGGATAGATTATAAATGGTCTATGAAAAAATGTATCTTAGCGTATAGATATATAAATGATAGGCACACTGGTACTTTTATTGCAGAAAATATTTATCAAGTGTGCGATTATTACAGAATAACTGATAAAATTATGGCTATTACATTAGATAACGCTTCTTCTAACAAATACGCTATTACAATTTTAAAAAATAGTTTAACTCCATCTTTTCCAGATCATTTTCATATAAAATGTGCGTGCTATATATATAACTTAATTGTAAAGGATGATCTATCACTTTTTGAAGACATTCTTAGTAAAATACAATTTGCTATAAACTTTATTTTTAAAAATAATAGAATACAACGAAGAAAATAATATAAAAAAACTTGTCACGATTGCCAACTACCTTATAGAAAAATTCCAGAAGAAGTACCCACTAGGTGGAATTATTTATACGATCAACTATTTGTTGCTTATGACTATAGAAAATCTATAACTTTATTTTTTAAGTCTCATAATCAAAATCCAGCTGATATGGTTGTAGATAACGATTGGGTAAAATTTTTTGAACTTATTGTATTTTTAGGAAAAAATTTTCAAGCAACAAAAGAATTTTCCGGTATATATTATCCTACTATTTCAACTATGTTGTTTTATATAGCTCTAATATTTTTATTACTTAGTGAATATATGGAAAAATCAGCTTATATGGCAGCTATTAAAAAAATATTTATTAAAATAAAAAATATTTTATTTCTATTCCCACTATTTATATTATTGGTGATGTATTAAATCCGACTATTAAAATAGACGGTACTAAATCACTTAAAGAAACTATTTATGATTGTATAGAAGTACTACCACCTCCAAGTCCCAAAAATCCAAATCAGCCACCACCTATTGAACAAACTAAAGAATAAGTGTTGTCTAGCGTAGAAGACCAATGCAAAAAAGTATATAGGTTTTACCAACAAAAAAGTGCTAGTAACATATCGGCTTCCATACCATCTTCTTCTTCTTCAACACAACCTTACAAAAGACATGTTGTTTCTGCGGCTAGTATTGAAAGCCTCAGAAATAGAATGTGCGGCCGTACCGCTACTAACCAAATTAGCGAGTTTGATGTTTTGTTTTGCAGTGTTCTGTACCATACAAAGCAGTTTTCAATGAAGAAGGATGTGAAGACTTGCTGAAATACTGGAGAGGGAATGAGAAGACCTTTCCGACACTTTCAATGATGGCCCGAGATGTTTTGAACATTCAAGCGTCATCAACGACGTCTGAAAGCGCTTTTTCTGCCGGCAGATATCAAATAGTAGAGCACATACACTCATTAGCCGGAGACAGCTTGGAGATTGTAGTATTATTCAGAGATTGGATACGAGCAGAGCGAAGAAGGTGCGGTCAACCAGAGATCAACGAAGAAGACGAAAACTACAACGAAATCTTATCCGAAGGTGGTGGAAGCGACGTGGATCAATTTGACCAACAAATACCAATTCCAACCGAAGAACCACACGAAATTATCAAGAAACTAGAAAAAGTTTTTTTCATAATGTAATTTTTTTAATTGCAATTTTACTATGTTATTTGCAACTTTTGAACAACACCACAAAGTTGCAATTTTGACAATTATATTTGTATTACAAAAAAATCATATGTCTATTAAATAATATAAGAGGCACAAAAATAACATTGAGATGTTTTTATTACACTATCTTATTTAATTATTGAGTTTATATATATATATATATATATATATGTTATTTTTTAAATTAAGTACAAAAAAAACGTCTGGTATCCCGACCCGACCCGACCCGATTCCGACGGGATCAAGATCGGGGCGGGACTTTGGCAAATCCCGCCTATCCCGATCCCGCCAAACCCGACACACCGGTCCCGAGCCCGGCCCACTGGCCACCCCTAATTAGAACATGGATGGGATATTCGAATCATCACCAATTTGGTGGTGAAAATTAATACACATTAAAATTAAAGAATTATCGAGATGCTCAGAGGAAAAAAGGTTTTTTTGTATTTATTTTTGTACGAAGAGGGAACAGTATTATCTACTAATGCAAATCATGATGATGAAGGTGCAAAATTGATAAAGTAAGAAAAATATAAAACTGAATAGTTGTTACATAAGCATCAAAAAGTTCTTCCTTTCGGTCAAAAGAAAATAATACGTTTTAGTTAAAAGAAAATAATATGTTTTTGTTAATAAAGAAGAAGCAAATTGATAACAATGTCTGGGTGGTGTAGTCGGTTATCACGCTAGTCTCACACACTAGAGGTCCCCGGTTCGAACCCGGGCTCAGACATATTGTTTTTTCCCTTTAAAATTTGATTCTTTTTCTACATTCCTTCAGCAAGTTTCGGTTCAATCACAAAAAAGAAAAAGAAATTCCTTTATCATTAGAATTACAAACGATGGTGTAATAAATAAGATGTTTACAGAATGATAATTACTCCTTGAACTAATTTTTGACTCTTTAATGTGCTTGGTATAACATAAATTATACTTTCCATGAAAAAAAAAATCTAGTCCAATGTTTGATTCATGGATAGAAATTACTTTTCTTATATTTAATCATACCAACAAAAAAAATTAGAATAACGTTATTGGGATTGAATATAATTTTCATTTTCTCTTTTATTATAAGCATTTACTTAACTCAATAGGGATTTCCCTGGCCTTTCAACTAACAAGTCGGAGAATGAACCAAAAAAGAAAACAAAATACTCCATCTGTCTCAAAATATTTGTCACATTATGCTTTTCAAGAGTCAAACTATATGAATTTTAACCAACATTTTGAGCTATATTTTTTTTATCATATTAATATGAGAAGAATAGCAACTTATAATACTTTTCGTATAGTTTTCGAATATCTAAAGTTTAATTTTAAAATATTGAATTAATATAATTTAATTTAACTTTAAAATTTAGTCAAATTGACTTGTGAAAAGAAAAATATAACAAATATTTTGTGGGGGGGGGGGGGGAGTAACTCCCTTGTCCCTTCATTCCACTTTTACTTGTATACTATGAATTTTGCACTCTTTTTAAAAATAATAAATGAAATACTTATTTTATCATGATGATGCAGATGATTATATTAATTGGTGTATAGTCTTTAGTCTTGATTATTAATTTGACGAATAAGTAATTAATGTTAAGAGTAAATTATAAAAACCTTGATATTTTACACGATAAAATAATTAACCTAAGTGATACCCGATTTTCACCTATAGTATAGACCAAGTTACTCTATATGTTCTAATCTAGCCTTTGCGGAATAAAAAAGAACAAGAAAGTAAGGTCACTGTATTTTTACGTGGAACTCACCGGCTCACAAAGGATGAAAATACCACGACTTACTCCCCTGCGGGATTTTTTTCAACATTCCATTACAACTAAGCCTCTGTAAATTCAAATTACAAACTCTGTAACCTGTGAACTAAACTTAAATTCATATCTCACTAACCTCCTTAGACTAATGAACCCACTTCTAGTTGCCCTCAACTTGAAGTTGAATTTGACAAACGTATATAGCTATGCCAATTACTTATATGAAAGCTGATAAAGGTACAACTCGATAATCAACCCTAATACACGAATCTAGACTTGGAGACTATAAAACATAACTCTACGAAACAAGTTCTTCAATCTTTTTCTTTGTATCACGCTGCACTTCATGAATCATAACACTCAATATGACACTGACGGTATTCGCTCGAATTCTGTTTTCTCTCTATGTTGAGTGCGTCAAACATCTTCATGGCAGGACTTGAATATTTATAGCTTTTGGTGTACATCAAGTCGGCCAAACACAAACCTTACGTGATGAGGCCCATTATGAGAAATAGAGTTTGAGTTGATTTAGGTTTCTTGCATCATTATGCGGTTTTAGTGTCCTTTTAAGAGTTTGAAGTATCTTGTCCGTCAAGTCCCTACCATAAATCACAAATCCTACTCGCAACAGGACTCTGAGTTGGAAACATGTCCTTGGACCTGGTTCATTCACCTCTTGTTCATTCACTTATCTTGCATCTGTCTCTTGGATAGATCAAGTCCACATACATGGTTCACTCGCCTTGTTCATTCATTTTGTCAATCATCAAAACATACATGTGTCAGAGTTATTAAGTCTATTTCCTCTGTCTAGTTTATATGGTATAATTCAGATTCTGAGGGTCAAACTTTTTTATTTTGACTGTGGATTCGGACATATAATCTTCAAGTTTTTTTTAAAAAATATAACAATAACAACAACATACCCAGTGAAAATCCCATAAAATGGGTCTAGGGATGTTAGAGTGTACGTTAGGGTTGTGCAAATTAATGGTTAACCAATAACCTGAATTGATGATTAGGTTATTTGATTAATGATTTGGGTTAATGTGTTATTGATTCGGATATCAGGTGGAGTCCTATGGTTATTGGGGTATCGGTTTGACCACTTTTGTTAACAGATGATCCGATAACCCAATAACTATTTATTTAATTACAATTATAACCTGATATATGAGTAAGCTGGATGAACATCTCAATCACAAGAAAATTGGCCGTCTCTTTGTTTTGTTTTTCCATTTAGATATATATGAGTTGACACATTTGGAAGAATTTTGCTGTTTGCTGTTTTTTCTTTCGTTCTGTTTGTGTTTCTTATTTTCTTAATGCATTTGGTGTTTGGCTGTTTGAAGTGGGTCACATAAAAGCCTTTCTGTTTGTGTTTGCAAGTGACAATTAGTTTTGATAATTTTTGTCCAAATTTATTTACGTTCTTCCTATTTCAATTGGAGAATTTTCTTCGAAGCTACTTTCAGTTTTGAAAATGACTTCTTTATTCTTGAAAAAATTTCGTATAAATTCTTAACGGTTAAACCGATAACGAAACTATGATGATCAACAACCGATTAACCAATAACCCAATAACAGATATTTTAACGGTTCTTTAATGATTTAACATGTCTACAAATCGATAATCGATAAGTTTAACCGATAACTTTCAAACTTTCAAACCCGAGACTGTTTTCAGTATACCCTCGACATAAGAACATATTTAAAAAATAATTTAAATATTTAGAAATTATATAAATAGTACTATAAGTAATAATAATTAATAATTATAAAATGTTTAAATGAAATATGAATAAATCACAGTTATAGATTTTTTTATTTGACTCTGAAAATCCAAACAGTCACATAAATTAAGACACAAAAATATTTTTTTTCTTAATATCTTAAAGTGGATAAGTAAAATTAAAAATCTGTCAAATGGAGGAGTAAAAATTGGCCAATTAGTAAGGAAAAGTAAAAACGTGACTATTTTGGGAAGGGTAATATTAATAATAATGGTGGACCTCAACTCAAGGGGGCACTTCTTTATTGTTACTACATTTTTTTTCTTCATCTTTGTTGTCATCTAACTAAAACTCAGACAACACAAAAGAGAATAATAAAACCATCTCTTCCCTAAACACCACCACCACCAACACCAACACCAACAAACTATCATTTGGGGGAAGAGTTAGAGAGTACCCATATATCTCATAAGTGTTAGGGTTCTTGATTTTCTTGATTTTTTGTACATATACATGTACAATAGAAAAAAGGGGCATTAGGGTTCTTGATTTTCTTGATCATTTGTAGATTTTGTACAAAAAATGGAAACGATTGATCAGTCTGAATCTTCACCATTGGTTCCACCATCCGTGATGAGTGACCCTAGTAGTGAGATCGATCTTGAAGCTGGTTCTTCTGAACAAATTCAGTGTAGAATTTGTCTTGAGACTGATGGTTAATTTTCTTTCTTTTGACCCTTTTAATTATTTTTCTTGGTTTTGTAGTTTGTCTATTTACTTTTTGGAATATTAGTTGGTTTGAGTGTATCAATTGGGATTTTTGTGTTGTTTGTAACTGTAAAGATAGCTGGTTTAGGTGATTCTTGAGGCCCTGTGGTGGAAAGGGAGTTTTTTTTTGTGAATTTGTCTCGATAATATGCGGTTTTCCGTTTTAGCATAATCCCAAATTTCCTCATGAAAGAAAACTATAACCCCAAATTATACAACTCAAGTTTTTTCTTGGTTTTGCAGTTTGTCTATTGTTGTTTTCGATATTAGTTGGTTCAAGTGTATTAATTAGGATTCTTGTGGTGTTTGTGACTTTAAAGGAAGCTGCTTTAGGTGATTCTTGAGGCCCTGTGTCTGGAAAGGGAATTTTTTTGGTGAATTTGTCTTGACAAGGGTGGCTTTTGGGTGAAGCCACTAAAGCCCAGGCTTTAGGCCTCTCATTTATGGGGCCCTCATTTTTCATCAATATAGGTTATATTTTGTTTTTACTTAAGTACTTTTTTTCATTTAAAGAAAATAGTTAACTAATTGATCGAAAATAATGCCTCAAAATCAATTAATAACGTATAGTACAAATATTCAATCTATTTTTGGTATATTGATGAAAAAAGGGCTCCTGATTGGTTTCTCTACAATACTCAATCTACTTAGTATACTTCTACACTTTTATATTTCTACTTTGGTTTTTCAAGATTTTTTTACTATTGCTTTGAAAGACAAGAGCTACAATGTATGAATTTGTTTATTTTATTTTTTCTTGAGCCTCAAATATTGCAAGAAGTATATTGAAACACCAAACAAGTATTCTCAAATCAATTTATCAACTTCTATTATTTAACTTTTAAGTATTATTTTAATCTAAACCTTGTTTGTTTTCATATTTTACTACGTCATGTACATTGTCTTTTTAATTATTTTTTAAAATATAAAATATTTCAACTAGAAAATATGAATTTGATTGTTCAAAACTCTCAAGAGAGAGAGAGAATTAAATCTTTAATACAATCTAAAAAAATGTGAGGTAAAGTTGCCTCCATGTGACCAGGAGGTCATGGGTTCAAGCCGTGGAAACAGCCTCTTGCAGAAATGTAATGTAAGCCTGCGTACAATAGATCCTTGTGGTCCGGCCCTTCCCCGGACCCCGCGCATAGCTGGAGCTTAGTGCACCAGGCTGCCCCTTTTTTAATACAATATAAAAAAAAATGCTCTTAACGAAGTTAGTGAGTTATCTAACATAGATCCTCAAAAGTAGTCTTCAAATGAAAAATACAATGAATTTCTTTTTTTTTTTGGTGGAAAAAAAATTGAGGCCCTTCATTAAAATATGGCTTTAGGCCCCCAACAATATTGAGCCGCCCATGTGTCTTGATAATATGGGTTTTTCCCCTTTTAGCATAACCCCTAATTTCCTCGTGAAAGAAAACCATAACCCCAACTTATACTACTCAAGTGTACTAATCAAATTGGATTTTGCTATGTATTAGTGAGAGACTGAGTTGGGGTTATGGTTGGATTTATGAAGAGGTGGTTGGATTTTTGTCTATTATCGTTTGGAATATTAGTTGGTTCAGTAATTTTTGTGTTGTTTGTAACTGTAAAGGAAGCTGTTTTAGGTGATTCTTGAGGTTTTGTCTCTGGAAAGGGAATTTGTTTTGGTGAAATTGTCTTGATGATATGCGGTTTTTTCGCTTTTAGCATAACCCGAAATTTCGTCATGAAAGAAAAACATAACCCCAAAATTATGCAACTCAAAGTGTACTAGTCAACTTAGATATTACTATGCATTAGTGAGAGGCTTAGTTTGGCATTACTGGGATACTAATTAGGATTCTTGTGTTGTTTGTAACTGAAAGGAAGCTGCTTTGGGTGATTCTTGAGGTCCTGTGGTGGAAAGGAAAGTTTTTTGGTGAATTTGTCTTGATAAAATGGGGCATTGGCCTTTCCCCCTTTACCTTAACCCCAAATTTCCTCATGAAAGAAAAAAATAACCCCAAATTATACAACTCAAGTGTACTAGTCAAATTAGATTTTACTATGCATTAGTGAGAGGTTGTATTTGCATTGGGTTGAGAACTTTGAAGATGTGGTACTGGTTTTGTCGGATTACACATTTATTGAAGGAGAGCCTCGGAGTAACTGGTAAAGTTGCCTCCATGTGACCAGGAGGTCATGGGTGCAAGCCGTGGAAACAACCTCTTGCAGAAATGTGAGGTAAGGCTGCGTATAATAGACCCTTGTGGTCCGGCCCTTCCCCGGACCCCGCGCATAGCGTGAGCTTAGTGTACCGGGCTGCCCTTTTTGGATTTGTTACTTATCAACATTTGTTTTCTATTTGATTTGTCAAAGAAATGAAAGAAGTAATAAGCATTTATGAAGAGGTAGTGTGAATTTTTGTCTATTATCGTTTGGAATATTAGTTGGTTCAAGTATTTCTTCTGTTGTTTTTGTAAACGTAAAGGAAGATGCTTTAGGTGATTCTTGAGGCCCTGTGGTGGAAAAGGATTTTTTGGTGAATTTGTCTTGATAATTTCCTTATGAAAGAAAACTATAACCCCAAATTATACAACTCAAGTGTACTAGTCAAATTAGATTTTTCTATTCATTAGTGAGAGGCTGAGTTTTGCATTGGTTTGAGAAAGTTGAGCATGTGGAATTGGTTGTCTGATTACACGGCAAATGAGAATACTATGTGACACTGCATTTATTGTATTTGGATTTGTTACTTATCAACATTTGTTTTCTATTTGATTTATCAAAGAAATGAAAGAAGTAAGAAGCATTTATGAAGAGGTGGTGTGGATTTTTTGTTTGAGTGTATTAATTAGGATTCTTGTGTTGTTCTGTAAAGATGGCTGCTTTAGGTGATTCTTGAGAACCCTGTGTTTGGAAAGGGAAGTGTTTTTGGTGAATTTGTCTTGATAATATGGGTTATTTCCCTTTTAGCATAACCCCAAATTTCCCCATTAAAGAAAACTATAACCCAACCAAGTGTACTAGTCAAATTAGATATGCATTTGTGTAATGGTTTTGTCTGATTACACAGCAAATGAGAATACTATGGGACACTGCATCTATTCTATTTTGGATTTGTTACTTACCGACATTTGTTTTCTATTTGATTTATCAAAGAAATGAAAGAAGTAAGGAGCGTTTTATGAAGAGGTGGTGTGGATTTTTGGTCGTTTGGTGAATGCTTGTTTTCTGTCCAGGTCGTTTGTTTATTTCATTCTATAGCATATCATTATTGGGTTATATGCTGAACTTGTGCTGTTTCAGAATTGGATACTTATAAATGTTTTTGTTTTTTCCTTTCAGGTAGGGATTTTATTGCACCTTGCAAGTGCAAGGGTACATCAAAGTTTGTTCATCGGGAATGCCTTGATCATTGGCGTGCGGTGAAAGTATGTTTTTTTTGGCTTTTGAATTTGTATTACTTAAGCGATTTTAACTTTTATTGTCAAAGTTGGCTTGTCGCTTTTGTTTTAGAAAAGCACTTCGTCAAGATTATTATTATTCCTTGCCTTACTTGGAATTAATTTGTACTTGTATTGACTATTGGTGCATTGAAGCGTAGGATCAGGATTTGATCAGTGTTATCCGTACATATATCGTGCATGTTTTGGACTATCCACTTTACTTACATTTACAAGAGTCATCTTTTGTATGTGCTTTTCATTTCAACAGTAATTCAAAATTATCAAGTAGTTGTTGAGGCTTTCCTTTCATAAAAGCAATGTCTGCATAAGTTGGCTGATAACTTCCAGGCAATTTACAGTAAGCACTAATCACCAGAACTGAATTTTTTTCCATTAGCTAAATAATTGTCTTTTACAGGAAGGATTTGCGTTTTCCCATTGCACAACTTGCAAAACTCCTTATTACCTAAGAGTTCATGTTCCTGCTGATAGAAAGTGGCGAACTTTAAAGTTCCGATTCTTTGTGACCAGAGACATTTTGTTCATCTTTCTCGCAGTTCAGCTTGTAGGTGGTTGGTCCAATTTACAGTTTTGTCCTTTGATTTTCTGAAATATTTCTTTACCTTATATATAGAGAACATATCCAATTGAGTACTTACCCTTTTTGTTGCAGGTTATAACCTCACTGGCATATTTAGTTTACTTGATTGACACCCACCATAAGTCTTGGTTGCGTTTGACTTGGGGGTTTGATAGCGAACTAAGCTTCTACTACTTGTGCGGTATAACATCTCGAGCTTTCCACTAGTTATATATTTGTTAAATCATGATGTGTTTTTTGATTGGTTATATGTGTTGAATCATGGAGTTATATTTCGTGTTGTCTTGTCCTTTAAATGCTATTGTGCCAATCTCCTTTACTCTCTCTCTCTCTCAGGAATTTATATCCTTTTTTTCATTCTTTCTTTTCCTGGAAAAATGAAAATTGTGATGGTTGATATGGTGGTTTGAGGAATCTTGCTCCCCTTGAGATATTTCTCAACGAACGGACTTTATATCCTTCAAGGAGCTAAAGTTACTATGCTTGTCTCGTTTTAATTGGTAGACAAAATTCTTTCTACGCATCAACATTCTTTGTTCACCTGCTGCTCCAATAAGATCGTTTTCGCATACTGATCACTAATTAGAAAAAAAGTGATGTAGAGATCTTGAATGATCATCTGATCACCTAGTGTTGAGATATGGTTGACTGTTATGATATGAGATTCTTTAATATGAGCTGAGCTAAGTCTAATGATCCATATCAACTCATACTAAAAAATCTCATTCCGCAACAGTCAGCCATCTAGAAGAATGACAGTCTAACAAAAGATTAATGAATGGGGCTTTTTATGTGTTTCGTCCTGAAAAACCAAACCCAACTCTTATTCACCTCTATCTCTTTCAATATTTTCCCTTTTCTCCCTGTCCGCGGAACAAGTGCTTTTGTTCCCTTCCAACTTAATGCCGTTCCTAATTTCTCTCCCCTCATGTGTCCCTGGTATTGGATTTTGATCAATCGGATCCAAGACTGACATACGTCAAATTTAAAGCCCAACTTTCAAAACCATTCTTTATTTGCTGCAATCTGCTTCTCAAACACCCTTTTTCTGCTTGTTTATAACATGTCTCGGTTCCATATTAAAAGAAAAATCCTGGTTGATTCAATTGTCGGTTCGATGGATACAGATTCTTTATAAAAGAAGTGAGGAGGGAAAGTGACAGCATAGTGGCTGATACAGGTGCCCTGCGATAGAATTGGTGAAGACGGATGAGAGAAGAGATGGATAAGAGGAGCTGAAAAAAGAAGGGAGATAACTTGGGGTCATAATTTTTTTGGATTATGATTTTTGGGGAAAAGCAAAAAAGGATACTGGCAGACGGGAAGTTTCTAAATAGGGTGAGAGAGGAAGGAGAACTGGGCTTAGTTTTTTTCTTTTTTGGGGGGGGGGGGGGGGAGAGCATTTATGCGTTCTGCTGTTAGGGATATTTAAAGGACAGAACATAGGTACGGTACTAACCTATTACTGTCATGTAGTAGGTAGTAAATAGCTATCTTAAAAAAGTATCCATAAATCTAATTTTTTCATATACGGTCAATGGTAATAAATAATATTTTATCAGAAATTATAATCCTCAATGCATCAAATACCTCTCTGACTCTCCTGCCCCCAAAAGGATTTTTTGGCTTATGTGAGTCTTCGACAACACAAACTCATAAGGGTTTGATTCCATAGCAACTTAATTCTAGTATACATTGATATAATTATAATAAGCATTTTGTGTTATGATAACGGAAAACACTAAAGGATGATGACAACTCGAATTAGAAATACACCTAAAAGAGTGACGATGGCCAAAACTTTCTCATGATGGACATTGCTGGAGTGATCTCAAATATTGTGCTTTCTGTTCAACTGATTAATTTCAAAAGAGGAAAGTATCTTAGATCACGTATGGAGAGTAGGTTTGGTAGATTAGTGCTTTTGCTGAATACAATAGCAAGCTAGAGTAATAGTGTAAATACATAAATTTTATTGGGTTAAATTCATATAAAGTTTGGATTGAATCCATGTTTATTTGGGTTGAACAATTAATTTGGACTGCACAACTAAATTAGCCCATTTTATTACTTTCAAGCCCAAAAAGCGTTTTCATCCGAAGGTCCAAAATTCATGCCACGTAATGACGTGGCATTGTCAAATTCAAGACCAACAAGATGATGTCACTTGTTCAAATGATGTGACAATTCTCAGTCAAAACAAGATCCAGTAAAAAATCGCAAAGTGTCCAAGATGACATGTCTTGACCGATTCACAAACAACCTTATCACATAACATTTGTAATAAGCTTGATGACATATATGAATCAATCAGAATCAGACAAGAGAGTTCATTTACACTTGGACTACCTACTCTCTACAACTATAAATAGGGGTCATGTAACTTTTTTTGGAGACATTCAATAAATATTGGAGAAAACATCATCATCGACTACATAGTTCTTCGAAAGAGTGGTCAACGAGTTCTTCCTGGAGATCAACCCGAAACAATGAAGTGTTGCTCGAAATTTTTGGAGATCAAACACATCTCATGGAGGTCTAGATCATCCCACATCCGATAAACACGCTACGGACGACCCTCGAATCACGGAGAATTCTTAGAAGAGAAGAATCAAGAGAACAAACAGAATTGTACTCACAAAGATTCATCAATAAAATTTCTTTTCTTTTATTTTTGTGATTGCATCTTATTTTATATACTTCAAAAAATTTGTTGCTAATGAACACATTTCCAAAGTATGAAATATAAATTGCAACCACAAATAAAAAGATATTTTATTGATGAATACTTGTGAGTACAAATCTGTTTATCCCTTGATTATTCTTCTCTACGAATTTTCTGTTTGATGCCTTGATCTCTTAGTATATCTAGATGGGATATTCGAATGTCTTTTCAAGGGAATATGTACCCCCTTTATATAGTCATGAGCTAGGGTTTAGTATAGAGTAGCCGCTAAGAAATTCTAACGGACCTTAGAGTTTGAAGATGGATTGGACACGTCTTGTAGAGTCCTATTTTAAATCCGATAAAATTTTGATGTCTACTGATGCCTTGTACTTTAAGGCTTGTCGGTTTATAGGCTTGACGAAACTCAAAGACGAGACTTGAAGTACCATAAAAATGAAGCTTCCATCTTTGAGGTTTTGTGGCTCCAGATTTTGCAGATATAATTGTGAGAGATGCGATGAAGGGCAGATATGGTCCCACCAGGCGTGCCAATTTATTTGCAACAAATTTTAATAAATGAAGATGAGACTTGAAGTATCCATAAAGATGGAGCTTCCATCTGTGTAGTTTTGTGGCTTCGGTGAAGGATCACTTGGATAGAGACAAAAGATGTCCTCCAAAACTTGCCCCTATTGTTGAAGATTTCCTTGGTTTCCTTTTCTTCTGTATTGTCAACATATATATTGTTGCATGCAATATTGTTTATCTTTCTTGAGGCCAACCACCATAGCAATTAGCTCCAGATTTGGCAAATCTAATTTGAGAGGGGAGAGGTGAAGGACAGATTTGGTCCCAACTAGCGTGCCAAACTAGCGTGCCAAAATTGTTCACAACATTTTTTCTTAAAATATGTAAAAGAAGCTGCAATCACAAATATAAAAGAAATGCAATTTTATGGATGAATCTCTTCGTGAGTACAATTTTGTTTGTTCTCTTGATTCTTCTCTCCTAAGATTTCTCCGTGATTCAAAGGTCGTTAGTAGCGTGTTTCTCTAATATAGGATGATTTAAACCTCCTTGAGATGTCTTTGATCTCCAAGAATATAGGGCAACACTCGGTTGTTTCGGGTTGATCTCCGGGCAGAACTCTGTTGACCACTCCTTCGAAGAACTATGTAGTTGATGCTGATTCTTTCTCCAGTGTTTGCTAAATGTGTCTGGAAAGTTATGTAAACCCCCTATTTATAGTTGTAGGGAGTAGACAGTCCAAGTGTAAATGAATCCTCTTGCCTGATTCTGATTGGTTCATGGAAGTCATCAAGCTTATCACAAATGCTATGTGATTGGCCAAGGTATGTCATTTTGGACACTTGGTGACTTTTGATTGGTTCTTGTTTTGACAGGAAATTGCCACATCATTTGAACACGTGGCATCCAGTTTAGGGTGATGCACATTTCAACAGTGATTTGCGTCTCCCATCGTTTGCTAGTCGGATGCAAACTTCAGGGAGCCCCTCAAACTATTTATGTTTTTGTTTTGATGTTGTGCAGTGAGGACACTACAATGTTTTTAGTTAGGGGTGGTTTATGGTAGCATACTTTTTTTCTTTATGTTGACTTGTGCCCTTGTCGGTCTTTTAGTTTATGTATGGATATTGTATGCCCTTGCTGACTTGTTTTGCCATTTTTGGATGTTCATGTGCCCTTATCGGGCTTGTTTTGTAATTATTGATGTAGTTGTGGATTAGTTACTTTGTTTTTTATTTTCTTTATTAGCTTCTTTAATTAGTCTTGTAGTTTAGGTGTAGGTGCTCCTTCGAGCGAAAATGTGGAAACTTTTGGCTTGTCTGGTACTAATAGAGTTAGTCTCTTGCATGTGAAATGTTGAAATGAGAATACCCCTCCCAAATGTTTTGTGAAAGTTGAAAAGCAAGGTGCATAGGAAAGAATGATTGTTGTGACAACGTTTTGGCTCATTTTGTGACTCTTTGCCTACTAATGGGTTTACTTTGGATTGTGAGATACTACTCCATTTGTTCTTGTTTTGGAAGTGAAATTGATCCATCTTGAGTAATTCATGTGGTGAGTGTTTGTTTAATAATTCGTGTGCTTGCTTTTATTATCTAAAACTTGCCCGGTTAGTCTTTCAATGCTACTTTTGGTTATGTTTGGATGGAGAGATGACCTTGGGCAATCTTTGTGATTTTTGAAAAAGCCTCTTTAGCCTTTCTAGCCAATCTTTGCACAACACATTATCACTAGTAACCCATTTGAGCCTATGGACTTTTTCTTTGATTGCCTCATTACAAGCCTTTACCCATGTTGACAAGTTCCCTCTTTTGAACATTTCCATCCTTGAATGTTAAAAGTGTGAAATTGAGGCTACAATCCTAAGTTGGGGGTGAGATGCTACTTTGGAGGTGGTGAAGAATTGCATTGTGGTTTAGTGAGTAAAGGCCTAATGAAAAAGTCAAAGAAAGGAAGAAAATTGGAAAAAAAATAAAAATAAAAATAAAAATAGAATTGGAGCACTAGAAAAGAAAAACACAGAGATTGACAATAATTGAGGGAAACTAGAATGCAAAGGAAGGAGCAATGTGTTGAAATGTAGAGGAAAGTAGACAAAGGTCAAAATGAAAAATGTTGTGTAGTGTTCAAGGAGGGCGTGGTCACTTGTACCCAAATATTTATCTTACCCTTCCCTAAGCCTACATACAAGCTAAAAGAAGTCCTTATGTGATCTCCAATCGAATGTTCTTGAGTAGTGATGAATGAAAATAAGGGCAAGCCTATGGTATGATACTTGTCAGCACTTAACTTATTTTGAAGTGTGAGTGACTGTGTATATGTCCCTTGTGTTGTTGTGAATATAGTGATTTCTGGACTTTCTTTCTTCAGAGGGCATATGGATTGGTGATGTTGACAAATTCCAAATCGAGTCAAATGAGCATGTCTAGTAAGCGAGTGGTTTTGAGTCACTTCTTGAGGCTTGGTTGTTGTTACTTATTGTTTTGAATCTCCATTGCATTCTTGAAATTGTGTTTTGAAAGGAGGGAGTTATTTGGTGTAAAGATTCACATGTTTGTAGCCTAATTATTTGTACCAATCAAAGTCATGAGTGTTGTGCTTAATTTTAAAATGTGATTTGAAAATGATAGTGATACTACTTGAGCTTGAATTGATAGATCCTCATTGAGTTTTTGGTTTTGATTTGCTTTTGGATAAGCAAAGACTTTAAGTTGGGGTGTGATAACGGCTAAATCCACTCTATTAAATAGAAGTGTACACGGTCGTATGCAATATAATTAACCCAACTAGATGCCGAATCGTAAACCTATGTTGCTCGGATTCTTTAAAAATGTTGTTGCACCCGTGTTGGATTCTCCAAAATTGCATTACTTTTGGAGAATCACACACGCATCCGTCGACATTTCTGAAGAGTCCGAGCAACATAGTTGTAAACTAACCTAGAAAGCAAGTAAAATAATCCATGGACACAAGCATGGATACAGGAAATTACTCTCACGTCACGATTCAATGTATTTTACGAATAATGACGAGCTTATGTTAATTAGCCTTGGATAATGACTCTAAATTAGCTTCTTCCGAAGTCTAACAAGACTACCTAATTGAATATCTCTAAAGCAATTAGGAGCATTAAGAACACCCGAATACGGCTATAAGTAGGCTCACCTATTCCTAGGTCGATTCTATTAGATGAGGGTTAAGGCCCCAAATTCTTGTTAATTAATATTTTTCAATCCCGAGTTTGCCTCTTTCGAGTTTAAACCAAAGTAAATGGGTGAGTCCTAGAGTTAGCTATTTCCTCACGAAACATTAAAGAACAATTATAATTAAAGAAACAATAAACTCACTTCATTAAGAATAAAATCATTCAATACATAAACAAAACTAGAGTTTTAATTCAAACTTTAATCATGAATATTCCCATAAACAAGATTCTAGTCAGATAAAAAAATACTACATACTTAGATATGCAATACAAAGCAAGGACTTGAAGAAATGAGTAAAAGTTTGAGAAATTTCTCATCCGAATCTTCAAAGCTTCAATCCCCAAGTGAGGTATAAGAACCCTAGCTCCCAAAAGTCTTGTATTCTGCCAAAGATATCTTCCAAAATGAGCTTGGTTGAGTTTTATGTGGTTTGAGATAAAAAAACGTGAAATTCCAGAACTGCCTAGAAGTCCGCCCAGAATCCTTCTATGAAATCGCGGAAGAGACATTGCGATCGCGTAAGGTGATGTTCTGTTGACTCACGATCGCGGTGGTCAATTCGCGATTGCATAGAGTGGTTGACTCATGATCGCGGTGGTCAACCCTAGCTCCTTTTTGCCTCGTTTTCACATGGTTTGATCCTAGCTCTCTTCATAACTACATGCACCTGAAATAAAGCAATATGCACCATATTTAGCCTCATATTATCAACAAGGGATACAAAAACCAAAGTAGAGAGCACCACTTATCAGGACCATCATGGAGTCCTATGTTTTCCTTTTAATTTTTTCTGTTGCTACTAGGTTATGATTTTTATTTGCAAATATGCTTAGTTAGTGCATTTTTCTCTGCTATAATATTATAAATAAACTACGTGAGCCATTAATCTTTTATCCCCAAGTTCATCTCCGTTCATCAATTGGAGGTTCTCTCAGGATACGGTAGTAAGAAAACATAGTCCAAATAGCGGGAAATTTAGAAATGGTGGATAAAATGATAAAAGTACATCTGTCTAGCATTTTTCAGAAAATTTGAGTCAAACAAAACACACTGGAAAAGCAAAAAGCAGAATTTAGGAATAGTTAATTCCAGGGGTAGAGAAGTGGAGATTAGATGATGAATCAAACCTAAGCATCTGTATTGTCCTTATTATGTGGGAAAGGTAGAAGAAAGGAAAGTCAGAGGTGGGCATTTTTTTTTTCTGGGCGGGGGGCAGCTTGGACATGAAGCAAGAATCACACATTCTTTCTCATAAACATGGCACAGGATAAGTGTTGTAGAAGTGTAGATTGTAAGATAGATGTGCAAACATACATGATATGAGAAGATTAGATATGGTCACTTTTTATAAAGGGTGCAAGTGGCTCGCATAAATAAAACAAGAGAATTGTTTGAGATGGTATGATCGTATCCTATGTAGACCTCTAGATGAGCAATGATGATTTGATGATGGAAATTGTTAAATTGGACGCATACCATATACGGAAGTCACAAAACACATATAATCTTCCAAGAGATAATGCATATTTAAGACGCAATAGAAGTGAAGGATCTATATAGGCAATACCATATACAGAAGTCACAAAACACAATCTCTTGGAAATAATGCATACTTGAGACGCAATAGAAGTGACGGATCTATATAGGCAATACCATTTGGTTATGCTCAAGGTTTAATTGCAATATTTCTAACTTGCATAAGGTCGGCAGTGAATGAGTTCTATACACTATTGGCAGTCAGATATTAGTCTATCAAAAGGCCCCTTAAACTGATTTTTTCTTTTGATTTTGAGTTGGTATTAGTAGATGAAAATGTCTCGATAATAAGATCCAGGTTGAGGCGTGGAAGTTTTATCGTGCAAATATTTGCATGGCTACCCCAAAGTGTTTAGTTTTAGGTTATGTTGCTCAGACTCTCCAAAAGTGTTGCCGCACGCGTGTCGGATTCTCCAAAAATACACTATTTTTACCGTCGGTATTTTTGAAGAGTCTGAGCAACATAGTTTTTAGGAGTGCAAACCCTGCAGGTGCGTGAACAGCTTTGAATAAGCATTGCTGGGTTTTACACCTTTCCGTACGTTGTGATTAAGGCATGAAGCAAACCAACAGCTTCCCCGACAAGAATAATGGAGCCACCTCAAAATTACCAGAGAAAAAGAGAAACAGAAGGAGCAAGCGATATGGAGAAAGAGGGGATTTAAGCATCGCAGCAACATTGGTCTGTTTCTTGCTAATTTGGGTGCATTAGTATTAATATAGTTCTCCCTATCTTGGGAAGAGATGTCCCATTTCCTTGTGCTCATAAAGGCATTCAAGTAACATAGATGGTAGTCAAAATAATTGATAGTTATTGCACCGAGAATTGTGTTTGTTATTGTTCGTGGTCAATTTATTCTTAGACCTTTCGATGATATTCAACTTTTTAGTGTATACAACCCCCCCCCCCCCCCCCCCTCTCCCAAAAAAAAATTTAAAAAGATACTAACTTTGAGGTATTGATTTGATACTGTGCAGGGGCACTGTTATTTTTTGCTCTGCTAGGCCTATCTGGTTGCTTCATAACCTGTTATGATCGAAGAGTGCGCAATGATTTGGCTCAGCCCTGCCGCGAATTGTGCCTTTGTTGTTGTCATCCTGGGTGAGGAATCTTGTCATTATTAATAAGCTGAATACTACACTCGTCTTCCTTGTTTCTCTCATCCATCAATCCAAGAAACAAGTAAATGAAGGTTTACCCATGCTTGAACATTTTTTCCTTTACAGCAATTTTGCACTCTTGATAGACTGCAACATATTCAAAGCAATTAAGCATTGTCAATAAAACTCTACTTGTTTGGTTTTCTGGATAAGAATTACAAACTCTTAGCCTCTGATCTCTTTCCTATGATGCTACTTCTTGAAGAAAGATTTATTGTTATCTTTTTCTGATGACTGGTGCATTGTCGTTATCTTATGATGCCCTTGCAGAATGTGTGCAGACTGTCATTTGCCTGGTACACTTTGTATGTGGACTGATTGCACAACATGCTTTGAGAGTTGTGCTGGTGCGGCCAGTGAATGTGGAGGTTGCTTAGGAGGCGCCGGTGAAGCTGGGTTGCCACTAATATTGATTATGGCTTTAATTGTGCTAGGACTATTTACTGTCATCGGCATATTTTACAGTGTTTTGGTTGCCACGATGGTTGGTCAGAGAATATGGCAAAGGCACTACCACATACTTGCAAAAAGAATGTTGACAAAGGTGAGTTAAACCCTGTTGTTACCTTTTTCATTAAATGTGACATTATCATAAATGACTGTCTTTGCATGAGGGGGGCGGCTAGACAGAGGTTAGCAAAGAGTTGCTATGTGCGCACACATATAGTATCCACCTCTATATGTAACATTCCCATAGTGAAGGGAGTCAGTCATTTCATTATGGGTTTTTTCATTTTTGCTCCATTGGTCGAAATTAATTACGGGCGCTAGCCCAAAATACACAAAACCTATCAACTGATTATGTATATTTTGTGATTTTGTGTATGATATGTATATTAGTATATGTATATTTATACTTGGTATACAAAACCTATACATTTGTTGACTATTATTCTTCTGTGTGGTCCAAAAATGTAATCATCCCTTGTTCCTACTAATTTCCGTGCACTGCTGAGACCTGAAATGTCTGATCCAACATGTGTCTGTCTATGTTTTGTGCATTCTTGCCATTCTTAATCAAACATTGTCAAACTGAATGTGGTTTTGATACTTGAAACTAGACATTTTCCTTTTTGTACCCAATTATTGTCATGAACCCTTTTTGTCGAGAGGTTCATTAAAATGTTATATACAATTTACCCTTTTTGTGTACGCGGCAACACCATAATTGGCTGCATGATGACTACTACAATTCTTTTATCAGCAGCTACCTAATGATATGTTTGTTATTCTTTTGAAGGAATATGTTGTGGAGGATGTCGACGGTGAGGTCAACGGAAATGATTGGTCTCCACCACCTCTGCCACTGGAGCATGTTCAGCAGCTGAAGTCACTTGGACTTATGTAAACTTTTGAGGATTTTGCCATAAAATGAAACTCATGTGATTTAGTATAAGCAGTTAGATCTGCAAGAGAATTCTTCTTGACTGATAGAAAATCCCTTTCAACCCAATATTGTTCATATTTTGTGGACGATCACATGTAATTGTTAACAAAACTGATCCTTAACAATCTAAATGAATTTTATTTCAATCAGCCCCTTCAAGTAGTGTTCTCTAATGTAATATTTGTTTGCTGTTTCTGATGGTTGTGTTTTGGCTGGCAATGTTTCTCCTTTTCTATGTTTTACTAATGATTCTGATTAGGTCTGACAAAATTAGTTTATGAAAATATGACTCGGCGAACTCATATTGATCAGACATTTATTAGCGCAACTCATTTTGATCCCGCCCAATTCAGCCAATTTAAAATTAGGGTGATATGTAGTCCAAATTGACACTGGAGAAACCTTGTTAAAAGGTTTTTAAAGAGACTTTGGTTGACATTATATATAGCCATAATAGAGAGAATTGTTTTTAATTGGGTACTTAAGCCAATTATAAAAAAACCACATAAAGAAATTAAAACTTAGTAGAATTGAGCGGATTGAATTATGATCCGTTTTTAGCCCATTGTAGTTGAAGTAACAAGGACCATCCCATTTTATTAAACAATTTATCTTGACCCACCTAAATTCAGCTCGACATGTCAATTTAATTTAATGCCTCTAGTTCTGATGATATCACTGCTTTACCTAATATCTGGTTTGGTTAATTGACTTGTTTGTTAGATCAACTTTGTAGGAGTTGCATGCAGGGGTCTTTTTGCTAAATTCAGGACAAACCATGAGATGGGGAACATGTGGAAACTTTGCTTTTAAGCTTATTATAAGGAGAAAATAGTTGAATCTTTTCTTGTTGATTGATATACAAATTGGTGTGGTTGATCTGTCTAATCTACCAACTACGAGTTTGGATATAGTGAATTGTATAGTCTGTTATTTTTTGGTGTTTGTTTGACCAAAATGTTTTTTTATTTATTTATGGGCAGAAGTCAATTTCTTTTACAATTATTTAAATTTTAAAAATTATATTACTTGTTTCAACTGATGTCTGGATATTGTTATTAATGTTTAATATTCAAACTTATAAGCATATGTTTATTGATTTGCATTTGCTTAAGAAAGCAAGTGATATAATAAAGTATTAGATATGTGAGGTTATCTAAGGATAGTTCGGTGATCCTTAAGCTCACATACACACATAAGCAAATACCTAACGAAATATTACTAACATTCAAGAATTCTCATGCTGTCACTACCTATAAGTCCTCCTAATTGCTGGTAGCTTCTAGAACGCTCTGATCCCCGTAGTGTCAAATCAAATCTAATTTGAGTTTCTATAATGTTAAAACTGTTGGGAGATTTTTGCTCTATGGTACTTTATAAAGCAGTACGGGAAGTATATAACTATTACAAGTATTCGAAAGGATAAACAAAGATTCAATAATTCATCTAGAAATCTGAAAATTACAATATAACCACAAAACTGAAATTACAATTTTGTTGAAGACGGAAAAATGGAAACTGGTTTTGCTGAGTCGAGTGTGACACTCTGTCCTTAAGACAATATTGCCCCGTATGTATCCTTTACACGTCCTGGACAATTTGTCTCCCAAGATAAAACAGCAATGGAACACTTGAACAAAGGAAACTCAAGAGCTACCGTGAAGAATATTGAGTAACGAAATGATGCCTTGGAAGGTGTAGGAAGAAACTGTTTTGCTTGTGTATTTTTTCTGTTTTTTCGTGTATCATATATGTGTGTTCTTTATGCTCAACAATAGTGTAAGGGGGTGTTTATATAGGTGATGGAGGGGCTGAAAACTGCCTCCATAATAGCCAAATAATGGCCATTATGGAGGTAGTAAAGTCACCAACATAAATGGTGAAAGACCAACGGATTTGGCCATTATAGGAGGAGTAATTCAGCCAAAATAAATGGCTGAATTGAGTGCTTGGCGTTTCTGCTTTGACTGTCCAAATTCTGACGTTCTGGAAACTTCAGGGACCAAACTGTACATCTGAAAGAATTCAGGGACCAAACTGTACTTCTGGCCCAAAAAGATAATACTCGAGAACCCGGAACGGACGGGCGGCGGCGGCGCGCGTGTGGTCTTTCCTCGAACCGAAGCACATCTAGGTCCTCCCTCCTTTAAACACATGGGATACCCCTTGGGGTCCCAAACCCCAAACCAATTTCGAGTCTTATATACACAACAATTCTTTCTTCCTCTACCGATGAGGGAAAATTGAACACAACACCACACTTTTCATGCTTCAAACACCTCACTTCGTGGACCAATATCTCTTTCATTTCTCAATGAAATTTGACGATTCTTGGCCCTACGGTTATCTACGTACTTAGTAGATCATGCATATGTGAAGAACCGGATTCTCCAACATACGTAACACTAGTGTTTAAGCCGTTAAAGTTGGTCGGTTGCAACTCCCGCCAAAGGCAAATTTCCAACAAAAACTTCTTGTATTATATTAACTATAGGACCTGTGCAAAATGAGTAAATTAAAGTATTAAACTCACGTATACATCAGTCTCATTCTAATGTATAAGATCATGGATTAGTGAAAATAACTTTTTAGATCTAGTCAAAGGAAATTAAATCAGAACATGAAATAATTTTGTTTTTCTACGTTCAAAATTGAACAAACAATAGAGAAATTCCAATTTCCTATAGCTTTCGGGTTTTTCTTGCCTTTTAATTTCACTCGTTAAGTGATAGAGAATACGTAAATATTCTCCATATATTATGTAATTATTATTATTTTAGTATAATTATGTAAAGTAGATATTCTTATACGATTAAGATAACAATTGTAAACACCTATATATATTGTATTAATCAGAAGACTCCACAGAAGGAAAATTATACTATTCTATATGGTATCAAGAGCCAAACCCTAAACACCCCTCCCTACTACTCTTTCGGCCGCCCCCTTCTCTCCTTGCTTCCGGCGGCACCCCTCTCCCCTAACCCTAATTTTTTTCTTCTCTTGAACCACCGAAAACAGCCACTTCATGGCTACTCCCGAATCTCCCGAGGGTTTCTCCTCCACCCTGATGTCACACATCCTCCTTATCTCCTAACTCCTTTCATCCGGCCTTCGCCGTAATAAATATCAAGAAATTTATCCCTTTGGTTCTTGATCAAGAGGATGGATAATACTCATTGTGGGTTGAACTATTTCAAATACATGCTTGTGCATACAACGTCCTTGATCACATCGATGCCACCACGCCTGATCCACCCGACGTCGACAACCCGACGTGAAAGTGGCTAGATGCAATTGTTAAACAGTGGATATATGCATTATATCCAAGGATTTGCTTCATACTATTACGAAGACAGGTGTGTTGGCTCACGAACTATGGACCATGTTAGAGAAAATATTTCAAGACAACAAACACACATGTGTCGTGTATCTGGAGGAACAATTTAATAACACATGTCTTGAGAATTTTGCTAATATGTCCGCCTATTATGAGAAATTGAAAGTAGTTGCAGACTAGTTATCTAATGTTAGCAATTCGATTTCAGAAACAAAGATAGTCCTATAACTAATTAATGGTCTGCCAAAGGGTGAGTACGACACAATTGCGACGATGATCCAACAGGCTGATTCCCTTCATAGTTTCAACAAGGCCCGATCACAATTACTATTGGAGGATACTAGACATGCCAAACAAGACGAACAAAATCAGAAGGCGTTAGTAGTTGATGCACCACCGACCACAGCTGCACCCGCCGGACCACCGACCACAACAATCAGCGCGACGGCCGAGGCCGCGACAACGGACGTGACGACAGAGGAATGGGCTGTAGGGGCAGGTCCAATTACGGTGGATAGCCATGACAGGCCCAATCCTCACATTCATGGTCCAGCCCAATGTCGTGGCCTACCGCTAGAAATTAGGCCTCCCCCCTTGCCCTTACCCAACCGCTCCGACCCAACACTTGAGTTCGAGTATATTAGGCCCTGCTTCTAGCCCACATCACATGAGTCAACCGAACTAGACCCACTTCTATGCGTCCCAACCACAACATCAGGCATACGGTCTTATGGCCCCCTACCAAACTGAGTCAGGCCTACAACACTATGAATCTCCAGCAGCCCGAAGACGAATGATAGATGGATACAAGTACCACATCTCACCTCATTCGTGACTCTGGTAATCTCCCTCAACTATTTAATTTGACTAATCCTCAATTTATTTTGGTCGGCAATGACAATCGCATTCCAATTCAGGGCCATGACACTACTCAAACACCACCACCTCACCCTCACTTTACCCTAAAAATGTCCTATATGCTCCTAACATCATTAAAAACTTAATCTCTGTTAGGAAATTTGTTAGTGATGATTTTGTATCTATTGAGTTTTACCCTTTTGGTTTTTCTGTGAAGGACCTACGTACGGGGACAACTCTTACGAGATGCAATAGTGTGGGGGACCTATATCATTTCTCATCCAATTCCGCTGCAAGTGTCAATCCACCAACCTCTCTAGCTACAATCTCTTCTTCAACTTGGCACAGTAGACTCGGGCACCCGGGAGCACCAGTTTTATATTTCTTAGGAATTAGAATTTCATTCAGTGTAATAAAGAAATTTTCCCAAGCTTGCTACTCTTGTCCTTTATGGAAATATGTTAGCCTCCCTTTTCAATCTTCATTGAGTATAACGTTTTCTTCTTTTGATAATATTCATGTGGATTTATGGACATCTCCCATTACTAGCAAACTGAGTCACAAATATTATTTGGTATTTTTGGATGATTTCTCTCATTTTCTTTGGGTTTATCCTCTAAAATTTAAGTCCCACATTTACACAATTTTTCTTGAATTTCAAGCATATGTTAAAACCCAATTTGAGAAGACCATCAAAACGTTTTAATGTGATAACAACCGTGAGTTTGACAACCTCCCCTTTTATAAATTTTGTGCAAACCACGACATGGTGTTCCGATTCTCTTCCCCCGTACCTTACCTCAAAATGGTAAAACCGAAAGAATTCTGCGCACTATCAACAATAAGATCCGCACAACGCTCTTCGATGCATCTACCCCTCCTTCATTTTGGGTTTACGCACTACGCATGACAACTTACCTCCTTAATATATTACCAACACGCACTCTTCAAAATAAAACTCCAACTGAAATTCTCTTCCTTCAGATCTCCTCTTATGATCACCTTCGGATTTTTGATTATCTATGCTACTCGAATCTTGCCTCCATGGCTCCTCACAAATTAGCACCTAGGACTACTCCTTGCATTTTCTTAGGTTTCTCGCCGAACCATAGGGGGTACTTATACTATGATCTGTCCACAAATAAAATCATAGTCTCTCGCTATGTCACATTCGAGGAGACCATTTTCCCATTTGCAAACGTCCAAAAATTTCAAGTCACTGATTACGACTTTCTTGATGATCCGGACACTTCCCCTCTCATTAGAAATGCAATACATAGCGCTAGTATTCCGGTTCAAAATTCACTGCCCCTGCCAGTTGTCCCGCCACTTCCCCACAACCTGTCGACCACCCCTTACCCACTGTTCCTGTCACGGCCCCACTATTCCCGATAAATAACCCACTGCCCGAATCCCGTGAGGTCATCCCCGCAGCCTCCGTCAACCACACTCTGCCCCCGACAACCCTACTGCCCCCAGTTCCCGTCGCCCAACCAGTTCTGATCCAGACCCACCTCATGGAAACCTGTGTCCAACACGGGATTTTCAAACTGAAAGTCCACTTTAACCTATCCACTCAAACTATCTCACCTCTACCTAAAAACCCTAAATTAGCCAAATTTGACCCAAATTGGAATACGACCATGTGTGAGAAATTTGATGCGCTCACTACACATCGCACTTGGGATCTTATCCCGAAACCAGATGGGGTGAATGTGATTTGTTGTATGTGGATTTATCATCACAAATTCAGAGATAGTGGTGAGCTTGAATGCCATAAGGCGAGACTTGTGGCAAATGGGACAGGGTAACAATAGGGAGTTGATTATGGTGAGACCTTTAGTCTATTGGTTAAACCAACCACTATTCGCACTGTTTTGAGCATTTTTATGGGAAAGAATTGGTCGATTTATCAGCCTGATGTGAAAAATGAGTTCTTACGTGAGGATTTGAAAGAAATCGTATACATGCATCAACCATCTGGCTTTGTGCATCTTTCGGCTCCTCAGTATTTCTGCCGAATTTGAAAGTTACTTTATGGCCTGAAACAAGTCCCCAGGGCTTGGTATGACCGCTTTTCCACGTACATCTTGCAGATTGGGTTCATGTGCAGCAAAAGTGATAACTCATTTTTTATTTTTCATCAATGTAATAACACTGCATACATTTTGCTTTATGTGGATGACATTGTCTTGACTGCCTCCTCAGATGTGCTGAAAAATGAGATCATTACTATGCTCAAATCTGAATTTGCCATGACAGACTTGGGTAAGTTGAGTTATTTCTTGGGAATTTTTGTGACCAGATTTGAGAATGCAATATTCCCGTGTCAGCGTAAGTATGCCGAAGAGATTGTTTACAGGGCTAAAATGACAAACTGCAAGATCATGCTCACTCTAGTTGACTCAAAATCTAATCTTAGCGCGGATGACGGAGATCCGGTGCTTGATCCTTCTCTTTATAGGAGTCTCGTTGGTGCACTTTAATATCTTACTTTCACTAGGCCCGGTATTGCATACGTTGTTCAGCAAGTGTGTATGTTCATGCATGCTCCCAGGGAGCCTCACTTCACAGATCTTAAACGTATCATTCGGTACGTTAAGGGTACTCTTAACTATGGGTTACATCTTTATCCATTTGCACCAACCAGGCTGATATCATATACGGACGCCGATTGGGGTGGCTGTCCAGACACACGTCGATCTACTTCCGACTATTGTATATTTTTAGGTGATAACCTCATCTTGTGGTATGCCAAACGGCAAGCCACACTTTCCCGTTTGAGTGCAGAAGTAGAATATAGAGGCGTTGCGAACGTTGTTGCCGAGATTTGTTGGCTCAGAAACCTCCTTCTAGAGCTCTATTGTCCCTTACGTAGGGCATCTATTGTCTAATGTGATAACATATCTGCTGTCTACTTATCTCATAACCCGGTTCAACATCAGCGAATGAAACATATTGAGATTGATATTCATTTTGTTCGTGAGAAGGTTGTCATGGGCCATGTTCGGGTGTTACAGGTTCCTTCTTCATATCAGTACGCATATATATTTATTAAGGGACTTCCTCGGCAGTTGTTCCTCGACTTCAGATGCAGTCTGAGCGTCCGGCCTCCTTCCGCTCCGACTACGGGGGTGTGATAGAGAATATGTAACTATTCTCCATATATTATGTAATTATTATTTTAGTGTAATGATGTAAAGTAGATATTCTCATATGATTAGGATTACAATTGTAAACACGTATATATATTGTATTAATGAGAAGACTCCACGTAAGGAGAATTACACTATTCTACGTTAAGAAATGTGAAAGTTCAATAGAAATCCTTGTTTAGCAGGGAAAAAAAAGGAAACAAAAAAGAGAAGTTATTGTCACTTCCTCTTCTTTCTGATAAGCAAAAACCAACTGGGTACTAATCACGCTGTTTCAAAGTTACTTTCTATAAAATCGTTTTCTCTACATATTTCTTCCTTTTCTATTAATTTCCCTTCTCTACCATCTTATTCTTTTCATACTTGGACTAAAGGCAATTTCAACAACATATTTAGTGTAATTCCACAAATGAGGTTTGAGAAAGGTAGAGTGCACACAAACCTTATCCTTACATCGGGAGATAACGATTGTTTTCAATAATCCCTCGACTTAAGAGTAAAACATTCAAAACAAGTCGGAAGAAGAAATAGTAGATATTCATGAAAAACTATAAAAAAACAAGTCAAAGCATTCCGTAAAAAAAAAAGGGACAATAACTACCACACTAAAAACAATTTATTTATTTTTATAGAACAAACAGTCTCCTTTGGTTGACCATTTCGGACCCTCGTTAAAAACTGATGTTGTCATGTGAAAAAAAGAGTCCATCATTTTTAGGTAGCCAATAAATATTTGTTGTGGTTGGAGGGTCTCTTTGTGGATCAAATGCCTCAAAACATGAAATTAATCGACCCCAATATAGTTTACACCTGTATGTAATAGCAGTATTAATTCTAAGTTCATAGTTTCCTTCCAATTCAATTGTCTGATTACCTTGTGGTGCCAGCTTCACAATTGAGTTCAAGAGCTGGTGAACTTTTAGGAAACATATTTTTTTATGTGAACTGTTGGTAAACTAATAACATAGGATGTTTTGTAGAAAAATAAGACAAAGGAGAAAAGGAAAACAATGAGAGAGTTGGATTTTTCCATTGTTTAAAGACCTCACACACTAATCTTATACCCTATAGACATCCAAAATTAAAATCAAGGAAAATCTCATTAAATGTTTTTATACAAATTTTAAGTTCTGAAAAATCTTTTAAGAAAATCTCATTATATGCTTTAGTAAATTAGTCCCTACGGAAGGTCCGTTAGTAAATTATGGCATGTAAGGGTCAATTTTGTAATGACAAGATTGTAAATGAACCAGAATATCAACAGACGACATAAATAAATAATTTCGCTTAATTAAGGAGCAAATTCAACTAATTTTTCTATGTCAAGGAATATTAACAATACAAGAAATTCTCACTGTCATCAATAAGTCTTCCTAATTACTGGTAGCTTCTAGAACGCTCTTTCAGTCTTTTGAATCTTCTTAATGTCAAAACCTCGTGAATCACATCTAACTTGTGTCTCCATAATATTAAATTTGTTGTATTACCAATAATGATTATGGTGGAGTAGTAAGCATGATTTCGTCATTAACTAGAAATTTTAAATTCGAGCCTTATATAATAAGTCGTCTTTATTAGAGAATGTTTTAATCTTTGTAAAGGCCTCAATACAGATATGAGTATCAGATACGAAAAAGCCTCTTGTATTAAGTTGTCTATGGGACCTATTCAATATGAGGAAACTCAAGATATACAGGAACTTGTAAAGTGAAAAGTACTAACTTCTTAGATCTAGTCAAAAGGAAAATATATCAGACATGAAATATTTTTCTAATTTCAAATCAAATTAATAGAGTTTAATTAAATCTTATCTAATTTTTCTATGTTTGAAAACAAAGTCCAGAATTGGACGACATATAAACAAACAATAAGAGAAATTAAAATTTTCTATAGCTTATTAATGTGAAAGTTCAATAGAAGTCGTTGTTTAACAGCAAATATACAAGAAAGTTCAACTTGCTTTTAAATGTTGTTGGATTGGTTACGGTGAGATTTTCAATATATCTTACTAAAAGGAAAATATTCAAATTTCCTTTGTTACTGGTTGAGGTTAAATATATTTTTATCATTATAAGAGTAATCCAAGTATGCCCTTGTTCCTACAAATAGATATTTTTTACAAGGAAAAATAGTCAAATTTACTCTTAAATTATGTAAAATGATTCAAATTTAACCATGAGCTTTACGAAATTGTGCATATTTCTATTTAATTAATTCTCTCTACTTAGAAACATCACTAGAAGATCACCATAGAAAAAGAAGACAAAAAAAATTCAAACAAAACCACCAACCAATTCAGCAATCTGTCTTATACATTCATCTTTATTATTTTTCCGGTCACACTTTTACCTCTACTGTAAGGACATCGGCCCTTAACCACTATAATCCCATCTTGACAGCCATAATTTTGATGCTAAATATTGTATACCTAGATTAGGAGATTGATAGTGATGATCTGAGAGGATTGGCGATGTAGTTCTGACAGAAGTGAAAATTTAATTTGGTGGTGCAATTATTCATTGTTTGAGTTTCAGTTGGGATGATTTGAGGCTTGATGATGCTTAATTTGAACTTGAGGATATGGTATTCTTCAAAATTCTTGACAAATCTGAATCATTTTGCATAGTTTAAAGATAAATTTGACCATTTTACAAAGAAATAATCCATTGATTATTTTTATTAATTGAAAAAATATATATACAATTTACATATTTTCATAATAGGAGAATCATATTCCTATTCTACTACTAAAATCTTATTCTACTTGAATACCAACTATACAATTATGGTAAGTGTACAATACTAATTACACTAAAATATTACATTACATAATTGTACAAAGTAAAGGCGAAGGAGACTGCCCACGGGTGGGCTAGGCAATTACCGAGACCCGAGATATACATAATATACCTAAATATACACATGTATATTGTGTATATTATGTATATCTAACACACCCCGCAGTCATACCTGACAGTCTTTGAACTCTGAGACTGTCCCTAAAATCTTTAAAAAGGACCGAGGGAAGACCCTTTGTAAAAATGTCTGCAATTTGATACCTGGAAGGGACATGTCAGACGCGTACCTGACCATGAGCAACCTTTTCGCGAACAAAGTGAATGTTCATCTCGATTGACATGTCCCTTCCAGAGACCACATTAGCCACCCCTCGATACTCGGCCTCTGCACTGGAACGGGATAAAGTCGACTGACACTTTGCAAACCATGAGACCAAGTTATTACCAAGAAACATACAATAACCAGACGTAGACCGTCTGGTGTCCGGACAGCCACCCCAATCAGCATCCGTATATGAGACAAGTGTTGACGTTGAACAAGGATATAAATGCAAGCCATAGTCAAGTGTAGCCTGAATATACCGAATGATGCGTTTGAGTGAATTCATGTGCTCAACTCTAGGATCATGCATAAACAAATACACCTGCTGAACAACATACGTAATATTTGGTCTCGTGAATGTAAGATACCGAAGGGCCCCTGCAAGACTGTGATAGCGAGTCGGATCCTCGTATGGTACACCTGCCACGACACTAAGCTTAGGCTTAGTATCAACTGGAGTGGAAGTGGACTTACAAGATGACATCCCAGCCCTCTCAATGATCTCAACTGCATAATTCCTTTGAGATAAGAACAACCTACCTGCATGACGAGTGACAATAATCCCTAAAAAATAACTCAAGGGCCCCAAGTCGTTCGTAGCAAACTCAGAACTAAGCATTGTCATGATAGACTTGCGTAATGCATCGGAAGAGGCAGTCAAGATAATATCTTCCACATATAATAGTATATAAGCCAAGGAAGAACCACGATGGTATATGCATAAGGAATTATCCGACCTGCTGTGAGTGAACCCAATAGTCGAAACATAGTCGGCAAATCTCGTATACCAAGCCTATGGAGACTGCTTATGCCCATATAAGGACTTTTTCAACAAACAGATATGATGAGGATATTGGGGATCCCTAAACCCCAAGGGCTGATGCATATAGACTGTTTCCTTGAGATCACCATGTAAGAAAGCATTCTTCACATCTAACTTGTTACACCTCGTAATTTTAAGACTATAATTAGAGGACGTAATTAAGGAGGTAAGATTCGAATCTTAGATATAGAGTATATATTATATATGCTAATCCGGAAATTAGTATACAAGAGGATGTGATTCCGGAAAGATGTTGGTCACAATAAGGGTGACGTTGGATACTTATAGCAATAATTGTATATTCCCGTTATGGAATAGTATTGTATTATAAAATTATGACATTGAGGATACGAGGCTTATGAAATTCTCGGGAATTAAAAGAAGTGGGTTTGAGATTTATTAATTGAAGAACTTGGGGGCCAAAGTGTAAAAGAAAAAATCAGAATTTTTTTATAAACCTACACTCTTCATCTTCATCTTCATTTTAAACTTAACCAAAAACCTCACCTCTCTTCTCCAAACCCACCCCCCCTGCTGGCTGAAAATCACCCCCAACCCCATACCCAATTTAAGATTTTTATCTTCTCTTCCTAGACTACTTTTTTCACCAAAAATTAGAAGCAAAACAACACCAAAACAGTGGCAAAAACAGCCACTGCAGGCCGAAATTGTAGCCCAGAAATTTCGAATTTTTGGGATGAAATTTTGGAAGAAAAACGTGTAGGGATGATGGCCTAACATTGTAGAACACTTGCATGTCAATTGGAGTTGAAGAAGTGAACAAAAAAGGGAAAGAAATACGAAAACAGTGGGGATTTTCGGGAAAACAGTGGGCAGAAAATTGCGGACTGTTTTGGACGAATTTGAGGTATAAAAATTCTTCTTTCTATGATATAATTGGAATGCATGTTGTTAGAATTAAGGTAATGAATTTGTGTTAAGGAAGAATTGGAATTTAAGCATTGCATGTGACCATTTTGGGCTAGTTGCCACTTTGGGACAGATTTTGGTGTTGTTGGATTCGTTGGTTATTGTTGTATTATTATCACTAATTGCATGATGAAATTGAAAGGAAACATGGAGATTTAGTTGGAATTAGTTATATGGAAGTATTAAAATCCGAAATTGGATTATAGGAATTAAGATAAGAGTTATGGAATTATGGCATGTTGTGGCCAAGAACTTGCATGAAATTGTTGGACATGTTGTGATGTATATGGACTGTTTTTAGGGACTGTTTTGTGGTGTTATAATTCTGGAAATTTAGTCACCATTATGCATGTTTAAGTGTGGTAATTGCTAAGGTAAGTCCTAAAGGAATAAGGGTGTGGAAAGGCATAGAAAGGCTTCACATTCTACCCTCGTTGTTGTTGAAACATGGGCTGTTTTGTGGGCTGTTTTAAGGTGGATTAAGAGGCTAAATTTATATGAGAAGTGGGTGTGTAAATTCCCTTTATTGTTGTCTTGGTGGTGCCCTTAATTGGTGCTTGTTTATTGATGTTATTGGCCTCGTTTGGAAGTTGTGGAAACATGTATAAACAGGGGAAGTGCTGCCCGAATTTTTATAAAATAAGAAGTCGTTATTCGATATAAAGTATGCTAGCGATCATAGAATTGACGAACGTATTACCATTATTATAGGTTGAAGTTCTAAATCGAGACGTACTCTAATATAGAGTTGATTAGTTCGTCTAAGATGTATGTGAAACTCTTACTTCTTTCTTTTTGGCATGATTTAATGAAAGTACGTGACGATTTAATTCTTATACAATTTAATTCCTAATGAGGATTTTTATGAGAAGTGCCTATGATTTTTCAGCAAAGAGTTTATTATGACATTATTACAATGATTTTATTGAGAGTCAGATGATAATTTTTACTTGCATATGGTTACTCACGATATCTACTCGTGCTAAGTGTTACTACTTCACCTCACCGAGTCCCGCCAAGTTACGACTCGTGCACTGACCTTGCATTGTTCACCGAGACCCTCACTAGAGGGCCGGGTTACGTAGGATGGATCCATAGATGAGAGATGATTTTACCGAGTCCCATGGGCCGGGTTATGATATGATTCCACCGAGTCCCGCATTAGTGGGCGGGTTACGTTCTGGTATATATATGTTTATGGACATGCCTTCATGTTTTCTTGACTTGACTCTCATTTTTATAAGGCACAACCGACTTTTATGGTTTATGGCACAGTTGGATTTGAATCCTTATTTTTATACCGATCTTACATTTACATTGGCTAATTATGGTCTCTTTACACCTTCATGTTTTACATACTCAAGACATTATTTAAATCGACCCCCTTTCCTCGGGGCTGCGTTTCATGCCCGCAGTACATGTTTTCAGTTTAGTGAACCTCATGCCTAGGTTCCTACTCAAGAGTTGGAAAGCTCCTTTGATCCAGGGCTTTGTCATTTTGGTACCGAATCTCTTTTAGACTTATGTTCAGATTTAGGCACGACGGGCCCCTGTCCCGCCATATGTCGTTATTCTTCTTATAGAGGTGCAGTAGACAGTGGTGTGTTGTACGTATGTAAGGGTTATGACTCGCTTTTGGTCGGTCATGTTATTGTATTATGTCTTTGGGGTGTTCTCATGTATATACGCATTACTGGTGGCGACTTTGTCGGCTTGCTTGTTATGTTACATTGGAGAGTTGTGACTCCTCAGGAGACAGGTACAATCTTGGGTAAAGGCAGCCTCGTTGGCTTGCCTACCCTGGCATAAGTTGCTATTGCGGCGTTATGCTGCCGGATTTCAGACTCACTAAGTGTTAGTTGGATTATGTGTGACAGGTTAGTATAATGACGTCATTAGGGCGGTTAGTCGCGGCCCGTCGGGTCGGGTCGTGACAAAAGTGGTATCAAAGCAGTTAGTCCTCGGAATGTCTACAGACCGTGTCTAGTAGAGTCTTGCGTATGGGTATGTTGTGCACCATACTTATACGCAGGAGGCTGCCGGACATTTAGGATTGGCTTCTATTCTTCTTACTCTAAGATCGTGCGATAGAGCTATGTTATTAGGTTATTCCCTCTCTGACGTATTAATGTGTTATAGCTATGCCTCAGAAGAAAGCGACAGCCGCCAGAAGGGAAATACGAATTCGAGGTTATGAGAAACTATCTTACTCAGATATCTGAAGAAATAATGTAAGTTTGGGACATGGAATATTTGAGACTCTTAGAATATTAGATAATCGTTGAGACCTTAGATATACAAGGCCTTCTTGAGTAAAATATTTTATGTTTGATCTGGGTTAAAGTACATGGTATATGTGAAGTCTATTAGTTGTGATGACTCTTGGGTATGCTTATGTTTATATGAAAAGGGATATGAGATATGCCAAAAACTGAATTGCTCTTGTTGTACATATAAGATTTGTTGTCTCTGGAGCAAGTTGTCTGGATAAGTCCTTGAAATTAGTTCAGTAGGTAGTTGATAGTCGTTAACGGGTTGTCCTACTTGTGGATGGGGCTTAGGAGTAGATGGTCCTCTACATGTTGTAATATTATCCTATTTAAGTTGATGTGTTCCAGCTTTTCTTATGAGTTATGCTATCCATGTTATGTATAAATGTATTCTGTCTTGGTCATACTTCTTTCGGAACAGGGTGGTCTGTTAATGTCCCCAGACAAAGATGTGGGTTGAGTATAAATCACTTGTGTTAGGACCTATCTTTGCCAATTTTGCTCAGTGGGACTACCTCTAAACAGTTAATTAGACTTGCCTAGATATCTTTTATGTTTGATTAAAATTTCCCCCGTAATTGTCTTTACGTATCATAATGTAGAATGCAAAATGTTCTAATAACCCAAGCCTGCGTTTTATCTCTTAAATAGGGAATAGATTTGTATGCTAAACATGTTGTCAGTAGTTGCTTAAGGGAGTGGAAAATTGAGTATTTACATAATTCCAGGAATGACTTGTTGTTGCAATAAACGGTTTACTTATTTAGTTAACTATTAAACATTGAATATATTATGCCAGGAATTATGTAATATATGTGAATATTATGGCTATTTATGACTACTCTATTGATGTCTAGCATGTTGATTGATGAAACCACTGTTAGAGTATTGTGTGATGATTATTTGTGTGTTAAGTGGTTGTCTCGTTAAGTTTAAGGGTTATTTGACCTTGTATGATCTGTTTAAATGACTTTGAAGTAATTGGTATACTAGTTTTAGTCCATTGTAACCCCTCTTGGATTGTTTAAGTCCTGTGGTGTCCATAGTATGTTAGGTCAAACTATCATTAGCACATGTACTAATTCAAAGATGCTTAATACATGAACATGAGGTTTGTTCCCTGGTTAATCGAACAAATTATTTCGGTATGTTGCTATAGTGGCTTGAGAAGTATATTAAACCTCTTAGACACTATGTTCGATTAATCCATGACTCAATACACAGGTTATGTTAATTAAACACCAATTGTTGAAGTTAAAAATTATGCTTACATAATGACTATGTTGGTTGTAAAGGTCACATTTGGTATGGAATGATTGAAGGGCTTAATGTTTTTATTTATTTATTTATCTGCCTATAATAAGGGAACTAAGATTTAGCATAAGAATGTTGTTATAATTATGATAGGATCACCTAATGACCTTGAAATTGATGTGTGTCTTGTTTAAGTGCTGTCGTGATCTGAAGGATAGTTTAGGAGCCTATTTGGTGTATGTTTTGCTTGTTAAAGGGTCATATCTATCATTGGCATGTCTCAATAGTCTTAGGTGGTCTAATACTCATCTGAACATAACTATTTAAAATAACCTTGTCTCTTCCTCATGTGCATAACTCTGCATCCAGCTTTGGTTTGATTGTATATGCCCATGTTTTGTATCTATGTGTTGATTAAATCAAACTGTTAAGTCCACCTATTTCCATGTCTCTTTCGCAGTATGTCTACCCCATTCTCCTTTTATGTAAATTTAGTAGATAATATAAGATCATTTGAGTTTTGATAGGTATCTAAATCACATGTTAAAAAAAATATGAAATGAATATCTGAGTAGTTCCTCAACTATGTGCATTCCCTTGCTTCTGCAGATTTGGTTAAGTTATTAAGTGAGTAGTGATGAGGTTAGCATGGCATGGATAGGCAATCCACATATGTTTGGTCTGTCTATATATACTTGTTTATGCCTACTCATGTCCGGATAATTGGTTTACCTGTTACCACTCGGGATTGAATATCTAGTTGGTATAGTTATAGATTCCTTTAAGTTTTGATTGACATTGTCCATTTTCCAAGATGTGAAATTCAAAAAAAATAAAAGGGGGGAAGGGGTTACCTTGAATTTTATGTTTCCCAATCCACTTCTTGATGGTACCTACAAGATTGTAGCTTTAGGTGATACCAAACTTAGAAACATTAAGCAGAGAGATTCTTGTTCTGTCCCTTTAAGAGTTTGGGATTGTACTGGTCACCATCAGCTTTATATAGGAAGAAGAAGGGGCATTGTTACCAAATTGAAAGTAGTAGTAGATATCAACAAAAGAGTGTAAATGTTCCATGCTGATTTAGAATAATATGTACAATTGAAATAGAATGAAACATGTTAATTTTAGATTTGTCTAGTCGTGTATGGGCTACCTAGTTAACTTAATGCTTAATATTGCTAATTTAAAGATATTAATGATATATGAAACGCCTAGATTTGATTTAATGGATTGGCAGGTTGGATTGAAGTTGGGTTTAGCATGTATGGGTTATTTAAATTAATGTGATGACCAATATATTATTTTGGAAACTCGTTTGGCTATCTGTAAGTCGTTTGGTCATATTATCTACCTAAAACAAGCGCCACTAACTAAAAACAAGATTAGTTGTCCTATTTAACAAAACTTGTCTTATATCGTCTGATATGATAATTTAAAACTAGAAGAGAATGAGTTAAGTGGGTTGATATGGTTGAGGTTATATGATGTTATTTATGATGGAAATTGATAAAGGGTAGTCTATGTGATGATTGTGAATTATGAATATTACCTAAATTCCGAGCGTGCTTTACTGATTTAGGGGTATGTTAGAAGATATGACTAAGCATGCCTAATTAATGTTAATATGATTTGGATATATCTGTAAGTTTTGGATTAGTAAGTTCAATATGGTGTCGACTTGTAATAGATAAAGTCTTGCTAATCATTGTTAAAAATGAGACATTGAGTAACCTGATTTGATTAACTTAAGCTTCCAATTTATGCTCATTGTTTAAAATTATTCTTAATATGGGTATTAAGTATATGTTAGGCTCAAATAACACGATATGGATAACACTTGCTATTTGAATTATTAGAGAGATAGTGATTAATATCTGGACAGGAAAACTTAGCTCATTATATGCCTATTATGTGTTCACTTGTTCTGATTTAGGCTTGATGTAGGTATAATATAAACTTTAAGACTTGTTTAGCCTTAGTACCTGATCATAGGCATGGTAATGATGGATTGGATATTCATTTAGCATATCTTGTGTTCCTAAATATATATGTGTGGTTGGGACGGTCTAAGGTAGTTTGTATGCATATGTCACTTATTTACACTTGTCTTGTGATCCCTTGTTTTATGGTTCAGACTAGGTAACTAGTGTCTATGCCATGTTGGTGTCTTGGGCATGTTCATATGTATATCATCATTAGGGTAGCTTGTGTGTTTTTCCTTAGTACCCTGCATGATCAAACAACGCCTCTATTATGTATATTTGAATTCTATTATATAGAACGCTTGCATCTTGATCCAGGTAGAGGATATTAGGCTTTTGGGAACTCGAAAAAAAATATATATATTAGTCTCTGCTATTACACCATTTTGAAGTTATGTCTTCCCTGATCCTTATGTGCTTAGTTGAAACTGCTGATTTTGAGTTAAAACATTCATTTAAGTACTTAACTACTGGTTAAAATAGGACCAGAAATCTGAATATATAAAATGGGGATTAGTCATTGGTTGTGGAGATGCTATCTGTTCTCAAGTTTAAGATTAAGGTATAGATTATGCTTAAAGTTCTTGTATATATGTACATAATGTGGTACTGCGGGAATAATGACTCTACTTAGCCTTAGTTTTAGTATACTTCACTTTTAGAAAATTACGAATAAGCTAGGACGTAGGTTGTTTCCTTGTTTATTTGAGTCCTTTTGTTAGATAATGGCAAGAGTTGAGTTGTTTGTAAGTCGGATATTTGTTGGCAGAAACGTGTATCATAAAGTCTAAGATGACCTAATATGCAAATTTCTGTGTGCTTGTGAATCCTTGAATCAATTTGTATAAGATGTGCCCAATAGTATGAACATTCGAGGACGAATGTTTCTAAGGGGGAAAGAATGTTACACCTCGTAATTTTAAGACTATAATTAGAGGACGTAATTAAGGAGGTAAGATTCGAATCTTAGATATAGAGTATATATTATATATGCTAATCCGGAAATTAGTATACAAGAGGATGTGATTAGGAAAGATGTTGGTCACAATAAGGGTGACGTTGGATACTTATAGCAATAATTGTATATTCCGTTATGGAATAGTATTGTATTATAAAATTATGACATTGAGGATACGAGGCTTATGAAATTCTCGGAATTAATAGAAGTGGGTATGAGATATAGTAATTGAAGAACTTGGGGGCCAAAGTGTAAAAGGAAAAATCAGAATTTTTTTTTATAAACCTACACTCTTCATCTTCATCTTCATTTTAAACTTAACCAAAATCCTTTCCCCTCTTCTCCAAACCCGCCCCCTGCTGGCTGAAAATCACCCCCAACCCCATACCCAATTTAAGATTTTTATCTTCTCTTCCTAGACTACTTTTTCACCAAAAATTAGAAGCAAAACAACACCAAAACAGTGGCAAAAACAGCCACTGCAGGCGAAATTGTAGCCCAGAAATTTCTGAATTTTTGGGATGAAATTTTGGAAGAAAACGTGTAGGGATGATGGCCTAACATTGTAGAACACTTGCATGTCAATTGGAGTTGAAGAAGTGAACAAAAAAGGGAAAGAAATACGAAAACAGTGGGGATTTTCGGGAAAACAGTGGGCAGAAAATTGCGGACTGTTTTGGACGAATTTGAGGTATAAAAATTCTTCTTTCTATGATATAATTGGAATGCATGTTGTTAGAATTAAGGTAATGAATTTGTGTTAAGGAAGAATTGGAATTTAAGCATTGCATGTGACCATTTTGGGCTAGTTGCCACTTTGGGACAGATTTTGGTGTTGTTGGATTCGTTGGTTATTGTTGTATTATTATCACTAATTGCATGATGAAATTGAAAGGAAACATGGAGATTTAGTTGGAATTAGTTATATGGAAGTATTAAAATCCGAAATTGGATTATAGGAATTAAGATAAGAGTTATGGAATTATGGCATGTTGTGGCCAAGAACTTGCATGAAATTGTTGGACATGTTGTGATGTATATGGACTGTTTTTAGGGACTGTTTTGTGGTGTTATAATTCTGGAAATTTAGTCACCATTATGCATGTTTAAGTGTGGTAATTGCTAAGGTAAGTCCTAAAGGAATAAGGGTGTGGAAAGGCATAGAAAGGCTTCACATTCTACCCTCGTTGTTGAAACATGGGCTGTTTTGTGGGCTGTTTTAAGGTGGATTAAGAGGCTAAATTTATATGAGAAGTGGGTGTGTAAATTCCCTTTATTGTTGTCTTGGTGGTGCCCTTAATTGGTGCTTGTTTATTGATGTTATTGGCCTCGTTTGGAAGTTGTGGAAACATGTATAAACAGGGAAGTCTTGCCAATTTTTATAAAATAAGAAGTCGTTATTCGATATAAAGTATGCTAGCGATCATAGAATTGACGAACGTATTACCATTATTATAGGTTGAAGTTCTAAATCGAGACGTACTCTAATATAGAGTTGATTAGTTCGTCTAAGATGTATGTGAAACTCTTACTTCTTTCTTTTTGGCATGATTTAATGAAAGTACGGCGGACGTACTTAATTCTTATACAATTTAATTCCTAATGAGGATTTTTATGAGAAGTGCCTATGATTTTTCAGCAAAGAGTTTATTATGACATTATTACAATGATTTTATTGAGAGTCAGATGATAATTTTTACTTGCATATGGTTACTCACGATATCTACTCGTGCTAAGTGTTACTACTTCACCTCACCGAGTCCCGTCGGGTTACGACTCGTGCAGACCTTGCATTGTTCACGAGACCCTCACTAGAGGGCCGGGTTACGTAGGATGGATCCATAGATGAGAGATGATTTTACCGAGTCCCAAAGATGGGCCGGGTTATGATATGATTCCACCGAGTCCCGCATTAGTGGGCGGGTTACGTTCTGGTATATATATGTTTATGGACATGCCTTCATGTTTTCTTGACTTGACTCTCATTTTTATAAGGCACAACTGACTTTTATGGTTTATGGCACGGTTGGATTTGAATCCTTATTTTTATACTTGATCTTACATTTCTGTTGGCTAATTATGGTCTCTTTTCTGACTTCATGTTTTACATACTCAAGACATTATTTAAATCTTGACCCCCTTTCCTCGAAATTTGCGTTTCATGCCCGCAGTACATGTTTTCAGTTTGGTGAACCTCATGCCTAGGTTCCTACTCAAGAGTTGGAAAGCTCCTTTGATCCAGGGCTTTGTCATTTTGGTACCGAATCTCTTTTAGACTTATGTTCGTATTTAGGGCACGACGGGGCCTGTCCCGTCATATGTCGTTATTCTTCTTATAGGTCCAGTAGACAGTGGTGTGTTGTACGTATGTAAGGGTTATGACTCTGTTTTGGTCGGTCATGTTATTGTATTATGTGCTGGGGTGTTCTCATGTATATACGTTACTACCTGGTGGCAGCCTTGTCGGCTTGCTTGTTATGTTACATTGGAGAGTTGTGACTCCTCAGGAGACAGGTACAATCTTGGGTAAAGGCAGCCTCGTTGGCTTGCCTACCCTGGCATAAGTTGCTATTGCGGCGTTATGCTGCCGGATTTCAGACTCACTAAGTGTTAGTTGGATTATGTGTGACAGGTTAGTATAATGACGTCATTAGGGCGGTTAGTCGCGGCCCGTCGGGTCGGGTCGTGACATAACTGATGAATGAACCATGCTTTCGAAAGAGCCAAACTGAGCACAATGTGAATGGTAGCCGGCTTGACCACCGGACTAAACGTCTCTCCACAATCCACACCAACATGCTGAATCTTACCATCACCTACAAGCCGCGCCTTATGCCTTGCAAAGGAACCGTCTGAATTGTCTTTATGAGCAAAAATCAACATAAACCTAATAATATTAATACCATATGGACGGGGCACCAACTCCCACATCTTATTATCAATAAGAGCATTATATTCATCAGTCATAGCAATTTTTCAATCCGAGTCATTTAATGCAGACACATGATTACGGGGTAAAGGTGATTTAAGAGCATTAGAATGTAAATTAAAATGCCTTTTTAGTTTAAAATACCATGTTGACTACGAGTGACTGGTCTATTACTCGGGGAAGAATTGGGAGGATTTTGGGAATTTTCTAGACTCGGTATGGGTCGCCAGCAGACAAGAGGGCTTGTCGCCCCAACTCTGCTGATAGCCCAAAGATTGGGATGGATCGCCCAATTCTTAAATCGCCTGACGAAACCGGGCATAGAGGGTCGCGATAGACGAAGTGGGACCACGAATGGTCTACTGGAGGATTTGGGGTGCGGGATATGTCCGAAAAATGATGAATAATATATAGGGATATACCATCATCCAAAAAATTATACGAACTGGGCACGTGATTACTAACCTTAGAAAATGGAAATTGAGATTCATCAAAAATTATATGGCGACTAATGATAATTTTATTAGAGGATAAATCAAAACATTTGTAACCACGATGATTAGACGGAAATCCCCAAAACACAAAGACCCTAAGATGTGAATACGAAGGAATCTTATTATATAAAATTTGAAGGGGGGAGGAATATGTCAAACCTTTGGAAGGAAGAATGTTTAGGAAATATGTAGCCATTTGTAGAGCATGATGCCAAAAAGACGGGAGTACGGAAGCATGAATCAATAAAGTGCGGACAATGTTATTAATGATACAAATTTTGCATTCGGGTTTCCCATTTTGTGAAGACGTATGAGGGCAAGAAAAACGAAAATTGATCCCATTAGTTGCACAAAATTCCCGAAATACCCCGTTGTCATATTCTCTGCCATTATCACATTGAATATGTTTTATTTCTCGTTCGAATTAGGTTCTAATGAAAGCTCTAAATTTTAAGAAGATGAAAAAAACTTGAGATTTTTTCGCTATCGGAAAAGTCCATAAAAATTTGGAATAATCATCCAAAAAGAGAACATAATATTGATGGCCCAAAGAACTAAGAATAGGAGATGTCCATAAGTCGTTATGAATAATATCAAATGACATTAAAGTATGAGAATTAGAGTCAACAATTTTTCCTAAATAACAAGAATGACAATTCGGAGTACTACGCGTACCCTTATATGAAATAAAATTATTTTTATCTAAGGAAGACAAAATAGACGACCCCGGATGACCAAGACGAACATGCCACAAGGAAGGAGCAAGGGCTGCAAACGCTGACGGCAAGGCTTGACTCGATGGACCGGAATTGGGTGTGATAGGATAAATATCCCCCTACTATCACACATCATGAGAGGACTCCCCGTCTTAAAATCATTCACAGAAAAATCAAATGGATCAAATTCAATAGACACGGAATTGTCAGTGGTGAATTTACGGACATACACTAAATTTTTAATCAATTTGGGGGCATGTAGGGTATTTTCAAGATAAGGGGTGGATGGGGGAAGACAAAGTTTTATGACCATAATCACGAATTGGAATCGAATTACCATTACCAACAATTATGCCACGAGGGTTGCTCAAATTAGAATAGACGAGAGAGTACATGAATCGGATGTCATGTGGGTAGTGGCACCGATGTCCATATATCAATTTGGGTCCGGAGGATTTAATCCAAGCGTGTGCATTGCAGATTCGATGTCGGTAGACGTGGGGGCCACTGCGTGATGGGCCTGCGGGGGCAGAGGCCTAAGTACCCCTGCTTGCTGCCTCGGCCCAGAGAGATTGCCGAAAGTGGGCCACTGCATGTTGGGCCTGTGCTGCTGTTGGCAAGCCCACTGCCAGTGAGGCTGCATCGCTGGGCTGCCACTGTTTGGCCCAAATTGTGGGGCCCACTGCCACTGCGGGGCCCAAAACTGTTGCTGCTGACTGCCCCGAGGGGCACCACCACTGTTCAGGCTGCCGCTAGTGTTACCGCCGCGATTCTTTTTTATAGCTTATTGATGTGATAATTCAATAGAAGTCCTTATATAGCAGCAAAAAAAGGAAAGAAGTCCGGCTGGAAGCCTGTAGCGTGTGTTCGAATCCTGGTGGGAGCAATTTGCTATCTTCTGGGTGTAACCTTGTAGGTGATATCATTTGATCTGTTCTCAAACCCTGATCATTCAGGCACATCCCGCGATTTACTGATAGTAGTGCTAAGGGATCGGGATTACTATCTCCAGGAATAGTCTGGTCGAAGCCGTAAAGCTAGATATATAAAAAAAAAAAAGGAAAGAAGTCATTGTCACTTCGTTTGCTTTCTGATAAGCAATAAACCACTTGGGTACTAATCACGTTGTTTCAATGTTACTTTCTAGAATAGTCTTCTCTAAATAATTTTTTGTAAAATTTATTTCCCTTCTCTACCATCTTATTCTTTTCATACTTAACTCATCACAAAATAATCCCATTCTTCTAAACGCAATTTTATATATTCATTGGATACATGTAGAAAATTCTCCTAAAAGTACTAATTTTATGTTGAAATTTATTTTGGTACATAGGTCTCTAGATGTAGGTTTTCATGATCTAAATTCTAATTCGGTTAAATTATACAGACATGCCTTCTAGTTTTAGAATGATGGTAATTTTTGTTGGAAATTTGCCTTTGGTGGGGAGGTGCGTCCATCCACATTTAATGAATTAAACATTAGGGTTCCACATGTTGGAGGCTTTGTCTCTTCTCACGTGCATAATCTACTAAGTGAGTAGATGACCGTAGGGCCAAGAATCGTCAAATTTCGTTGAGAAATGAAAGAGATATTGGTCCACGAAGTAAGGTGTTTGAGGCATGAAAATATGGTGTGGGACAAATCTACCACAACGGTGGAAAAAGGAAGAATTGCTCTCTTTACAAGTCTCTAAATTGGCTAAGGGTTTGGGACCCCAAGGGGTATCCCATGTGTTTAAAGGAGGGAGGACCTAGATGTGCATGGGTTCAAGGCTAAGCCCACACGCGCGCCGTGCGCCCGTCCCATCCGGTCCGGGCTCGGGCTTGGGCTTCTGGTATTATCTCTTTGGACCCCAAATTATTTAATATTTACATTTTGGTCCCTGGAATGTTGAATTTGGGAACGATGGAAGACAGAAAGTTTCTGCCTACTGTTGGAGTTGATTTTTGGGGGCGTTATTGTGCATTAACCAGCCATTACTTGGCTGATTAACTCCCTCCATGTCTTGGCAGTTGAGAAGCCTCCCTTATGCTATATATATGATGCTTTTTGGCTCAATAGAATATATACATATACAGAACAAACGAGACAAAAATATATACACAGAGACAAACAGAAGAGTAAAACTAAGTCCAAAACGTGAGCAGTAACGTTGGAACGAAAAAACAGAAACTCTTCCTTCCTTTTCCATTTCTTCAGCAAGTCGATTCGTATTTTTTTCTTCGTCAGAATCAACCTATTTGTTTTGTAGTGTTGATTAAAGTGTTGTTTTATCTTGGGAGACTATTGTCCGTTAACGTAAAAGCATATATACAGGACAATCTTGTCTTAAAGACAGAGTGCCATCATTCGACTCAGTACACAGTTGTAACAATTCAGATTTAGTGTTTCTTGATTTCAGGTTATCAAGATTCAAGACTCAACAACTTTGCGGCAGTTCAGAATATTGACAAATCGTTTATCCTTTCGAACACTTATAATATTTATTTACTTCCCGTACTGCTTAATCATATCCGACAATTTTTAGGTCAAAGGGGAAAAAATGATATTTACTTGACATATCAAATGAAAATGATGTTGTTAATAATGAAAATAAAAGGTAATTTTTCCTTTATTTGGAACTTCACATAACATGCACGTTGTTATTCTTTTTTGGTTAAACTTACTGGAAATTATATGAACAATATTTTTTTTTAAAGTCTATATGGTTCATAAATTATAGCAAACATTGCATGATGAGTGGCATTTGTCAAAAAATTCAAAACCTAATTAGTACTAAAAAGTCTTCATCTTTACTTTTACAGAAGAATAGGTAAAGGCGTGTTTGACGTTTCTTTCCTTTTCTTTAAATAAAATAGAGGTCTTTTCCCCCTTTTCTCATTTATTATTGTTTTCTAAAGAGAAAACGAAGAAAATAGAATAACACTAAATTATTTGCCTCAGTTTGACATCTATAGAAAAGTCAAGTAAACCCTTATTAGGTCTTTTATCCAAATTCTAAGACCCTGTTAGAATTGACTTATTTTACGTGTTCTTAAGCTAAAATAGTTTTTAAGTATATTTATAATGTTTGAATAAGATAAAAAATGTTTTTAAACACTTACTTTAAAAAAATTAAATTAGCAAAAATAAGTCCAGTTATAAGTTAGAATTCTTAACTTATGAATTTTGAAACCCATCAAAACAGGCTCTAAGTTTTAATAATAAAATTTTCTTAATCAAACTCCTTTGTAATTTTGTATTTACCAAGGATTAGAATCCTTTGAAGTCACACATTAATTTTATACGCTTTAGAAGGGACTTTTACACTGTATAACTGTTTATCAAAATAATAATTATATATATATTTTAGGCAGAATAATATATTTTAACAAATAAGTCCACATTCCTTGTTTCTAAAACCACTGAATATCAAAACCAAACACACAGTTTTGTCCAACACCACTTTAATTTTAAAATAATAGCCCCTTGCACATTGTATTCATCTGGCAACCTTATCCATTTTCCTATGTACCAAATTTCCCACACATATATATAGTCCAAAAACCCAACATTTCATTACACATCAAATTAAAAGCTCTCCAAATAAAAAATCCAACTTCCCAAATTTCCAAAATAATCTTTGATTTTGAATTAATACTATGGCTGATATTGCTATGTTGGTTGCAGAAGAGTATGAAAGGAGGGTCAAGAATTCAAGAAAATTTGGTGGTGAAGAAGAAATTCAAATCTTTTCTTATTTCTCATCAATTTTAGCACAGAAATTTAATGGGTATTCTTCAAAAATTAAGATGAGGCTTGGAGAAACCAATAATATTGATGAATTGATGATGATTAAAATTGGTGTTTTTGAGCCTGAGAGTGAGGTTGGTCTTGCAGCAATTAATGGTTTCTTTTCTGCTTGAAGTTGAAGAGAAGAAGCATTAGCCAGCTAATTTGATTCTTGTTTTTTATTTTTATTTTTATGCTTGAAAAAAAGAAGAAGTTGTAAATGTTATATTAAGTTGTATTGTTGTTTTTTGGGGTTCCTTTTTATGTAATTTGTATATAGTAAAAATTGCAAACTTGTCTTTTGATAGAATGGTAAAAGAGTCGAAATCTGATTTCTGTTCTATGGTTTCTTCTTATAAAAATAAAAATTAGTACTTGCTTTGTTTCGTATGTGACATTTTTCCTTTTCGAGAATTAAAATTATTTAATCTTTAGATTTATTGGATTGGAACAGAGGAATTCATAATCTAGAAAATATTTCCTTTTCTTTTTCTTATTTTTCTTTAGTTAGTTGAAGAGTATAATCTTGAATATTTTTTTCTTAATGTACCTTAAGATGGATTTTTTTTTACCAAGCTCACAGTTTACTGAGTTTTCAGTTTAAAATATTTATATGTGATTATTTTGTTTGTTGCCTCGTTTCAATTGTGAGCTATTAATTAAAAATATTGGACAATAACAATAGTAATAACAATAGTTATAGAAAATGATGAGTCGTGACTAACATATGTGCTTGAAATTTATTAATTAATATAATATTGATTTTATTACCTCATTTCAAGTCACATCACATTACCTTCTATTATTTATTTTTGAGTCAGGATAAAGAGATATTAATCAGATAGTGTCCAAATTCAAAAATCTCACGGACATGTGATATGTGAATGGCACCATACATTCTTTGGTTCACTTTTGGTGAGTGAACCAACCTGAATCAAATATATAATTATATTTTCAATTGAAGTTCATTTAAATAACAACCTAGGGCTAAAATTGCCTGCAATCTCTCGAGACTCAACCTAAACCATACTAACAAGTCATAAATAATGTATAACTATGTTCTAAACACAATTTAAAACGCCAACGAAAAAAAAATGAGGGGTTGGATTGTAACAAAAGGCAAGGACAATTTTATTTGTTATTCTATAAATTGATACCGCAAGTTTTCAAAGGCAGCCTCCTACTTAGACATTTCTTAGCCAAACACCCTATATGGTGTAGACACACCTAATAAACGTGTGATTTGCACATAATTGTGCGCATATAACTAATCCATGACACATACATGATCAACAATTAATCGGTAATGTTATATATATATATATATATATATATATATATATATATATATATATATATATATATATATATATATTAATCGGTAATCTAATAAAGGTGGATACAGATTAATATAGTAATTTGTTTTTATTAAGATTGAGATCAAGTATTAAATAATTTTTTTTAATTAATATTTTTAAGAGGTGTTCATAAAAAATGAACTGAAGGAAATACATTACCCTCCAAAGAACTGGTAATAACGAACAGTCATCAAGATCTACTTTTTCAGAACTTGCATAATTTAAATGACACAACAACAACATCATACACATAAGTACCACTCTTTGAAAGAACACGTTAAAAGCTTCTGGTTCACACCATCAAGTGAGCAGCATATGCATAACCGCCTTCAACAACATCATACACATATAATATTTTTTTACGTAATTTCAAAATATAAAAAATGCAAAACACTTGGTAATAGTAATACATATCTGAATCTAGGGTCAAAATTTAAAAATTTGACTTTTGAAATTCAAAAGCTACCACGTAAATTAGGATGGAAGAAGTAGTATTTTACTAAGTCTAAACATAATGTCATGTAGTGGTAAAAATGGACCGTCCTTATATATGTAGTTACTAAAGCAACTTTACCCTTGAATTTGTATATAAAATACAAAATCTTTGCCGCATAAACAATCAACACAAATTTTTTGAAGATCATAAAAAATTTATATGAAATTTCACTATATATTTTACAACGTCAGCAAAAAAATGCTAAATTCCATAACTAACATGAGGATGTTGTGTATCTTTCTATTTTAATTCTTAAAAAGATAGTGAAAAATTACGCGTCCTTGTACTGTTTAGTGCCTACTAATCCTCATCTTTTTGTTTTCCAATAAAACGTAGCACAAATGAATTCCAAAATAAAAAACGACACTCATTAACAGCACTCGATCGACATTCACATCTTCAAGTAATTAGCTACCAATTTGAGAATCAAATGAAAACGAGGAAAAAAGGACAGAAAATAGTAAGTAAATGTTAAATATTATTATGTGTAATTTATGGTAAATATTTAGTATCCTAGTTTAGGTAAGGTTATAATATAATTAGTGTTGTATTACCATAAATGTATAGAATAAGGTTTTAAGAATAGAATAGGAATATGATTCTCCTATTATGTAACTTGTATATATAGCCTTTCAATTAATGAAAATAATCAAGGGATTATTTCTTTCATGGTATCAAGAGTCTAGGTCTTAAAATTCTCTCTCTACTCTCCTAAATTTTCCGTCGACTTCCCTCCACTTCCGAGACGTTTTGCTCTCGGTTTGTGTGCCGACGGGACCTCTTTTCTTCCCAAAATTTTCTCCCTAACCCCTCAATCACATATTGTTCTATTAATATGTCTACATCCCGGAACATGTTTCATCCGACCCTTACAGTTTCTAACATCAAGAATAACATCCCTCTCATTCTTGAAATAGAAAACGTCCAATATGCGACGTGGGCCGAACTGTTCAAAATTCATGCACGATCGCATCAAGTCATCCATCACATAATCCCCGCGGCTCATGAGGATACGGAGGTGCCAAAACGCGAGTATGATCCTAAGTTGTGGACGACTATTGATGCTACCGTCCTTCAGTGGATATATTCTACAATATCTACCGACCTTTTGCAAACAATTATTGAGCCTGACGCTATGGCACATGAGACTTGTGATAGACTGCGTGATATATTCCAAGATAATCAAAATTCTAGAGCCGTTACCCTTGAGCAGGATTTCTCCCACGTCAATATGGAAAATTTCCCTAATGTTTCGGCTTATTGTAAAAGATTAAAGGAATTGGCGGACCAACTTCGCAACGTTAGCGCGCCGGTTTCGAACTATCGTTTGGTCCTCCAAATGGTTTCCGGCCTCTCCGTGGCCTATAGTGGTGTGGGAACGCTTCTTCGGCAAAGCAATCTGCTTCCGCAATTTTATCAGACGCGTTCTATGCTTATACTAGAAGAAGCAGGTATAGCGAAACGAGCGGCTATCGGTACTAGTCCCGTAGTCATGATGACCGAGTCCACGGTATATTCTATCGGTTCCAACAGCTCGGGCCAAAACCGCAACAACGGTGGCGGCAAAAAGGGTGGAAATAAGAAAAATGGCAAAAACCGCGGCCACAACAACGGTGGCAGCCGACAGAATGGTGGTCGCAGTGGGGGTCCTCGCGGTGGTCAGCAGTAGCAGCAACAATTATGGGGCCCACAGTGGGCCCCTATGCAGTGGTAGTGGGCCCCACAACAACAGTTTGGGCCCAGCCAGTTTACCTTCCAGCGGCAGTGGGCTGACCCAATGGTAGTGGCAAGCCAGCCCGGCGATCCCAGCGCAATTGGCCCGGTCGATTACGGCGGCGCGATGCGGCGAGACCACAAGTAGAGGTGCTTGGGCCTCGGCCCCTGCAAGCCCATCACGCAGCAGGCCCCACTCAGACTGATATCGAGGCCGCGATGCACACATTAGGTTTGACTCAACCAGACCCGAATTGGTATATGGACATCGGTGCCACTACCCACATGACATCCGATTCAGGTACTCTCTCATCTTATTCCAATTTGAGCAACCCTCGCGGTATAATTATTGATAATGGCAATTCTGTTCTAATTTGTGGTTATGGTCATAAAACATTGTCTCCCCCTCATCCCCCTCTTATTTTGAAAAATACCCTACACGCCCCCAAATTGATTAAAAACTTAGTCTATGTCCGTAAATTCACTACTAACAATTCCGTTTCTATTGAATTTGATCCATTTGGTTTCTCTGTAAAGGATTTCAAGACGGAGAGTCCTCTCATGAGGTGTGATAGTAGGGGAGATCTTTATCCTATCACACCCAGTCCCGGTCCATCGAGTCAAGCCCTGCCATCAGTTTTTGCAGCCATCTCTCCTTCCTTGTGGCATGCTCGTCTTGGTCATCCGGGGTCCTCTATTTTGTCAGCTTTAGATAAAAATAGCTTTATTTCATGTAAGGGTACGAGTCATACTCCAATTTGTCAATCTTATTCTTTAGAAAAAATTGTTAAGTTGTCATTTGTAGACTCAAAATCTCATACTTTAATGTCATTTGATATTGTTCATAGCGACTTATGGACGTCTCATGTTCCTAGTTCTATGAGTCATCGGTATTATGTTCTTTTTTTGGATGATTATTCTAAATTTTTATGGACGTTTCCAATAGCGAAGAAATCTCAAGTTTTTTCCATCTTCCTAAAATTTAGAGCATTCAGCAGAACCCAATTCGACCGTGAAATAAAAAATATTCAGTGTGATAATGGAAAAGAGTATGACAATGGGGTGTTTCGGGAATTCTGTGCTACTAATGGAATAAATTTTCATTTTTCTTGTCCCCATACATCTTCACAAAATGGGAAAGCCGAACGTAAAATTCATTCCATAAATAACATTATCCGCACTCTATTAATTCATGCTTCCGTACCCCAATATTTTTGGCATCACGCTATTCAAATCTCTACATATCTACTTAACATAACTCCTTCCAAAGGTTTGACATATTATTCCCCTCTTCAGATTTTATATAATAAATCTCCTTCTTATTCTCATCTTCGGGTTTTTGGGTGTTTATGTTATCTGTTATTTCCATCCACCACAATTAACAAACTTCAGATCCGGTCTACTCCATGTGTGTTTTTGGGTTTTCCTTCTAATCATCGTGGCTACAAATGCTTTGATTTATCCTCTAATAAAATCATCATTAATCGCCATGTAATTTTTGATGAATCCCAATTTCCATTTGCTAAAATTCATTCTCCCTTGCCTAGTTCGTATAATTTTTTGGATGAACAAATATCCCCGTATATTATTCAGCATTTTTCGGACATCTCCCGCACCCAAAATTCTCCAGTAGACGCGCTCATTTGGTCCCACCGCCCGTCACGATCCTCTGCGATTTGTCAGAGCAGTTTGGCAATTGGGCCTGCCAATCTTTGGGCGGTCGATTCTGTTTTAAGCCATTTGATGCGCTTCGAGTTGGGCGGCCAGCTACACTTGGCGATCCATCCCGAGCCCAGTAAATTCCCGACATCCACTCAATTCTTCCTTGAGTCATAGACCGGTCACTCGTAGTCAGTGGGGGTATTGTTACACCTAAAAGACATTTTAATTTACATTCTAATGTCTCTAAATCCCCCTTGCCCCGTAATCCCGTGTCTGCCTTAAACGACCCGAATTGGAAAATTGCTATGACTGATGAATATAATGCTCTTATTGATAATAAGACGTGGGAGTTGGTGTCCCATTCATATGGTATTAATGTTATCAGGTCTATGTGGATTTTTGCTTATAAGTAGAATTCAGATGGTTCATTTGCTCGACATAAGGCGCAGCTTGTGGGTGATGGTAAGACTCATCAGGTTGGTATAGATTGTGGGGAGACGTTTAGTCCGGTGGTCAAGCCGGCTACCATTCGCACTGTGCTTAGCTTGGCTCTTTCGAAGATATGGCCTATTCATCAGTTGGATGTCAAAAATGATTTCCTACATGGTAATCTCAAGGAAACTGTCTATATGCATCAGCCGATGGGATTCAGGGATCCCAACCATCCTCATCATGTCTGTTTGTTGAAGAAGTCCTCATATGGGCTTAAGCAGTCTCCACGGGCCTGGTATACAAGGTTTGCTGACTATGTTTCAACTATTGGGTTCACTCACATCAGGTCGGATAATTCCTTGTTCATCTACCATCGTGGTTCGTCCGTAGCCTACATTCTGTTATATGTGGACGATATTATCTTGACTGCCTCTTCCGATGCCTTGCACCAGTCCATCATGACCATGCTCAGCTCCGAGTTTGCTATGAAATACTTGGGGGCCTTGAGTTATTTTTTGGGGATTGCTGTCACTCGTCATTCCGATGGGTTGTTCTTGTCACAACGAAAGTATGCAGCTGAGATCATCGAGAGGGCTGGGATGTCATCATGTAAGTCCACTTCCACTCCAGTTGATACTAAGCCCAAGCTTGGTGCCGCGGCCGGAGTCCCTTACGAGGATCCGACCCGATATCGCAGTCTTGCAGGGGCCCTTCAGTATCTTACCTTTACCAGACCGGATATTACGTATGTTGTCCAGCAGGTGTGTTTATCATGCATGATCCCCGAATTGAGCACATGAATGCACTCAAACGCATCATCCGGTATATTCAGAGTACACTGGACTATGGGTTGCATTTGTATCCTTCATCGATATCTACACTTGTCTCATACACAGATGCTGATTGGGGTGGGTGTCCAGACACCAGATGGTCTACGTCTGGCTACTGTATGTTCCTTGGCAACAACTTGGTCTCTTGGTCTGCGAAGCGCCAGGCGACTCTATCCCGCTTAAGTGCTGAGGCTGAATATAGAGGGGTAGCCAATGTGGTCTCAGAATCATGTTGGGTACGTAATTTGCTTTTGGAGCTTCATTGTCCCATTCAGAAGGCAAGCTTGGTATATTGCGATAATATTAGTGTCATCTACCTTTCTGGTAATTCGGTTCAGCACCAACGCACTAAACATATCGAGATGGACATTCATTTTGTCCGTGAAAAGGTCGCCCGTGGTCAGGTTCGCGTATGCCATGTCCCGTCGAGATATCAAATTGCCGACATCTTTACAAAGGGTCTTCCCTCGATCCTTTTTGAAGATTTTAGGGACAGTCTCAGCGTTCGAAGACCGCCCGCTATGACTGCGGGGGTGTGTTAAATATTATTATGTGTAATTTATGATAAATATTTAGTGTCCTAGTTTAGGTAAGGTTGTAATATAATTAGTATTGTATTACCATAATTAGTGTATTATCATAAATGTATAGAATAATGTTTTAAGAATAGAATAGGAATAGGATTCTCCTATTATGTAACTTGTATATATAGCCTTTCAATTAATGAAAATAATCAATGGATTATTTCTTTCAATAAATTACACCACTAACCTAAGTGTTTACGTCGTAGCTTTTGGGTTGAGTTAGGCCCAAGATTCATTCTTTACATGATATTGCAAGAAATAATTCATTGGTTATTTTCATTAATGAAGAGGTCTATATATACAATATACAATATACAATATCTAAATATGGAAAATCTTATTCCTACTATAATATTAATATCCTAATTACGCTTGTACAATGATTCTACAAAATATGGTAAGTAACCTAAATATACATAAGTTGTCCATTAGATATACAGTTTTGGTTTCTACCACACCCCCGCAGTCATAGCGGACGGTTGTCGTACGCTGAGACTGTCCATAAAATCTTCAAACAGATCCAAGTGAAGACCCTTAGTGAAGATGTCAGCAATTTGGTACCTTGAAGGGACATGTAAGACACGTACTTGTCTACGAGCTACCTTTTCGCGAACAAAGTGAATATCCATTTCGATATGTTTAGTGCGCTGATGTTGGACCGAATTTCCAGAGAGATAGACTGCACTAACATTATCACAGTAGACCAATGTAGTTTTCTGAATAAGAAAGTGAAGCTTTAAAAGTAGATTACGGAGCTAATATGACTCAGACACCACATTAACTACCTCTCGATACTCGACCTCCGCACTGGATCACGATAATGTAGCCTGGCATTTTGCCGATCAAGAGACCAAGTTATCACCAAGAAATATACAATAACCAGATGTCGATAGTCTGGTATCTGGACATCCACCCCAATCAGCATCTGTATACGACACGAGAGTAGAGACGGAGGATGGATATAAATGCAATCCATAATCAAGTGTGTCATGTATGTATCATATAATGCGTTTGAGCGCATGCATGTGCTCAAGCCGCGGATCATGCATAAATAAACACACCTGATGTATTGCATAAGTAATATCTGATCTCATGAAAGTAAGTTACTGAAGAGCCCCTGCAAGACTACGATAGTGGGTGGGGTCCTCGTATGGTGTAGAAGTAGCATTCAGCTTCGGTTTGGTATCAATCGGAGTAGAAGAGGACTTACAAGATGACATGCCAACTCTCTCAATAATCTCAGTCGCATACTTCTCTGTGATAAAAATAGACCATATGCATGACGAGTGACAGCTATACCAAAAAAATAACTCAAGGGCCCCAAGTCTTTCATAACAAATTCTGAACTGAGAAGCGACATGATAGACTTGCGCAAATTATCAGATGAGGTAGTCAAAATTATATCATCTACATATAACAGAATGTATGCTAGAGAAGTACCACGCCGATAGATGGAAAGAGAATGATTAGACATGCTGTGAGAAAACCCAATAGTAGACACATAATCTGCAAACCTCTTATACCAAGCTCGTGGGGCCTGCTTAAGCCCATACAAGGAATTTTTCAGCAAACAGACATGGTGAGGATAATTGGGGTCCTTAAAACCCAAGGGATGATGCATGTAAAATCGTCTCCTTAAGATCACAGTGTAAGAAAATATTTTTCACATCCAACTGATGAATGTGCCATGCTTTCGAGAGAGCCAGATTGAGAACAATGCGAATGGTAGCTGGTTTGACCACCGGACAAAACGTCTTACCACAATCCACGCCAACCAGTTGAGTTTTACCATCACCTACAAGACGAGTCTTATGCCTCTCAAACGAATCATCAGAATTTTCTTTATGAGTAAAAATCCACAGATCGAATAATATTGACACCAGTCGAATGGGGCACTAACTCTCACGTCTTATTTTCAATAAGAGCATTATATTCATCATCAATGGCCATTTTCCAATTCGGGTCATGAAGGGCAGACACTGGGTTACATGGTAGGGGTGATTTAGTGACATTAGAATATAAATTAAAATGTCATTTAGGTTTAAAAATACCCCATTGGCTACGAGTAACGGACCCTTGACTCGGAATAGAAATGGACTGGACCGAGGACGTTGGTGAATTGCCTCGGGACTGGCCAATAGGAAGTGGGCTTGCTAGCCGTGTTACTGGGTCAGGCGGGTAATTTACTGGGCCAGTAGGCAGTGCACCTGCTGGCTGAGTGACGGTCCCGGGAGGAGGAATTATTGGGCCATCAGGCAGTAGGCCTGCTGGCCGAGAAATAGTGGATGATGGGTCGGGTCACTGGATGGTGCAGTAGGGACAAGTGTTCCATGTTGTTAAACGAAGAAGGATTGTGCGAAGTGTAAGATGGTACGGGTCGAAAAAGGGTCGCGGCGCCTCCCGGAGTGGCAGTGAGGTTTGTGTTGAATTAGCGTCACGGCTCTTCATTGGCAGTGATTACTCGACGGAATCCCAAAAGTTTTGGCTGTTGAGGGGTTTTTAATGGCATTGAATCCACCCAATAATGACCATTACTTGGACCATTATGTTCCTGCATTACTTGGGGGTTAAATGTCATTCATTACATAACAATAGATTGCCATTATGGGGCATTTGAAAGGCCTTCTTGCACACCTATAAATTGAGGTCTTGGCTCAATTCTATAAAAGAACATATATGAACATATGAACAGAAAAGCAAGTTCACAACACCATAAAGAGATCAAATTTTCCTGATAGCAATCCTTCTCTTAGCAATTTTCATTATTCGTGTTCTTCGCCGAGATCATTTGTGTAGGCTTTGCACACTTGATAGTTTGTTGTTTCATCTTGGGAGACTATTGTCCACACTTCCGTAAAGCCTATATACAGGGCAATCTTGTCTTAAAGAAAGAGCCATCTCTCAGCTCAGCCGGTGGTGTTGTGATTTATCTAATTGGTTGCTAAGTGTTTCAGGTGTTAACTTAACAGACGTAGGACTCTAACTGTTCGTATTCTCAACGGATCTACAAGCCACAAGAGTAGCAGTTCATGTTCTTGTATTTCCGAATGCAAGTTCTATATTTGAAGTTTCATTCAAGATCAAGATACTAACAACTTGTTGTTGTCCTCATTGTTGTTTATCCTTTCGATCACTGTAAAGTTATTTACTATTTCCGTTGTTGATTTACATATTCCAACAAAAAGTTTGTTACATGTCTTATCCAATCAAATGTTACGACATCAGTAGAAGTTTGTTTTGTCAAAGTTTTGGATAGTGATCTCAAACTTGGAAAAATATGTAAGTGATACTTAGCTAGTGTCTATTTGTACATCTCTACTTGTTAGAAATGTGTCTTGTGAATACATATATCAGCAAACCGCCTGCGTGAAACTCACTCATTACTGACATGTCAAATCAACAAATTTAAATGACACGTGTAATTTAAAATGTAAAACTTGCAACTTGTATTAAAAATATACAATAATTATACAAAAAATCCCCTCTCCAACAACTTCTCCGACCACCTCTTCACCATTGATTTTCATTTTCTTTCTGAAATATGCATTTCTCATGTAAGTAGTTGTGTTCGCACACTAAAAAATTAATTATTTGTTAGAGGGTTTCTTGATTTTCCGGTGAGAGGGCAGTTAATGGGAATTGCTTCTCTGTAAAAGAGAGCTGGGGTGAAATTATTTTATTTGGATTTACATTTTTTAAACTTTGTCATCACAATTAACAAACTTCACTCACTCAATATTGACTGTGACTTGTGAGATACATAATATACCAGGTCCGATATAGGTATCACGAAAACAAGTGTTCAAATGGTCATTATCTAAATTTAAGTGTTTAAATTATAAATTGTGCCTACTTTGAAAGGTTATTTAGATATTAGCCAAGTTTTTTATGAAAAAGTTATTGTTAACACTCAAAAGTAATTTAATTGTTTAGCCGAATTCAGTAACAATCGAACTGTTCCAGAGCCGAATTTACTCATAGTTCTCGATTACAAGAACTTCATCGGCTACTAATTCATCTTAGTCGAGTTGTTAGTTAGAGGTACGACTGGGACCCACTCGGATGCAGACACCTCAATGACCAAGTCAAAAGGGTTTCTGGACCCCTAGAAGAGATAACGACCAACAATAACTAAAAGAAAGGACCATTATTCGAGCAAGAGGAGTAGAGGACGAGAAAATCAGCACCACCTCCCCCATAGTCGGCCGTTGAACTTAGTGGGTTACTTGATGGCTGAAATGGGGGGGGGGACCAAGTTGTACATTTTCCCCCTTTTTGTTCTATAAATAACATCATTCTTTGTAAATAAGGACACAGAACCAATCAATCAAACAACTGAATTTTTATCTATCTTTATCCTTTTACTTCATTTTTATCATTTACTTTACTGTACTCCGCTGCATTCATGTTTCTTACCTCTTAGTTTACTCATACCACCGTCCTAACATTTTCTTGAGTAATTGGGGAACCCATTGCTGGAAATTAGAGTTCCGTTTCTAGCCCAAATCGCTTAAGTTACAGAATTAATTTGTCTCCCGATTTCATCAGCCGATAAAACGGTAGATAGCAGAATTAGGGGTGAGAACAAATTTGGCACGCCCAGTGGGACCATATGTGAATTAATAGAAAAGTTTGATTCTCCAGGTCAGGATCATTCTTGGTGTATGCGCCTAAGATCCGGTAAGAAAATGAACCCCGAGTCCAGTCCATAGCCTAAACAAAATCCTCCCAGAAGGAACAACGAACCAACATCCTCCTCGGGTATGCCTACATCGGTTGATACCCCTCCACTTCCACAATCAACCCAAGTTGTGGAATAATCTAGCCAATCTGAAGGTCCAATCATAATGACCACGTCTTTTATTAGACAACAGATCGACTTGGACATCCACGACATTATGTATTAAGTTTCTAAACAATTGGCTAACATTGTGAAGCCGATTGTACATAATGAGGTTCAACAAGTGAGGGAGATGGAAACCAACCGAATGCACCCAGAAGAATGTTTGGCTAGTTCTGTCATCCTTCTGACGAGCGGTGTTGTTCAGCATGAGACCGTGACTCCCGGTGTTGTTTCTCAGTTGCACGTGCATCAGATAGTGCCTACTCAGGTGCAACCGGTAGCACACCTAGGAACACAAGCCCAATCGCCTGGCAACCAACACACTGCATGGTCGCCGCCGAACCTTGGGGGAAAAATATGCCACTTGACCAAGCGAGTCTACAGTGTGGTCAGATCAACATGGCTCGGAGACCAGTTCAGGCTCCAGGAAACTTTGAATTGCCGCCCGTTATGCCGTACGTTTCTACGAACGGCCCTACGATGCAGGCAAACAATGTTGGCCAGCTGAATTGGCAGCCGATGGCCCCTAGCTATGACTTAGCTCAGTGATCTGGTGTTTGTTTCTGATGGATTACCATTCCGGCCGATCATTGCGATGCAATCCATACCTTCCAGGAAGCGTAAATTTTCTAAGAACGACCGACGTTCGAGGAGATCAACCATGGAATGTTGTTCTACCTTATTCTCAGGCTCCGTTAGCCGTTCCAGGAGCTCAGGTTGCAGGCTTTGGTGGCCATACCCAACATCAGCAATGGGGCATTACCCCACCTATTGGTAATGGCCAGCAGACCACCTATAACCTTCAAAACCCTGTCCAACAAATTACAGAATAGAGGCCGCTAGTGCAGAACGCCTACCAGCCGAATCCAGTCGAGAATCGGCAGGGTGCGCCACAACTGATAAACTCAGAAATTATTGCTAATACCATGCGAAGGTATTTCGGCATCCAACTGAAACCTTTGGATATGCCTGTTTATAAGAAGCCTTACCCCGATTGGATAGATCAGATAGCATATTTGCCGAGGGGTTTCAAAGCACCGGAGTTTGCCATCTTCTCTGGCGATGACGGTAAATCCACTATCGAGCACATCGGTAGATTTACTGCCCAATGCGGCGAGGCTGGTCAGAATGAGTATCACAAGTTGCAGATATTCCCTCTCTCTCTAACGGGAACAACATTCGCATAGTACTCCTCTTTGGCTCCTGATTCCGTACAGAGTTGGGATGATATAGAGGGTTGCTTTCATGATAGGTTCTATTGGCCCCAACCTCAGGTTACCGTGACTGATCTAACGAATCTCAAGCAGCAGGTCGATGAATCGGCTGCCAATTTTATCGAGAGATTCAGAAAGAAGGTTGGAAAATGCACCGTACACTTCCCCGAGTCTGAATGTGCCCACATGATAATCAACAACATGCACCCTCCGTTAAAGGAGAAGTTGGTGGGACAATCCTGCTCTAACCTGAGCCAGTTAGCCGAAAAGGCTAGCCAAATAGAGCAGTACGTCCAGGAGAAGGAGCGGAGAAGAGCCAGCTGAAATCGAGGCTCCCACTTGGTATCCATCATTGATGCGGATGAGTCCGACTCAGAGTCAGCCGACTGCACGACAGACGCAATGTTGGCCGAGATTGTTAGAGGTAAGGTTTACTCTTGCCCAGCCTTGAAAGTCGTAAAAGGCAAAGAGATGAGTTCATCCGATGACAGGGTCGGTTACTCGTTTGACATCACGAAGGCAGATCAGATCTTTGATCATCTGCTCAAAGATAAGCATATTCGGCTGCTTGATGGTCATAGGATTCCGCCTGCCGAGGAACTCAAAGATAAGAAGTACTGCAAGTGGCATAATTCATACAGTCACTCTACTTCTAATTGCGTAATCTTCAGAAATGCGATCTAAAAGGGCATCAAAGAGAGGAGGTTCAAGCTAGCCGACAAGAGTATGGCTGAAATGTCCATTGATACAGACCCATTTCCCGTTGTACCAAAATCTATGGAAACTTTTGCTAAACCCGATGAGTCAAGGGACACCAAAAGGAGACAACCAATGAAAAAGGTGTAGGTCATAAAGAAACCTACCGAAGGGGAGAAGGCCACAAGGACTTTTGTGTTCAACCGGTTAGGCAGCCTACATGACATTCGCGATGACAGGCAGCCAACTAGGAGAAATTTTCATGGCCGCCCTAAATACTTGAGGGACGTTCAACGAGAACTTCAGGAACAAACCATGAGGTTCAGAAGGGTCCCTATCGGCGCCAGGCATAGGCCTGGGGGCAAGTACGGATGTCAACCAATCGACAACCGAGCATGCCTCGAATAGATGAAGAACCACTCCCTAAAACCAAATAGAGGGTGGTTGAGTTTAACGTAAACGAGGGTGTTTCATCCTTACGCATTACGGCGAGAAATAAGGACCAGGCGAGACCCCGGAGAATGATTAAACTAGTCGCCAACACAAAAGAGAGGAAGTGGTCTATCAATCAGGCTCCCGGAAAGAAAGAGGCACCACCGAGAGTCGCATCCAGGACTCAGAAAAGAAGGATGCAATGTGCTAAGGCCTTGCGTAATATGAAACAGACATTGTATATAATTTCTAACACCAAGGCAGCCAAAAATCATAAGATTCCCAAAAAGTTTGTCGTGGCTGAGGCCATAGAGCGGGCATTCGGATTAATCTTCTCAGAGATAGAGCCACATGAAGGAGGAACTTTGGGCCAGCCAGAGCTGAGCATACAACTGGGTGAGGGCCCGACATAGGGATTTCAGCATGAGACTCCAGTCTTGAAGAAATCTCTAGCCGAGATGGTTCCACAAATCATGCAAAGAATCCAAAACATTGGAACCTCAGCTGGCTCCTATATGTCTTCAGGAGATGGAAGGTATTGATTTCTCTTCAACCGAGTTCGACGAGGTGGGAGACTCCATCCTTGATTTATTTCAGCAGGATTCGATCGATGAGATCTGGGCAGCTATTGAAATAGTTAGGCTGATTCCATGTGAGTTTTGGGCCAGCCGCTCTACGCTGGATAGCCTAGAAGGTGATGTATGCGTGGGAGACACTGAATGGGCGACCATAGCCGATACCACGGCTAGGGACACTTTGAGCATTGTGTTTGGTGCACATACGGAAGAGATGGTTAAACACCTCGAGCCCCTCTATGTGAAGGCTTACATCAACGACAAAACCATTAGCTGAGTGTTCATCGATAATGGGGCCGTGCTGAATGTGATGTCGCTGCTTACTTTGAATATCCTCAACAAAACCAGAGAAGATCTCATCCCAACTAACATGAAAATGGTTAGCTTTATGGGAGAGACTTCTGAAGCTTTGAGGATTTTAGTGGAAGAAATCACCATGGGTCCTAAGACTGTCAGATCTGCATTCTTTGTAATAGATGGCAAATCGTCTTATGCCATATTGTTAGGCAGAGACTGGATTCACACCAGTCAATGCCTTCCTTCCACCATGCATCAAAAGCTCATTTTCTGGGAAGGAGACAAGATTGAAATCGTCCCAGCCGATGATAATCCATTTCAAGCAGGGGTGAAAAACTTGGAGGTTGTTTTATATTCACCCTGTGTTGCTCCCATAGCTGTTGCAGAATAGTACGAAGAAGGATATTGAGAATACTACAATATTGAACATCTACATAAAATATTGGCCTGAATTTCGGTGATGTTACTAATCTTGAGCTTTACATAGATAACCTAGCTCTAATGAAAGCGCTAGATGAAGTCCACGTCCTGGCAGGGACAAATAGTGAAACATTGGCCGATATAGTGGGCCACATCGTCATGGCACATCAAATTGCATTCTACAATGATGAATTGCCAAAAGACGAAATGGCTCATAACAAGGCTCTTCACATCACAATCAAGTGTCAAGACAAGGTTATTTCTAGAGTACTCGTGGATAGTGGGGCTGGACTTAATATATGTCCCGTATCAACAGTGAAGTAGTTAGTGCATGACATTAGAAAAGTATGTCAGTCATACTAACGTGTGAGCTTTTGATGGGGCACAACGTGACCCCGCAGGTGAAGTCGACCTCAACATACAAATGGGGCCAGCCGAATTCATCACATAATTCCAAGTCATAAACATCAATGCCAATTACAATCTCTTATTAGGGAGACCACGGATACACATGGCCGGAGTTGTGTCATCATCTCAACATCAATCAATGAAGTTTATCTGGAAAGATCACGAAGTCGTGATCTATGGAGTAGGAAGTATCCACAACTATCCTAATAACTATGTATCTGTAATTAAAGAGGTCCCGACAGACACTAACTTCCACGTGGTGGAACTGGTGGGATTTTCCCACCGAGGGGATGATGAAGATATTCCAATGTCACTGGCCTACAAAATAGTCGTCATCACTATGCTCCAAAATGTATCTGAGCACAGCAAGGGCCTGGGAAGAAAGCTTCAAGGCATTAAGGAACTAGTATTCATCCATGGCAATGAGTATCGCTTTGGCCTTGGGTATATACCAAGATCCGCAGAAGCCTCTGAGGCTGGTCAGAAGAAGTGAGGTCCTCTAGAGATGAGAAATCCTTTCCCCGGGTTGTACCAGTCATTCCTGGTCCACATTCCCATGCACAACGGCGGGAACCCAGAAGAAGGTTTGGGGATGTTGTTCCAAGAAGATTAATGTGTCGCAATACTAAAGGAATGCTTTGAAGCACCCACAATACGCGACGTTGACCCAAACGAGCAGCTATCTAACTGGACCTTTATCCCACTTTTTTCTTCTCGATAGAGAGAATTTTAAATTTGCTTTCAAAAATTGGTGAAATCGACTTGAGGCCCAAGCCTTCACCCTTTACGTATTTAACTTTCCAAGTGTTGTTCAAAAACAGAAATGACTCGACGATTGATCCGAGTCAGGACCATAGTTTTTACTTTTGTCAAAATTCAATGAAAAGCCTCAGTTTATGCGAATATCTTTATTTATTTATGTATATAACATGTTTTTATACACTAATGATATTTTGCCTTATTTTTTAGTAATAATATTAAAACAACTCCTAATGTCATGACATGTCATGAGACGAGCGAGTCGAGTGACATAGAGTATAAAGAATATGATGATGAGGCAGCGCTACCAAAGGACTTCGTGGATGAGGAAGGTCAGTACGAGAATAGGCAGATACCTAATTTGGATGAGGCCAAAGCAATCAACCTCGTAGACGGGGAAACAGTTAAGGAAACAAGGATAAATGTGCATTTGGACGCACCCAGAAAAGAACTTATAAATCTATTGAGAGAATATGTTGACATATTCGCATGGTCATACACGGATATGCCTAGGTTTAGCATAGACATCGTAGCCCACAACTACATACCAACGAGAGATTATCCCCGGTTAAACAAAATATTTGACAGTTCAAGCCTGATCTCAACATAAGAATCAAGGATGAGGTCGAGAAATAGATAAAGTCAGGGGTCATGCGGGTGACCCCCTACCCCACATGGTTGGCCAACATCGTGCCAGTACCAAAAAATAATGGAAAATCAAAATCTATATGGACTACAGAGATCTCAACCGAGCTAGTCCCATGGATACCTTCCCACGTCCAAACATTCACATACTCATCGATAATTAAGCAAAGCATGAATTACAGTCATTTATGGATTGCTTTGATGGTTATCATCAAATTCTGATGAGCGAAGAAGATGCTAAAAACAGCATTCATCACTCCGTGGGAAGTATATCATTACCATGTAATGTCGTTCGGTCTCAAGAACTATGACGCCACCTACATGAGAAAATGACTGTCATATTCCATGATATGATGCACAAGTAAATCGAGGTCTACGTGGATGATGTCATAATCAAGTCGCGAAAAGGCTCTAACCACATCATACATTTGCGAAAATTCTTCGATAGGCTTCGCAAGTTCAGTTTGAAATCTAATTCGGCTAAATGCGTATTTGGGGTGCTTGCTAGAAAATTGCTAGGGTTCATAGTCAGCCGCAGGGGCATCGAACTATATCCTACAAAGGTTAAAACTATTTAAGAGCTTCCACCGCTGGTAACCAAGAAGGATGTAATGAGTTTCCCGAGTAGATTAAATTACATCGGGTGCTTTATAGCGCAATCTACAGTGATCATGGAGCCCATCCTTAAGCTACTAAAAGGATGTGCCCACCAAATGCACAGACGAGTGTCAGAAAGTCTTCGACACCATCAAGAGATACCTTTCTAACCCACCAGTTTTGGTTCCTCCCAGGCCAGGGAGCCCACTGTTATTGTACTTGTCAGTATCAGACAATGCATTTGGATGCATATTGGCTCAGCACGACGAAATGGAAAATAAAGAACAAGTTATTTACTACCTCAGCAAGAAGTTCACCACATGTGAGTCAAAATATACTCTGGTAGAAAAGACGTGTTGTGCGCTGTCATGGATAGGACAGAAGCTGAGGCATTACATGTCGGTGTACACTAGTCACCTGGTATCCAAGATGGATCCCTTGAAGTATATCTTCCACTAGCCTATGCCTGTAAGGAAACTGGCCAAGTAGAAAATTCTATTGAGTGAGTTCGACATCAAATACATAGCCCAAAACCATCAAGGGGAAAGCATTAGCTGATTTGCTAGCAGGAAGTCCGATTGACGAAAAGCTCGCACCTTATGGACGTATTTCTCGGACGAAGAGATAATGACAATTGAAGAAGAAACAATCGAGGTCTATTTAGGATGGAAAATGTTCTTCGACTGTGAACTCAACTACAAAGTTTCTGGAATCAGAGCAGTTTTGGTTTCAGGAACGGTCAACACTAACCGATGGCGGCCAAACTTAATTTCCAATGTAAAAATAATATGGCAGAGTATGAAGCCTGCATCTTATGTCTTCGTGTGGCCATTGACATGGATATACAGGAACTCCTGGTAATCGCAGACTAGGATTTGCTAATTCACCAGGTTCGGGAGAGTGGGCCACCAAAAATGAAAAGATCTTACCATATGTCAACCTGACACAAAGATTGTGTAATAGATTCAAAAAGATTGAACTTTGGCATACACCAAGGGCTTAGAATGAATTTGTCGATGCTCTTACAACTATAGCATCCATGATCCAGCACTTGGAAAACAGTCACATCGACCTGGTGGAAATCAGCATCAGGGAAGAACATGCATATTGTTCCTATGTAAAAGTAGAACCCGATGGAAAACCATGGTATGTTGACATAAGCACATATCTGGAAAAAGGAGAGTACCCCGAGAATGCCACATCCAATTAGAAAATACCATCAGAAGAATGGCCAATGGCTTTTTCTTGAACAAGGGAGTACTCTACAGGAGGACGCCTGACCTAGGGCTACTCATATGTGTCGATGTCGCCGAGGCCATGAAGCTACTTGAAGAGGTACACGACGGAACTTGCGAAGCTCACATAAACGAGTTCATCCTGGCCAAGAAGATTTTAAGGGCAGGCTACTACTGGATGACAATGGAAATCGATTGTATTCGATTCATGCAAAGATGCCATCAATGCTAGATTCACGGAGATTTGATCAAGGTCCCTCTAAATAAACTTAATATCATGAGCTCACCCTAGTCATTTGTAGCTTGGGGCATGGATGTCATTGGGCCCATAGAGCCAGTAGCCTCAAACAGACATTGCTTCATCCTGGTCTCCATAGACTACTTCACAAAATGGGTTGAAGCTACTTCTCAAGTCAGTAATGAAGAAAGTGGTAGCTGACTTTGTGTGTCACAATATCATCTACCGATTCGGCAATCCAGAATCGATCATAATAGACAATGGAGCAAATTTGAACAGCCACCTGATGAAAGAAATCTGCGAACAATTATGCATCACTCATCATAATTTGACCACATATAGGTCATAGATGAATGGAGCTATAGAGGCAGCAAATAAGGACATCAAGAGAATCTTAAGAAAAATGACTGATAACTACAAGTGTTGGCATGAACAGTTGCACTATGCATTGCTGGGATACCGAACAACCACTAGAACCTCAATCGGAGTAACTCTATATTTGCTCATCTACGGCACTGAAGTCGTGATACCAGCCGAGGTAGAGATACTCTCACTCAAAATCATACAAGAAGCAAAATTGGATAACACAGAGTGGGTCCTCAAGAGATATGAGCAACTGGCTTTGATAGACGAGAAAAGAATAGTTGTCGTATGCCACGGTCAACTATATCAACAAAGAATGACACGCGCCATCAATAAACAGGTAAGAGCCTAGATCTTTCAGATAGAACAACTTGTGCTCAAGCGCGTGTTTCCACACCAAGACGAGTACAAGGGAAAGTTTGCACCAAACTAATAAGAGACCTACATGGTGCGCAAGGTACTATCAGGAGTAGTTGTCATCCTCGCTGAAATGGATGGCCAAGAATAGCCTAAAGCAATCAACTCAGATGCAATCAAGCGATACTACGCTTGAAGACACGTTTCTCAATGCTTCTAATCATCTTTCACTTGTAATTATGTTTCTTTACTTGTAATCGCATTATTTCTTATTTTTTTCTTCTTATTTTTCTTGCAATCGCATTTCTCTGCTTGTAATTGCATTAGAAAACCAAATCAATTATGTGCAACAAACTATGCGAGGATATGATTCTCAAACAAAAAAGATGGGATACGTAGGTGTCCATTACAGACTCGGTCGCAATATTACCCAAATCCATTATTTCATGTAATATAAACTATGCGATGACCTGATTCCCAAGGAGGGATATGTAGGCGCTCTTTTGAGCTAGGTTGCATTGTTACGAAAATCAACCATATTTATCGCATATTATATTTTGGCCTGATTCCCAAAATGGAATGCGTAGGTGTTCTTCGAGCTCAATCTTACCAGACAAAACATCCAAATAAACCCATAGAAAACCTCAGAGATATCGAGAAATCGAAGAATCGCCTCAACAAAATATAAACTAGGGCAGAATTTTTGAGAGGATCTCAAAAATTCAACCAATTGTTCAACTCAAAGGATTAGCCGCCCAAAGCTCATAAATTGGGGAAGAATTTTTTAGAGGAACTCAAAAATTCCTTCAAATACATATCGACCCAAGAGTCAACTAGTCCAAAATATGCAACTGGGCAAAATTTTCAAGAAGGTTCAAAAAATTCATCTAGGTTAAGACGAAGAGCAAGAGCAGAGCGTCGAAGACGTTCAGAAAATCTCACTCAAGCGAACAATGTCATAACATGAGTTACCAGTATTTTTATATATAAAATGTTTTAGAGATATTCTTTTTTCGAAAATATTTTTTCAAACATTTCCATTCATAACATTTTCTCTCACTATATCGTGGTCGAAAAAAGGTCGAGACCAGTGAATGGAGAAACAACACAGCGAGAGTCGGCATCACAGATCGACCGCATAAAATACTAACAAATCTTTCTGTAATTACAGGTCACCGGAACGTTGTCAAAAGGAAAATGGGTTTTCCTACTAACTTGTTTGCTCATGATTGAAACATATATAATAAAAGTCATTCCGACATCGAAAAAATCACTACTAGGCCTCGAGAGCCACCAAACAAAGCAAAGATATGATACCGGAAAATTCCGTTAGAGGCGTGAGGTAAAAATACAACCTAACCTTTAGAGTCAAGAGTCGAATGATGTAATTCCAACCGAAAGGCCATGGTCTTCATTATATAGAGTCAGTGATATAATTTCAGCGAAGGGGCTGCAGTCTTAACTCTAGTTGAATGATGTAATGTCAGCCGAAAGGTCGTGGTCTACATTTCATAGAGTCGGGTGATATAACTCCAGTGAGGGGGTTGCAGTCTTCAATCTAGTTGAATGATGTAATGTCAGCCAAAAATTCACGGTCTTCATTCCATAGAGTCCGGTGATGTAATTCCAGTGAAGGGACTGTGGTCTTCACTTCAGTTGAATGATGTAATGCCAGCCGAACAGTGGTGGTTTTCATTCCATAGAGTCAGGTGATATAGTTCCAGCGAAGGAGTTGTGGTCTTCACTCTGGTTGAGTGATGCAATGCCAGTTGAAACGTCATGGTCTTCATTCTATAGAGTTATGTGATATAATTCCAGCGAAGGAGTTGTGGTCTTCACTCCAATTGAATGATGTAATGTCAGTCGAAAAGTCGTGGTCTTCATTCCATAGAGTCATGTGATATAATTCTAGCGAAAGGGCTATGGTCTTCACTCCAGTTAAATAATGTAATGCCAGCCGAAAGGTCATGGTCTTCATTTCATAGAGTCGGGTGATATAATTTCAGCGAAGGGGTTGCAGTATTCACTCCAGTTGAATAATGTAATGACAACCAAAAGGTCGTGGTCTTCATTCCATAGAGTCGGGTGATGTAATTCAGCGAATGGGTTGCGGTCTTCACTCTAGCTGAATGATGTAATTCTAGCCGAAAGACCATGGTCTTCATTCCATAGAGTCGAGTGATGTAATTCCAGCAAAGGGGTTACGGTCTTCACTCTAGTTGAATGATGTGATTCCATTCGAAAGGTCATGGTCTTTATTATATAAATTCAAGTGACGTAATTACAGCAAAGGGGCTACGATCTTCACTCCAGTTGAATGAAGTAATGCCAACCGAAAGATCATGGTCTTAATTCCATAGTGTCAGGTGATGTAATTCCAGCGAAGGGGTTGCGGTCTTCACTCCAGTTGAATGATGTAATGCCAATTGAAATGTCGTGGACTTCATTCTATAGAGTCGGGTGATGTAATTCCAGTGAATGGTTTGCAGTCTTCACTCTAGTTGAATGATGTAAATCTAGCTAAAAGATTGGTCTTTATTCCATAGTGTCAAATGATGCAATTCCAGCCGAAAGGTTACAGTCTTCATTCCAAGAGTCAATGATGTAATTCCAGCCAAAGGTGGTTTTCATTCCATAGTATCGAATGATGTAATTCAGGCCGAAAGGTTGCAGGCTTCATTCCACGAGTCAATGATATAATTTCAGCCGAAAGGTCGTGGTCTTCATTCCATAGTGTTGAATGATGTAATTTCGGCCGAAAGGTTGCAGTTTTCATTCCAAGAGTCAGTGATGTAATTCTAGTCGAATGACTGCGGTCTTCACCCCCAAATCCGAATGATGTATTTCCGACCAAAAGTCGCAGTATTCATTCCCCCAAAATCAAACTACAAGATCAACAATAGCTATCAAGGAGAGCCAGACAGTATTGAAGGTGACATCCGCTTGAACAAACACTCCCCAGCAAATCAACAGATCCAGACGGTGTCGCAGCTGGCATCCGCTCAGTAAAATTAACATGAGCCAAACGATGTCGGAGGGGGCACCCGCTCAAAAGAAATCACCTAGGAGGATTTTACAAACAAAGCCACACAAGTATGAAAAAATAATAATCAACACGTAGGTCGGTCTTCACCCCCAATTACGAAAGATGTATTTCCGGCCAAAATTCGCAGTCGCCATTCTCCCAAAATCAAACTACAAGATCAACAACAGTTATCAAGGAGAGCCGACAGTATTACATGTGACATCCGCTTGAACAAACACTCCCAGCAAATCAACAGAGTCGGACGGTGTCGCAGGTGGCACCCGCTCAATAAAGTTAACATAAGCCAAACGACATCGGAGGGGGTGCCCGCTCAGTAAAATTAACATGAGCCAAATGATGTCGGAGGGGGCGCCCACTCGTCTTCACCCCCAAGTCTGAATGACGTATTTCCATCCAAAAGTCGCAGTCATCATTCCCCCAAAACCAAACTACAAGATCAACAACAGATATCAATGAGAGCTAGACAATATTGCAATTGACATCCGCTTGAACAAACACTCCCCAACAAATCAACAGAGCCAGGCGGTGTCGCAGGTGGCATCCGCTCAGTAAAATTAACATGAGCCAAACGATGTCGGAGGGGGCGTCCGCTTAGTAAAATTAACATGAGCCAAACGATATCGGAGGGGACGCCCGCTCAAAATAAATCACCTAGGAGGACACAACAAAAAAAGCCGCACAGTATGAAAAAATGAAAAATAATAATCAACACGCAGATCTCAGTATATAGAAGCAGGTCAAAGCTACCAGAGGTGGAGAGTAGAAAGACCAGATCCAAATACATGCGGAGAAATGTGGAACTTGTTCTTGGGCAGTCAATCAAAAATATGTGTCAACGAGAATCAAGCTCTCTACACATGAGCTTGAACATCACTTTGCGCTGACCTCCCTCGCAAATCATGAAGTTTTTATTTTTTAAAACCCATAACCAGTTGGGGATATATCGGAAGGGTCTAAGGGATTCCCTTATTAGAGATGCCATTCCTGGGCCATCGAGTCAAACTACAAGTGACCTGATTCCCAAAAACCGGAGATATGTAAGCCACTCAATCTCTGAGGAACGATCACATTCCAACCAAATCATTCCGGAACTTCCCGGACTGATGTTTTTGTTTTATTGTCTTTCTAGTAGTTTAATTGAGTTAAACTACAAGTGGCTTGAATTCTCATGTAACCTGAGTTATGTAGTAAACCCAGAGATCAAGGGTTCGGCCATAATTGTTTTTTAAAAATGCATAAAAACGAGAAGTAATTTTTTATTGGTCTGCTAAAAACTAGGTCAGTCAAATTTGGCTGCTCAGGGATGGTCTAACTATCCATGAACAGTGAAGGGGCAGTAGTTGACACCTAATATTTACCCTCCAATAATTTTATTTAATTATCCAAGGTTCCCGAGTCATAGACTGAGTGGAATATACTTTTTACAAATCGAATATGATTTTACAAAATTATTCCATAAGTTTTTTGTCATTTCATTTAACAAAATAATTTTGACCGTTAATCATAATTTAGGAATTTTAAACTGACAATTATAAATGTAATTATCTCAAAAGGAATTTTCAAAGTTAAAGGATTAATGTTCCGCTCCGTCAAATTCGAGAAATTATTAATTAGATTAATAAAGGAGTTACATCTCAATTTCAAGTCGCGTTTAAAATTAAAAAGACGTTTGCATGGTTTACTTTCCTAAATCCTAATTAGTATTCATGTTAGGCTCCCACCTTTGTTTAATTTTGTTTTAATACACGAATTGGGCATTCATCCTCTTAATTTGGTCGAACCCAATGCACCTTAGCCCCGGACCCGACCCAATTCCACAAACCAAAGTGTAAAAGGGCATAAGCGCTCCTTTTCTCTTCCTTTACGCTTTGCGAAAACCCTAGACGCAGCAAGCCACCTTTGTCCTCATTGCCAAATATGGCAAAGGTTCAGAGTACGACTGTTTTATGCATTTTTGTGTGGCTGAGAGAGGAAAGAGAATTAAATGCACTCTTCTCTCACCTCTCACGCCACCATGAAACCACACCCCAACCCCAGGTGAGGCTCGTCCCTCTTTGTACATTTTCCTGCTAGCATTTATTATTCTCTTGTCTGATCTACGATTTGAACTCTCCGTTTCAATTAGTTGAGAACTTTGGAGGGAATTTCCCCCCTATTACTTAGTTCTCCCACATCGATCCATTTGGGTCTGCTGATATCTCTTTATAAATACAGACATATTCTCACAGTGTTAAAGGTCTGAAACATAATATTTGGCATTCTTATTGATTGAGATCCATAAATCGAGTTTAAATCAACCAAACATACTTAAGTTGGGATCCAAACGCTTTGGTGGAATCTAGAATACGTATATTTGGTCATTCACAACTGAAATCGTTCATATTATTCGTGTGTTTGTGAGTTTGGAAGTTCGGAGCTGGGGATTCAACACCCTTCGACCTTTCGGCTGCCTCCGCACAAGGTAAATGTCTCTCCTTTAAACCTTTTTATTTCAATTTTTACTATTCCTTATGTGTTTACATGGTTACCAGCATGATTAGTTGAATAAGATGCTTAATAAGTTAGCCTAAGACTAATTATGGTTATGTACGCTATTTGAATTAAAATAACATCTACACATGTTAGTTAAGAACCTCTATTAGCTAATATGCAGACTAGTTATACTTGAAATAGTATTGATGTGCCAATTTGAAGTTTGTTTAAGCATGATTAAGGATTGTTAGGTTCATTGAGTTGATTGTTGAGCATGTTTAGTTTATATTAATCACTGCTAGTGTTCATGACTGTAATTGTTAGCATGTTTAGAACATTGATTATACTTAATATGATAGTGTAAGTATGCTTAGCTAGGTTATATGGTTGTTATGAGTGTTAGAATAATATCCATCATCTTTATTTAAATTATATGCGATTAGTGTGCAATACAATGGCTGGGTTGTGCTTACTATATTGATAGCCAACATGTTTTGGTTGTTAAAGACCACTGTGTATGGTCATTATTATGATTCTTAGTGTTGTTTAGGCTATTGTTGACATTTTTTTTATATTATAAACATGATTAGATATTCACCATTTTTACTTGAGAACTTTTTTAATCATATATAGTTTACTTTAGTTTATATAATACTCAACCTTGTTAGTTTTGAGAGTTGTTGTGTATGTGTGAGTTGTTTAGATGATATTAAGGTAATTTGTGTGTTCATTTCAGGTTTGTTAGGTAGTTTATGATAGCTCAATGTGTTATGTGTTTGTATGTACATTTAGAATCAGCATGCTAATTGACCAAATGCTTAGGATTACTCCATGGGAAGACTATGTTGGTTTTTATATGCATTGCTAGGTTGATATGATACTCAGACTGCTATTTTGAGGTTCCTTTGATTATGTGTGATCTATTTAAATAGTCTTGAGTTAATTAGTATATTAAATTAAACTTGTTCTAATCAGATATGGATTGCCTAGGTTAAATAAGGTTCAAAAAATGTTAGTTCAAGACTATAACAATCATGTGCTGAGCTACTGAAATTATGTTTAGCTATTTTATGTATTCGGGTTGAGTTTTCTTGGTTAAAACTAAAGAGGCTTAAGATAGTGTAATATCCATAGAATGCTAAGATGGCTAATAAAATCATCAATTTGAGTTAGTGAGCTAAGTATGTGAGCATGTGGCTTGACTTAGATGATGTATGTGATGTTCATATCAGTTTGAAATTTATTAAATCATGTGTGGACTTGTCTGTGTTGGAATGATGCTTAGTATGTCAATTTAGAGTATAACTTCATGAATATGATGATCAGGGGAGACCAATGCTTATATGATGTGTGTGTTAGCTTCTGAGGGTCATACTTGGTTTGACTATGTTGAAAATGTTTATATCATGTCACCTAGTCCCCGTTTAGGTTTAAAAATAATATAAATGTCAAGTGATTAGCTCAGTTGGTCTGTTTAAGCCAAAGATAGCCAAGACTGTATCATGCTTTTACTTTTCCAAAACTTGAATACATATCTCTAAGTATTTTAGTTATATCCCACCCTTTGACATGGTCCTCATTATTTCTGGTGTGACCTAGTGTGCTTGAATAGTGATCCTCCGTGATTGTCCCTGCTTCATCTGTGTTTGGATAGCTTACATATCCTGTTTTGCACCTAGCCTAGCTCAAATGCATGACAATTCTTTGTGAACGCTTCTGAATGGTATAATATTGCGTCATGATTAGGCAATCGCTTGTACATTATCTACTAAGACATGTCAAAATAGATAGTTTAAAGTTGTATGCCCTCCCTGCATGATGTTCATTCAACTAGTCCTGAATTCAGAATATGAATATGTTATTTTTAAACCAGTATCCCCCTTTGCTTGGATTATTTCCACATCTTGTGGTTTCATCTATTGTCTTGTATCCTTAAGTTCATGACTATCTAACTTATTCAAATGTGCCAAAATGACTCTGTTTGTTTGTATTATTTAGCCTAGTATGTAAATGAATGAACCCCAAATGTTGTATAGAAAGAATTTAAGAAGAATATTGGACTTAAACCTTGTCTTTCTTTTTAAATTAACCTCAGAACATTGGTCAGTATATAGGGCTAGTAGGCCGAGCAGCTTCGAATTCTGATGTGCCGGTGCACAAAGCAAGCACACAAGGACTGCGTAAATCTTTGGTGTGTCTATCATTGCCCATGTTGGGCTGACTCCCCTTTATAAACCGTACTACACAATCACTCGTTCAAGCACCCACTTTCGCTATGTTTCCTTTCGAGTAGTATGGTAGCGAGGTGATATATAATCTATCAATTCATTCATACATTGAGTCTTACTAGATAAGAGAAATCTTTATTCGCAGTGGACTTGAAAAAGATCTATAGCAATGAACCACATGTCCTTGTCTATTAAGGAGAATAGACTGGAGCAGAACTATCACCGTGAGATGCGATGCGGAATGTTTTCGACAAGGGACTGGCTAGGGAGAGTGCTATGGTAATTGGTCAATAGGGCTCTGCCACATGTGAATGCCTTCTTGCATGACGATAGTGAAATGAAAAACTTCAGTTTCCAGACCCCTTATTTGCAAGGTGTGCTACCTACCATTACTGGGTCTGGAAATGTGGCTTTTTGACTACTTATTTTGCTTGAAGTACATACAAGATGGAAATGGCTTCAGAATCTCCATATATATGACGAAAGGGGAGGAGAGCTGCTAAGACAGGACGGCGTATTTAGCTTCAGAATATGTCGGTGTCAAGAGGCGCTTTGTTAACAAGGTTCATAGTTGCATTCAATCCTTCTTCTATGATCCTTCGAGGGAAGATTTTGTGCCTCCTAGGCGGGAACCGAGGGTCCTTAGTTTTCTCTAACTGACAGATAAGGGGAAATAGGGTCTACTCCTTACTCAAGTTCCCAGTGAAAACGAAACAAGATTTGAGTGATTCTGTCTTCTATTAATTATTTAGTCAAATTCAATTACAACAAATAAAATAGAAAATTCTTGAGTAGTCTACTTCCCTTTTATAAAGAAAAAGGCCTCCTCTTGATGTTCTCTTTCTTTCTCTCTCTCCTATTGACTATTGACATAGCAGAGTCTGGTTCTATTGAGCGTGATACTCGCCCTCTACAAAGTGGTTTTTGAAAAGGTCTTTAAATAGTACTTTGCATAGGTTATTACATGATCATGGCTCACCATTTGAATCTGATGTATGACATGAGGTTTGTAACTTAGATACCTCAGTCTAACAGTTCAGGTGAAGTTATAGGGATGTTATGATTGGTCCGGATGTCAAGTTTGAATATATGGGTTCCTAATCATATTCACACAGTACTATGAACTATATGCAATAATGTGAAGAAGGGAAATTTGTGTTGAACATTGCATATGCCTTTCTTCTTTTCTTCTCAGTATTTTTCCTTCAACATGTGTTGATATACACTTGGATATATGCCTTGTACATCACATATACATAGTATATACGACATACAAAGGAAATGTATCCCTATGCATATCACTTGGGACAATAGAGTTGGAATTGGTTTGGACCTTGTCCACTCTTGCTCAATTTCTTCCTCTCCTAGTTTTCTATGACTAGGCTTAGCCCATATGAATTTTTTCTTCATATGATCTGTTTGCATGCAAAAAATTGGGCTGAGCCCATCTATTTATTTTATTTTCCTTGATATTGCTTGATTATTCTATGGTTTATTCATGTGTTTAAATAAATTACATGTGTAAATGATAAATAATTGGGTACGTCTAATTTGGGCTTTCATTTTCCCTTGTGTGTTTTTCTACTGCATTACCGCGAGAGCAGCTTATGCCTATTGGGCTGAGGCCCAATCAAATATTTTGGCCGAGATAAAAAATGCAAGGAAAACTAATATTTACATGAAGGCCGGTTATTTATGAAAATAGCCAACTGGTGGACTTCGGTAGACCTACCAGCCTAAACTCTTCTCCTTTTCAATTTTATATCTTTGTATATATATGTGTTGTTGTAATAAACTACTTTGATATAAATATTGAAACCTCTACTTACGGTTTAAATCTAGAATAGGTAAACTCGTTTAGTTAGATCGCCAAATGATTTCAAAACTTCATTTCAAATCTGGAAAACTGAATTGAAGGAATGTTTGGTTAAATAAAAAAGGACTGTTTGAACATTTAAAATTGGAAACCAAAAAAATAGATTTTCAATTAAGTGCAAAAACTGATTTTGAATCTTAAAACCAAAATTTGGGCTTTGAATTCTAAAACTAAACTACTGATTTGAAGGACTCAAATATGGGCCTGAGTGACTTGAAAACTGGACAAAAGGGTCATTAAAGATTCAAATTTAAAATGAACACTTTGCTTAAGTTAGAATACAGGCTAACCCCAAATAAGTTAGTAACTTTGACAATAGCCTTGTCTTGGACTAGATGTTAAGTTGATGATTTGTGGAACGTATGATATGATTGACCTTAGCGATATGACATGCAAAACGAAATAAAAATCATTTTGTATTATTTCTCTTTCAAAACCAAACCTATTATTTTAAATGAAACTATACCATTTTTGAAACATGGAAAGGATTTTAAAAGATGCAACTATGAAAATAGTCAATGTAGAGGGACTAAGTGTGGAGTTCTACTTAAATTTACATTTGTGTGTTGTTAGTCCGAAAATGAAATTAACTAAGCCATCACGTGTATACTATTTTTGGAAAAAGTTTAGCTCTTTGTTGTAAAATAAAACTTTAAGTTTGAATAAATGAAATGACAAGTTATTTTACGAATTTTAAACATTTAAGGCAATTTAAATCATTTCGAAGTATGCTATAGAGCTCGTAGGTCAACTGTATTCTACGGATCCTTCATATCGTGGTGCTAACACCTTCCTCTGGGGATCACCAGAACACTTACCTTGACTTTGATTTAGATAGGATTTTTCAAAAAATTTGAATAAACCCTTTCACACTGATTTTTCTAATTTAACTATAAATTAGATGGCAACTCTAAAACAATTATCCAAACTTAGAGCACCATCCAAATTCTTAGTAGCTCTTTATAAGCTCACCTGTGTAAAAAGTGAACTGTAACACCCGTAATCTCATCTAGTTAACAATCGACGATGATGCTGGATACACGTGTTTTTCGTACTCACTCTACACTTGCTACACTCTTTTTGCAGGTACTAATCCGGATGCCAGCAAAGAAGCTTAGACGTGGCGCTTGGAGATTTTTCTTGTGAGTCCAGGGCGAGCCGCATACACTATCCCGACACTAGAACTCTTCCTCTTGTTATTTTTATCTTTCTATCCTTTATATTTTAGATAGTGATTTGTATATTATTTCAGTCTTGTATTCTAGCTCATGACAACCAAATTTTGAAGTTTTCTTTCAAGGTTTATGTATTAAATTCTAAGACTTGACAAGACTTCTATTGTTTTCCTTACTTTTTCCGCATTTACATTTATATTATGTTAGGATGTTAATGGTTCACCTACGGGTTAGGGTAAGTGCCCTCACAGCACAATGGGATTTTAGATCATGACAAATTCAAACGCTTTCATTTTAAAGGAAATTAGTCTATTCAAAACTTTCCATTTAAAGTACAAAATTATTTTTATCTCCTAAGTGGGTCGAGTTTGAAAACATTTCGGGGTCTATCCGTGCTAAACGATGTACGCACCATTTGCCTAATCCGAAGTCATAACTATTTCGGGTTTCAATAATTAACAAGTATTTTTAATACAAATTACAACATTTAAAATAACATACAATAATTAAAGAGTTAGGATAACGAGTCTACCGATCCCACCAGTTAAACATTTTCACCCATGGTTGAACCTTCAATGCGCAGCTATAGCCGGATTCGATGAAGAAGGATTTGTTGGGCCTTTGGCCCAACTAGATTTGCAAGGTTTTGGCCGAAGTGGCCCACATCCAGTGCGTGCAAGAGAGGAGAGAGGAAAAGGAAGAATACGGTTAGATATACAAGGAATGCCATTTCAAGGCCCAAACAATAGCTGAAGAGTGGCAGCCCGTGACCAACAGAAGATAGAATGTAATAAGTGGGCCTAGCCCACTTCAAATAGCAGCAGCAACACATAAAGGAAAACAGACAAACTAGTGGGCCTGGCCCAATTAACGCATGACAACCAATCAGAACAAATTTAAAAGAGACAGGGAATGGGCTAGGCCTAGAGACTCTCATAGCATGGCATTCAAGTGACATACGCAACGATATACCTGCCATGTATACCTTGTATACTGAGTATACATAATATACAGGCTATATATTCTCGTGTATATTCACCATGTATTTCAACCAAAAGACATAGTAGATCAGGTGAAGGCAAAGAGGAGTAAACACATATGCACACACATAAATCATATATGTTCCTGTTTTTATCTTTACACTTCCAGGACTTTAACTCAAGCTTATTCAAACAGAAAACAACTTGCGGTGTATGTATTTTTTGAAGCTCAGGTTATCCTACATCATAGATAGAGGTATGAATGCATATAAGCAAAATAGTAAGATCACATAATTCACATAATTCAATCATTTCAAACAAGGGAATATGGCAGAATCAAATGAGAACCATTCAAAGAACATACATAGGATATATATGATGTTGCTATGTCAAACTGAACAAGTACATGAGCATGTATAACATGTAGCAAACAAGTTAACTATAGCAGACATGTACAACCATGTAAACAAGTTAAGAGCTCTCAGATTTCCAGAACTGCAGACTTAGTAATGTGCTCTTTAAAACTAAACATGTGCTAGATATAGGAACTGCACGTAAACAGAAGGCATGCTGACTCTATATGTAGGCACTCTTAGTCAATTAAATTATACTGGGTATGTTGTTGTTGTAGTAATCTTAGTTTTCATTACATGCTTCTTTATCAAGTGAGCAGGGCATCATAGAACATCTAGGCTCTTTTTTAGACAATCCTATTCAAATATCCAACTGTGTTACCAGTTTCAAAAACACATAACTTTGAAATGATGACAGACTTTGGTTCATTTTAAATAGAAGCCCCTACTATATCAATGAGTCTAGTGCAGGTTGGGACAGCAAAACAAAACTTCACATAAGGCATTGGGCTAGAAGCGGGTTGATAAGAACACATGTAAAGACCATTTACAGGATATTTGGCAGATATTGACACTTAGCACATTATCACAGTACTAGACATGGTTGTTATCAAATAAAGACACCACCAAGCCAGATTCATATATCACATTAGGACAATCTCAATACTCAGGCCAAACTCCTCATCTTTTATATCCTATCTTTAAGTCAATAGGTATGTAACCTCACTAACATGGACTCATGAACTAAACAGAGAATCAGTTAAAGTAAATATCACAAAGAAACAACCTCAACACACACAAGGCAAGTGGACAGTTTACATTGAACTAGTCATGGACAATCATACATTTTAGACAGGACCTAATCATTTACCTATTACATGATATCCCAATTTTTGCTTATTTAGGTTTTGAGGTTTCATGTCAAATAGTAAGTGTTAGGCTAAGTGACAACCTAGCAGTCTCAACTAAAATAAATGAAAGGAAACCAAACAAGGCTTCAACATGGAACGTTAACAGATGGACATCACTTGAGTTCTTAAAGATCTAATGTCCATTTAACCTAGACTAGGATGCAAAGCAGATCATTCATCAGAACTTAAGTCCATAGAAATGAAGACATTGCATAGTTGTATATGACACTAGGCTAACACACATGAGGCAAAGTATATATAAGCAAAGCAGGGTACCAACAGAGTATACAAGTGATTACTTGATCTAAACCACCACTAGAGACCCTAAGATGGACAAACACAACATGACAATATTTCATAATTCAAAATATACACACATGGTTTCTAAACTTAACAAGAAACACAAAGCAAGTGCACTCAGGCCAACAAGATTCATATAACAAAGCTAGACCAGTCATGAGACTGCATTAGACCTATCCTAAGCCTAAATTGGCAGAAATAGACAAAGGACAAATACAAGTAAGTTTAACAAAACACCAAGACATATATTGTTTCCTGTACTAGGCCTAAACCAATCCTAACAGGTGCATCTTAGGCAGGATGTGAACTAAACTATCTCATTAGCACATTACAGATACCTTGAATTCATTTTAAACCCATTATGGTTCTAAAACAACATGATATTTAAAAGATGAGCTAAAACAGACCTTCTAGTTTCATTTTTTTAAGCCTAAACCAATCTTAAGTCTAGGTGTATATGGTTTAGAAGCCTAAATGGATCATTATCCTCAAGAATCATTAAGCAACAACTATTTTAGATCATTTCAAACCTGTACATGTTTTGACAGATCCTAAGTGATATTTAGAGGGTTCAAACAAGTTCAACATCAATAAATCAGGTGAGTCTTTACACAAAGTCAGTCCATTACCCTTAAGCTACTTAAACATATCAAACCTACTAAATTCAGATTCATTCTCAACTAATCACAAGAAAAGAAACATACATGCTTCATGTTCTGACCATGCAAATCCTTAAACAAACATCACAGATAACAAGTAATCATTTTTTAGACTTGTATTAACACCAACTATCCTAAATTAGCTAATGGACAACACAATCCCTTAACAGATCCCTAAACATGCTTCATAAGTCAACTTAAACATACTTATAACTATGTGTTATACATAAATTCTTCACCATTATCAAACAGGACACTTTAAATGATTCAAAAATGGTCTGAACACATTCATAACTAAGTTAACATACTAGTATTGAGTTCAAAACTGACTATCGGCAGTTCTATAGGCCATATACTTAAGAAAAACTAAACTAAAATGTTCATAATTATCTAACACATCTAAAATTAAATAAAATCTTAAAGGAAAAGGGTTTACCTTAGACTTTAGGCTTGTTCCTCAGCTCCACACCTCGAACACTCGCAACACATATGAAAAAAGAAGGATTTTAGACTGGGAGGACTAATTAGGGCTAGGTAGGGTTCTGCCAGACTTGGATCCCAATTAAAAAGCCTGAGATTTGAACTTCTGGACCCGTAACAATGATGGAAAAGGGCTAAAATTATAGAACCCAGAAACCCTAGGGATTGGGGTTTCACAATAGGAGGGAAAATTGAAATCATATGAGACGAGCAATTAAGAAATTGTAGAGAAAAAAGAGGGAGAGGAATAACCTCACCTGGTGGCATAAAGACCCTCTTAGTTATGCGAAATGTTTTAATTAAAATTGAAAGACTTGAAATTGAGATGTAACATAATTGTCCTATTTAATCGAACAATTTCCTCAATTTTGACGGAGTAAAAATTGACTAATTTGGATTGTGAATTTAATTGACTAATTATATAATTGTCTTTACTTTAATTTTGAAAATTATAATTGATAATCAAAAAATGTGAAAATGAGGTATGATATACAATAAATATACTGAAAGATATTTTGTCAAATGAAATGACAAAATATTTTCGAAATAATTTTGTAAAATCATTTTTGCGTCATAAAAAGTATATTTCACTCCATCTATGACTTGAGAATTTTAAATAATTAAATAGCATTATTGGATGGTAAATCATATCTTTACTTTCGCCATCATTTTGCAAACAGCTTCTCGTAACATTTTTAACTCACAACTCTACACTCCATCTACAAGACATTCTCGATGTTTCCATCCCAGAACGTCGGACATGGAAAAAGCTTTTAGAGGACCAAAACTGGATCCCTAGCAACCACAGTAAGATCCGCAACCTTTCAAGTTATTTGTTTTGGGAGAACCGTATATTATAGTCTTCTTTTTAGGTCTTCACAAATTTGTTCCTACTGCCCGGCTCCTCAAAGTACTGTAAGATCTGGGCACGGTCGCTCGCCTTGTTCAGCAGGCTCAGGAGCGAAAGAGACTCCGTCAGGAATATTTTTCTAGTCCCCAATTGAGTTCAAAATGATAAAAAAAAAAGAGTTCAAATCGAGATGATCTCACCCCTCCCCCCTCCCCCCTCCCCCCTCAGTACTCTCGGCGTAACCAGTTTGGTGGTTGGCTCTCTACCTATGGTGGACCTGGATAGTGAAGGTCCCGCGGAAGATGAGCAACTTCTAGAAAGAAGAAGGCATGAAGTTCCCTAACTTTTCGCAGAGATAGAAGTTGTGAGTCGTGGGACCGGACATACTAATGCATCATTTGCTCTGATTGGATCAAGTACTGCCACTCGACAGCCCTCATCGGCTCCGCCTGCTTCTTCCGTTGTCGTTCTTCCTTTAACTCCAGAAAATTTTGAGCCCCCTGTTCTTCCGACTATACCTTCGAAAGATCATCAAGAAACTTCATCTTCTCCCGACCATATTCCTTCCCCCTGAAGGAAAGAATTGGTGAATGAGTACCCAGCGCCGGCTATAGAGCCTGCAGAATTCAGATCTGTGGCTTTCCAAATTCCATCTGACTGTCACCTTTTGTATAAGCCCATAGGAGTGGCCAATTATATGAAACACGTGGCCTCGGATAAAGACTGGAGGAAAGCTCACTTGGTGTCAGCGGAATGTGCTATCAATGAAAGAATGGATGATACGGCTAAGGTATTAGTTTCTCAGTCTATTTTATTTTCCTTTTTAATTCCCTACTCTCTCATTCCTGAATTCGGATCCCCTTTTTAGGCCAATTTCCTCTGTTACGATGGGCTTCAATGGCTAATCGAAGAAAAGGGTACTATGGCAAACGAGAGGAATAATATTGTGGAGCATATGTCGGTCAATGAGTTGGAAGGCAAACTCGTGCATCTGAAGGAATAGAAGGAAGTCTTCAGGCAGCAGGCCACGTTTCACGAGGATTGTGCAGATGACTAGCATAAAAAATGGAATGAAGCTTCTGATTCTATGTCCAACATGATGATGCGCTTTCCTGGGTTTGAGGCTGGTGTGGATACATTCTCTGAACACCTCCAAATCAAAGAAGCTGAAATTGAGGCCTTCCGAAAGGAAAATAAGTCCTTAAGGTCCCATTTATACACCATGACGGCTCAGACTGAAAAGCAACGAACTTCTTCATTCAACCAGTGTTGAACTCACTCGCGTTGCTCCATATGCAGAAACTCAACTTCAGGCCACCATTAACAACTTTACTTTATCCATGGTACGCCAAGCTCAGGAAGCAGTAAGGGCAGGGATAATTAACGATATTGATGATGAGATTTCCAAGGCTCGACAATTGAAATTAGATTCGGCGAAAGAGCAAAATAAACCTCTTCCAATGGATGAAGAAGATGCATCATCTGGCTGGGACGAAAAAGATGAAAACCTTTCGAAAGCTGAAATTCCTCCTCCATTCGAGCCTCAAGCAAATATTCCTCCTGCTTTAGATGATGCCCCCAGAGCCACAACTTCCGATTTGCCTCCTTCAGCCCCGACTTCTCAAGATTGCAACTGATAATGATAACTTTATTTTGAAAACACCCCCGGCGGACCATGGGATGAGCGTGTCATTGCCTTTCACGTGAGTTTCATTTTTTTTAATCTTGTAACTGGGTCACTTTTGGGCTTGGTATAATCCTCATATGAATTAAATTTGATTTTCTTTATGATTTCACTTAAAGAGAAATACTTTTATTCCCCTTATAAATTAAGCCGTACTTTTTAGTTTACTACACTTTTATTTGCTAAATAAAATATGAGGCTTTTGTACTGCCTTTAAAAATTTGAAGTCTTAAAGTCTCCTGATGACTTCGAAAAAGACTTGTAATCACTCATAAAAGATGTATTTTTATTCAGGCTTTTCATGGCCTTATAGTTGATCCCAGATTGACTTTGGTCCCGATCAACTTTTTATTTGGGTGCTTCAAGCAGCTGGAATATTAACCTTTTATTTTCTTTAAGGTTTTTAATAAGAGAGAGTCTTTATATTTAATGGTGATATAGTAGAGGACATCTCTCATTCATTATGGCATGAATTTTTTGATATGTTTATAACAACACACGTTTTAATAATTCTTGTTTTTTATGGCAAGAATTTCATTATCAAAGAAAAATTTTATTGATTCTTTTAACTTTCAATTGTGAAAATAAATGCAAGAATAATTCGGCTGCCATCTAGTGTGGTCAGTCTGGTTATACGTATACATTATTTTGCGATCCGAGAAATCCCCGGTGATAAATATTTTTCCCTTGAAACTTTGATAGTACCGATACGTGAATAAGTCTTTTTGTGGTCTCGTGTATTTTAATTTTTGAAAAATTACCCCAGCCTTGGGATAGGTATATATGGCTCCCCAGTGTTTGAGTGTTCATTCTTTTGAGACCCAAACACTAGATAATACTTTTTCTATAACTAGACTTTTACAATGCTTTCATTGGTGTTGCCTCATTAAAAACCTTGCAGGAAAAACCTAATTGGGACAAAAATCGGATGAAGGAAAAAAGAGTGCAGCGTGCATTCATCTCACTAACTGTAATATTTCTTCAAGTGACTTACATTCTAATTGCTAGGAAGTTTATTCCCTTCTTAATCTGTTAACTAGTAAGATCTTTTGCCGATAATCCCGGTGATTATGTACGATCCTTCCCAATTCTGACTAAATTCCCTGCATTAGGTTCTCGGGTACTCTGAGTCACCCTCCAGAGTACCAAGTCTCCGAATTTAAAGTGTCAGAGATTTGTACATCGATTATAATATCGCTCCATTCATTAATTCTATGCCACCATACGGACGTATGCTAGGTCTCGATGCTTTTCGAGCAAATCTAGTTGTAATCATTGACTCTGAGTTAGCTTGTTTCTTTGACTGGAGGTGCCGCAAGCTTTGAGTTTCCACTTCGATCGGGATCAGTGCTTCAGTGCCATAAACTAGGGAAAAAAGAGTTTCTCCGGTACTTGTTTTTTCCATGGTTTTGTATGTCCATAGTATCTCGGGTAATTTGGAAGGCACTTCCCCTTAGCAGCTTCCAGCTTCTTCTTCAAATTTTATATTATAGTCTTGTTTGTCAACTATGCTTGACCATTTGCACTAGGATGATACGGGTATATGATGCTTTTGATGTTCAAATCATCCAAGAATTTTGTGACTTTGGTCCCAATAAAATTTCGGTCATTGTAACAAGCTATCTCCTTTGGGATGCCAAAGCGACAAATGATATGTTTCCAAATGAAATCGATCACCTCCTTTTCCCGAAGCTTTGTTTAAGCTTCAGCTTCAACCCATTTAGAGAAATAATAAGTCATAAATAATATTTGTGATACATGTCCCGAGGAAGAAAGTAAAGGTCCAACTAAATCCATCCCCCATTTCATGAATGGCCACGGTGACACAAACGGATGCAATTCATCTCCCGGATGGTGCAGCAGTTGCTCATGACACTGTCACTTGTCGCACTTTCTAATGAATGCTTTCGTGTCTTCTTCGGTCCATGGCGAATAATATTCGGGCCTCATGAGTTTTCTCATCAAGGATTTCGCTCCTGAATGATCTCCGCATATTCCTTCATGTACCTCCCTCATCATGTAATCGGCTTATTCGGGACCTACATATCGAGCCAGAGGACCATATAACACCACCGATAAAGCTTTCCATCGATGATACAGTACGAAGCGGCCTTAGTCCTTAAGGCTCTGGATGCTTTCGGGTCTTCTGGCAGCTTCTCGTTCAAGAGATAGTCTATGAATACATTCCTCCAATCCCAAATCAGGCTAATTGAGTTTACTTTATTGTACCCCATTGGATCCAAGGCCGAGTTGAGGAGCTGAACAATCTATTAGGCTTTGGAGCTTTCTGCTTCCATATTGGAACCCAAATTTGCAAGTGTCAGCCTCTATATTTTCATCTCAGGGTATGTGTACCATCGTCCACTCTTAGAACTGGGAAAGCAGCTTCAGGACCTTCTCGAGGTACCTTGAAATGCGCTCCTCCTCGGCTTCGAACACTCCATGAACTTGGTTCACCACCAGTAGAGAATCACATTTGACTTTGGTTATTTGTGATCCTAGACCTGGGGCTAATTCCAGACCTGCAATCAGAGCCTCATACTGGGCTTCGTTGTTAGTCAAAGGTGAACTATGAATTACATGTCTTAGAATTTCCCCAATGGGAGTATGAAATACTATTCCTAAACTGATCCCCTTAATATTGGACGTTCCATTGTGTGGAGCATCCAAATCCGGGGGTAGTCCCCGAGACTAAAGCAGTTTCTTTTACCGCCTGAGGGGTTACTCCCGGACTGAAAGTAGCCACGAAATCCGTGAGGTCATGTGACTTTATTATAGTCCGAGGTTTATATTCAATATCAAATTCACTTAACTCCATTGCCCCCTTGGCCAATCGCCCTGAAAGTTCAGGCTTGTGCAACACGTTTCTTATAGGAAACATCATTACCAAGGCTATCGGGTGGCATTGGAAATATGGTCGAAGCTTCTGCGGTGATATTACCGACGCACAAACCAACATTTTGAGAAGCAGATACCAAGTTTTGGCCCCTGACATGACTCTACTTACATAATAAGCAGGAAATTGCACACCCTTTTCTTCTCATACTAATACCGCGCTTACCGATACCTCTGAGACTACAAGATATATAAGGAGTTTCTCTCCATCCTTTTGACTTTGACATGAGTAGAGGACAGGACAAGTAAGCTTTCAGATCTCGAAGGGCCTACTGACATTCAGGTGTCCATTCGAAATCGTTCTTTTTTTTAAGGAGCGAGAAAATGTGTGGCATTTCTCTGAAGATTGGGATATAAATCTATAGGAGAGTTTCTATCCGCTCGATCAGCCGGTGTACCGCCTTTACATTTTTAAGAGTATCCGAAATATCCTCAATGACTTTTATCTTGTCGGGGTCTATTTCGATCCCTCTTTGAAAGACCAAGAAACTCATAAAATTTCCAGAACCCACCCCAAAGGTTCACTTTTCAGGATTGAGCTTCATGTCGTATTTTCTCAAGACTTAGAATGTTTCCTACAAGTGACTTAAATGGTCTTCTGGTCGAGACTTTTAACAAGCATATCATCTATATATACTTTCATAGTTTTCTCTATTTATTTTTCAAACATCTTATTCACTAATCTTTGATATGTGGCTCCGGTATTTTTTAATCCGAAAGGCATAACGTTATAGCTATAAGTGCCAAAATTAGTTTAAAAAGATTTTTTTCTTGGTCTTTTGGGTGCATTCTAATATGATTATACCCGAAATACGCATCGAGAAAACTCATGACTTTGTGGCCGGTCGTAGCATCGATCATTTGATCTATGTTTGATAAAGGGAATGAGTCTTTAGGGCATGCTTTGTTCAAATCTTTATAATCGATACACATCTAAATTTGTTCCCCTTTTTAGGTACTACCACTGCATTGCCTAACCAATTCAGATACTTTACCTCCCAGATTAATCCTACATTAAGCAGTCTAGTTACCTCTCATTTTGCTATAAAACTATGAACTTCAAACCCCAAATACTAAATATAACAAATCTAATGGACCGTTGATAGATATAACATAAACTGGTCGTTTTTAATAGATAATTGTTATCGATTATTATCTATGTTATGCATAGTCAATAATATCGCATATGTAATATATAGACTGAAGCTAATATTTATCTAAAAATACCATAAATAAATAAAATAAAATAAATAAAAGAACTTGACACTCATTAAATATTATAATTACACTTTAATACATCATATGAGAGTCCACATACATTAGTGACATGATCCAAAGAGTTTAAGGAAATCATAGTGTACTTAAATAACTAATATTTGTCTAAAAATAATATAAATAAATAAAAGGGCTTGACACTCATTAAACATTATAACTACACTTTAATACATCATATGAGAGTACACATCCATTAGTGACATGATCCAAAGAGTTTTGACACAAGTAATGGTTATCTTTAAATAAGTAGTGCTTTGAGAACTGGTACTTGTTCTGAGACTTATTAGATAGTAGTGCTATTATTTCCTTAAGCTTTTTGGATCATGTCACTAATGTATGTGGACTCTCATATGATGTATTAAAGTGTAACTATAATATTTAATGAGTGTCAAGTCCTTTTATTTATTTTATTTTATTTATTTATGATTTTTAGATAAATATTAGTGATTTAAGTACACTATGATTCCCTTAAACTCTTTGGATAATGTCACTAATATATATGGACTCTCATATAATGTATTAAAGTGTAATTATAATATTTAATGAGTTTCAAGTCTTTTTACTTATTTTATTTATTTATGATATTTTTAGACAAATATTTATGGGTTGGGGTTGGGATTTGAGGTTTGGGGGTTCTATTTTGTTTTTGTGGGTCCGTTGAACTTGTGCAAATTCAGCAGGCTTCTCGTTCCAATAGTCATCTCTATTCCCATGGTTTATACTCAACCATGATGGCCTATAATAGTTTACCGTTTTGACTGCGGTGAACTCGTTGGCATTCACGTTTATATTATTAGCAAACAAAGAGTCGCCCTTATTCATCTTTTCCCTTATCGTCTTTTCAGACGAAGGCACAAATAAATTGATTGAACCACCAGTATCTGCACGCCTCTACCTGAAAATTTAAGCAAATCTCCTAGAAACTGAATTGAATATGGCAGTCACAGGGTACTCTCTTTCATCCCTCAATATTGAGTTTAGTGACTCAACAATGTTTGTGGTCAGCACATCGTACATGTTTGTTAGGAAATATGCCCCGCTCTACTTGTCAAATTCAATATCAAACTCGAGGCAATTAGCTGCTTCGAGGCATCTAGCCCTAAATTGCTGAAAATGTTCATCGAACTCCTAGTACACATATGCCTTTGCTGCATCACAAAAATAATGAATAGAGTCTCCACATTGATAATGGTTTTGAAGGTTATCAGCAAGATGCTTCATGCATGGTCCATGATAAGCATGATCAAAATTTCTAGAAACATCGTTGGCTATGCTATTGTTTCTATAAGAGATGATGCACAAGTCTGGTTCATCGGGGATTATATGTTTCAGCTGCTCGAAGAAGTAGGTCCAATATTCATCGCACTCCTTGTCCATCACGCAAAATGCAATTGGATAGATATGGTTCTCGGTGTCTTGTGCTACGACAGACAACAACATACCTTTGTGCTTGTCGTATAAATGTGTTCCATCAACGACAATAACCTTTCACATGTGGGTATATCCTCGAATGCAAGTTGCATAAGCTATGAATTAAACTTGTTCGCATCATCAAGGCTAATGCAAATTCTGGAACCTGGATTTAGACTTCTAATCATATAAGAGGAAGCCGGTAAAAAATCATACCCGTGCTCCGGTGTCCCCCTAATTAGGTTCTTAGCCACTACACCTGCCCTCCAACACTTCCAGTAGCTTGGTTTATAATGGAACTCCCTGAAAATCGTTCTTTGAATTTTCTTTGTCGTTGGCCCTTTGTTGACAATATAATCATTCATCAAGATTGATGCAAGGACAACTGACGAGGCATGCTTATGACTACTCGTCACATGTTCAACCACACAATTGTGATTACTAACGTACTTGTAAATGCGAAACCTTTCCGAGTTCTCGTACTTACTGGCCCGCAACATCCAGCCACACTTAGCATATTTGCATACCACCTTATAATATTTCTTATTACTCTTCTGCAGTTTAAAACAAAAATGGGGTCTTTACCACAACTTTCTTCAATAAAATCAATAAATGGTCTTTGTTATCGAATGTTTGCCCATGGTAAAAATCGGTTTCATCATTGAAGGTGTGGTTGCTTTATGAACCACTTGGCTGCCCATCCCCACCGTCACAATCACTTGGCTGCCCATCACCACCATCACTATCTTTGACATCACAATCAATATCATCCATATCCATTGAATGATCACCCATGCCTTCATGTTGTGTTGAATCATCAAAGGCGGACAACTGTGGGGGTGAGGTGCGGGTGCAGATGGTGTTGGGGTTGCTGATGTAGAATCAACTTGAGACCTCTCAATAACATTTATTCTTAAAATAGGCCTATAACCGTCAACAGTAACATCAAACATGTACAACCCCACCCACATATCATTCGTTATGAAAGAAGGATGGGTTTTCCCCTAGTGGGCAGAGCATTAATCATATAACTAATGCAGAAGTCACTAGGTTTACAATTTAACTCACCGCTTTCCATTACACTCGTAACCAAGTCGGTATACGTACCATTGCAACGCATGACAATCGACACTGTCACATTGCTCACAGAATTTCAATTCCAATAATTTGAGGTCTGCTCCCATTCGCCCATGAAATCACCACCCACTATAATAGATTCAACAATCGACGCCATAATAAATCTATAATAGACTATGGCTAAGGTCTATGACTGGTCGATGACTCGACGAACTGTACCCGATTCAGAACCAAAAAGAGCAGGGATAAAGCTCTAATCAGTTACGAATTGAGGTATTTGAATTTAAAAAAATCAAAATCAGGCCTAATTTTCACCGAAAAAGTGAGCTTTTATAACAATGGAGATAACTCTTACTCAACGATTTCTATCAGCTTTTACTTACAATAGCTGAAATAGGAAAGCTTTCCATCGTTGAAGACTGATTTTTCGATGAAATGTCAAAAATTTTGCCAAAAACGATACCTGAGAATTGGAGAGAGAACCAGAGCTTTTGCAGGGAAATATTCTGCTTCTTATTAATTTTTTCGGGTAATTAAATGGCTGGAGTTGGAAACTAAAGTGTAGTTTTCGAAACTTTGGAGCTAGGTTTGAACGCAGCAAAATCTGATGTTGCTGACGTCATAAATGGAGGTCATCCCCTAATTTTCAGAAACTTGAAACCTTTCTCCTAAATAAGTTTCTAGACAGGCCTTCTAGCCAAAGACCCCTAATCTTTTTAATAAAAAAGATATTTATAAAAAAAAATTGCCTAAAAAATTATTTCCAATTTCAGCACTTTTATTCAAATATGTGACTTCTTTTTTTATATAAAATCAATTTCAAGCATTTTCTGTACTTAAAAGCTTATCAAGTACAACTTAATTAATAGTCCAAGCGTCCAACAAATAACTACTATTTGCCAATTTCATCCATTTACGGCATTGAAGTTGACTATAGCTCTGCCAAAACTCTGTAAATTTCTCTTAGTAGTGCTCACCGAATCTCCTTCACCTCTCTCCCCACCCCACCACCCCCATGTTCTCTGTCATGGAAAACAAGGAAGTAGTTCTCATAACAGGCTGTTCAAATGGCGGCATAGGCCATGAACTTGCTCGAGCTTTTGCTGCCAAGAATTGTCTTGTTGTCGCCACTGCTCGGTCCTTAACATCCATTTCTGATTTCCAAAATGACCCACGATTCTTTCTTCATGAACTCGATGTGTTGTCTGAACAAAGTGTCACCCATGTGCTCAATAATGTTCTTGAAAAGTTTGGGCGTATTGATGTTCTTGTTAATAACGCTGGTGTACAGTGTGTTGGCCCTCTTGCTGAACTCCCTTTATCTTCTATTCAACATACCTTCAATACCAATGTTTTCGGTATGCGTTAGTCGTAGTATTACTTTTGTAGTTTCTTTTCTTTCGATTCCTGTTACTATTTTTGTTGTTTCTTGTACTTTGATTATCGTATTAATTTGAGTTATCTGTATATGTGGCTGAGGGTCTATCGGAAACGAACTCTCTACCCACAAAGATAGGAATAATTCTAAGTACATCCTAACATACGCAGACCCCATTATATTGGGTATGTTGTTGTTGTTGTATTTAGAGGTTAATAGGGCACACATTATTTGTTGTTTTAAAACAAAATCAATTTGTAGTGAATGATTACTTAAATGATTGTTGAAAAGCAAACGTGACAACCTTTTCGCGACTTTTTTTTTGTAGAAAAAAAATTACTGTAGTACATTTGTGATTTGACATTGTAGTTCAAGTTTTTTTTTTTTTTTTTTTTTTTGATAATCCAGGTCTCCATGCTTGCGCCTGACTACGTCCTGGAGGTAATAACATCGGTCCTTCAACACTATTACCAGGTAAATCGCGGGATGTGCTCCGGTGGCCAGTTTTCTGGGAGCGTACAACTGATCAATGAGACAAGGTCAAATTCCCCAACATGCAGAATTTCTTCGTGCTTGCGGGGAATCGAACCCACGCTGTCCCATGCCAGAGCGCCTTATAGCGCCCAGGCTTTGCCACTGGACTATGCCCCGGAGGACAAGTGTTTGTTATTATTACTGTTGAACTACATTGTGTGGGTTTATATTTTAATTTTGTTCGGAACCTTCTAATAAGTGTTGAGTTTGAAATCTTTTGCTAGATATAGAAGTTTATTGAAGTTCTTGATAGGTGATTTCTTGTTTTGAATTGATGGGAACTCTGTATCAAATTTAGCATAAATTTGGAACTAAAATTGCATCTTGGTATTTTCAAGTTTACCTTATTATATAAGAGTTAATGGTTGTTGAGCCTTCTGGTTTTTGTAATACCCCTTACATTTTACCAACTCTTTTCTTGAGTACTTGATCCAAATGTAAAATAAGGGGCCGTTTGGTTGTTGGTGAAGAAGTAAGTTAATCATGTACTAAAATAAGCATAAGCATTTTAGTTGCTATGTATAAAATTCAGCACATCAAGTACGGTGTTTGGTTACCATTTACGATCCCACATAACTAATACATGTATAAGTTACGAAGGGATTTATGTTTCACTTTATGCAGGATAGAAGATAGAGTAACCAATACATGAATAATTAAACCCTGCATAACTAAACCGTGCATAGCTAATCCTTGCATTACTAACACATGCATAACTCAAACCAACATCTAAACGACCCCCGAAGGTTTACCCTTTCAAAAAGGAGAATAAAGGGTTTTCCTTTTTATAACAATAGATGTAGATTGAGATAAAGACAACCAGCTTACATTCTCGTATTTGGATAGCTCAATAGGTTGTTGGGCATCCATATGTGTGCTGACCTGTTGATGTTACTGGCTTGATTTGGACAATAGTGCAATATAAAAGAAAATGACTTAAGGTATTGGCCCATGATTGGTTGGCTGGCTACCAACCTGTCCTTCTTCAAACAATTATTAGAAGTAAATTTGGTAATCTGATAGAGAATATGTTTACTAGCAGAACTAGTATTTGATCTACTAATTTTATCCTATGTGCCTTATTTGTTTTTCTGGTTTGATTACCTGTTCAACCAACAGTACACTAGGGATATTTGAACTCAAGAGGACAGTATGACTTCACAGAGCTGTTGGCTTATGACACTGAGCCAAACTTGAAATACTTTATTTATTACTAATTGCTTAAACATTGTTTAACATGCTTTGTAGATACAATGGTTTGGAAATGTTTACAGCTTCACTAAGAGTTATTCACCTAAGCAGCAGCTCATTAAATACAGTACATCTGTGACCCAATTATATCAAGTTAATTACAATGCTATTTATTGTAACTTCAAACCTCTCTATTTAAGGCAAGAACACTGTGTAAGAGAGAGAGGGCAGTTAACTGTCATTTTCCAAATTGATTGGCTGAACCTGTTTTAATTTTTGTTTTGAAAGCGTTATTGGTTTACTACTTTGCAATGAAAATGGGAAATGACTGAAATTAACCAAATTCAAACTTTAGAACCTTGAGGGGTCTTCTGGAAGAACTAAAAGAATAAGGCTAACGAGAAGCAGGACGATGTTAAAATCTGCTGCTAATATCTCATATACATCATTGATGACTGATATCCTAATGTATGGGCAAATAAATGGGTCCTCTTAACTGTTTGTGAGTCTAATTAGTTTACCATTGCATTTGGAAATGTCATTTTCTCTCCATCCTACATAATTGGAATCAGTAATCTGTTTATTCTCTTGAACCATTTGGCTGTGGCATGCTGAATAATTGAGTTCTATGGTTCATTTTTTGCGATGCCTCTTTTTCAAAGCCTTTATTAACAATACAAGCCTGTTGCTGTTCTTGCTATTTATGTTGTAATTTTTACTATTCCCTATTTCCTTGCTTCTTAGATCCTCAACAAGTAACATGAAGTCTCTCAATACGAGTAACAGCGATTCTTTTTAACTCTTGTCAGTAATCTTCGACACACTTTATCATCCTGTTATGTGCTTCATAAAAAATAAAGCTGCTTTTAAGACATTATCAGTTAAGTTGGAAATAATGCTCCTTCCAACGCAGATTTAACATTTTCTTTGACTTGTCACAATTGTTGAGAGGTATAGTCGGGAATGTTTACTGTTGTTCATGCTAGAATTCTCTTCTCTTGGGGAAACTAAACACATTTTTGGAACCTCCCAAAATGAAAAGCTTGTTTTCAATCTGAGATGGCTGTAATATTTTATTTTTTGGGTGAAGTATTATATATTTCCAGCATCAAGAATATGCTGCTAAGGACAATGTATACCAAAAGTATTCCTCACACAATGTGTAGGGAACTAATCAATCAACCATGGCACCTACATCATAAGTATCATCTACATTTGCCATGTTGCTCCAAAAAGCAAGTAAAGAAACATAGTTTAAATTTAAGACTAGATACATTGTCCTTCTTGTTTTCAAAAATTCTGGATTATTTAAATTATGCTTAGAGAATTAGAAGATGATTCAACTTCTTTAGAAAAAAGAACTAGGAAGATGCTTGAACTATGTTAACACATAAATACATGTGTTTATTTGGTTCACTTCAGTTTATGAAATCTAATGTTCTCAACTTGCACGCATTAAAGCAGTATGAATGATTTATATTTCTGTGTTCACATCCTACACTCTTGGTCCTGATAACAAGAAATCATCGTGTATCTCCTTTTCCCAAATAAGTTTCCATCTTAGTCTCCTGGCGGAGTTGAAGTAAATGATTATTTATCTCAGGTTTCTTTCTTCTCTTGTTTTATTTTTCTTAACTTTCCCTGACAGCAATTTTACACACTCTTCTTTTTTGTGCTTGTTTATGACATTGTTTTATATTCATGTAGGTCCCATAAGGTTAATTCAATCTGTTGTTCCACATATGGCATCCAGGGAAAAGGGGAAAATTGTCAATGTTGGAAGTTGTATTGCTTTGGCTCCAGGACCATGGTCTGGTGCTTATAGTGCATCCAAAGCTGCTGTTCATTCATTTACTGATACCTTGAGGTACGTCTGTATGAAATATCCAACTTTGTTTTTGGATGCTCATTCTACTTTGGAGTGATACTGATCATAGTGCAACTTAATTTTACTACTTGATTTTAAACTTTATTATTTGTTGTGTCTTTGTTATTGGATTTCAAATTTTTTTACAAGATTTGTTTGGGTATAACCTGTTCTAATTTCACTTCCTTGAGACACATTACATTCTTCGCCTTTGTTCTCCTCTTATGATGAATGATTCAGTTCTTGTACTTAAGATGTATATGCAGCCGGGAAAGTTTCTTTGAACATATCCACCTTCTTGCCCAACAGTGTTTCCTTTACACTGAGAAATCATCTGTTCGACCTCATTCCTTAAACCAAATTAGCTTTTTGGCCTTGTTTTCCTCCTATGATCAAATATTCTGACTTCATTTGCATCTTTTTGTAATGTCAATGAGAAAGTTGATTAAGGCTATGGTATCAAGTTCTTAAGTTTTCCTAACTACAACAAAAGATGAATTTCACTCTTTCCCAGTTGAACGTCCCATTTCCTTTTTTATTCTATTCCATCATGATTTTCAGCTTCCATAGAAAAAGAATTGATCTTAACACAAAATCTTACCTCTGGTTACTTTTGCAACTCTTTGTAAAATTTTCTCTGTAATATATTTAAAACTTAAAAATAAAAGTAAGTAACATGGTCTGGCATCTATGATACATGGACTCTCAGGCACTCAACTACTGGACATATCTGATATAGATGTCTTCAAGTATCAGTTATGGATTGATGTAACTTATTGTTACTTCTCAACATGTTTTGAAGACTTTGCACAAAGTAACACACACCAGCATTTCAATACCGGTATGTCAAGAAAATGAAGAATCCATGTAAATATAGCTTCACGTCTTACCTCTTAAGCTAGAAAGTCTTCTCTTTTCAATTCTCTTCCTAATGTCCTTGCCAAGTCAAAATATGATATTCAATCTGGAATAGAAGAAGGTTGTATGTTCGCTTTTCTCAAAAAAACTGTAACAGCTTATTCATTTGCTTGCTTTCTCCCCTATCATCTTCGACTACCTCCTCCATCGTTACCATTTTGGTTATCTAAAATTTCTTCTGAGTCTCAGATTGTCCATATGTTAATTTTTGGGATAATTGTAACTTATTGTGGAAGTTTCTACGGAAAAAGTTACAACTGGGAAATCTGTTAGGTAAGAGAGGTTTACTCAATTGACCAGTGTGTGCTGGTGACTGGGATACTTAAAGAGTTGTGCAGAGTGAGGGTTCTATAACCATACTCAAACCTTCCATTGTGAATCTCTAATTTTGTGTCAGTTAAAAGCAGGGGAAAAAGGAAGAACAAGATTAAATTGAAAAAGTTATTGGGTAGACTAAGGCGTTGTAGCTCAACCATGTGCTCTGATTCATTATTTGGGAGCATTACCAAAGTGTTTCAAAAAATAAGGATGTCCTCTTATATAGCATCTACCAGTAAGACCTTGCCGGCTTGTATACCCAAGTCCAAGCAGGTGATAGTATTATAGCTCAAAACGTAGGATGTCAATTTGTATAGCATTACACAGAAAGATGTTACCAGCTTCTGTACGTAATTAAAAGCAGGTGATAGTAGGATGCTAGTTGTTGAGTTATGCTTCATTCGATCACCAACATAATCTTTTCTATACTGACTCTAGGTTGTAAGAGAAGATTAGGTGTTAAGCTATGAAAGGCCCAGTAGGCTTTTTTTATGAAGAGATGCTTATTCTGGTAGTATGCTTGGCTGATTTTCAGATGCTTGGGACTGTACCCTATTTTAAGAAGGGATAATTAGCACATATCTATCATCCACCTATAGGTTAGATGGTAATAGAATTCCTTATTGTTTCCTGATACGGTGATACCACAGCTGACAGACAACGTTGAGTTCAAGTAATGCCTGTCAAAGCTGCTTTACTCCAATACCCAAAGCTTCTGTTGGATCAATTTTTTTCTTGATAAGTTCTGTTGGATCAATTATTTCTACAAACTTACATTTTCCCTTCCCGGAGTGGCATATGTATGTGTTTATGCTGATAGTCCTTATTGCTCTACTATGTGCTATATGCAGACTGGAGCTTAAGCCATTTGGCATTGATGTCATCACTGTTGTCCCTGGAGCTGTGACGTCAAACATTGGAAACTCTGCCATTGACAATTACAGTCAAATGCCAGAGTGGAAATTGTACAAGAAATTTGAAGAATCAATCCGGGCACGAGCACATTTCTCACAAGGCCCAAAATCAACTCCTGCAGAAGAATTTGCAAAGAGGACCGTGAACGAGGTGCTGAAGGAGAAACCTCCAGCTTGGTTTTCTACTGGCCATTTGTCTACTATTGCTGCAATCATGTACCACCTTCCACTTTTTATCAGAGACTTCATTGTCAGGAAAGGGATGAAGTGTTGATACAGCATGCTTAGATTCTTATAGTTTTTTCCAGATGGTAACGAACTTGTATTAAAATTACGTAAGGCTGTGAGGGCCATATTTACAGATAGTATGTAGCAAAAATTCTAGACTAGACAAAATATCTACTGCTCTATAGAGACTCTAGGACTTCTTGTAGAGACTCAAGTTTCTTCTATGAACTGTTTACAGCAAAAATGAAAAAGCAAAATACAACTAAGTTTTATCTTTTGGACTGGGTTGCTTTTGCCGTCAAAGCATCTTAGATTACTTTCCCTCCAAATAGTCCATATGCAGCCTGGAATTATATTCCATCTTCTTTTTTTGGGTTGTTGTGCCTCCCCTTCTGTTCTAGCTGGATAGCAGATCCAATGTATTCATAGCTAGGAAGATGTCCCATAGTTGTGTAGTCACTCTGCAGTGCATGATAATATGGCTATTTGTTTCCGCATTTTTTCCACAGGTGGCAGATAGAACATAGATGTATTCCCGTTCTTTGGAGATTGTCTTGTGTCAGACATGCCTTCTTGACTACTAACCAAACAAAACATGTCATTGTACGAAATTTGGCTCTCCACATGTGTTTTCATGGCCACTGAACATTCAGATTGTTGCATGTGATATGTTATTTTAACTGATTCTGTCTTGAGTTTGGTTAGCTCCGGTGAATTGGTTTAGTGTGTTATGAAACTCAGCAAATCTATCCACCTCCCAGTCGTTTAGAGACCTCTTCAAACTTAAATTCCATGGTTACTCCAAACTTCACTGATGTTGGCCTTTTGTTGTTGATTAAAACCTTCAGGGAAATATAAGTTCAAGAGTGTCATTTCCTAGCCAGTAGTCCTCCCAAAACCACTTCATAAGGATTATTGATCTTCGGTTGAGCATCTCCACAACCACTTCATGAGCCAACTTTGATTTTGTTTTCTGAGGTTCTTGATGCCCAACAGCCCAAGCCTCCTTGCTTTTTACCAAGGGTAAGAGTTTTCACCACTTTACAAAGTGGAAATCTCTTCTCTTTGTTCCCCCGCCACAAAAAATTCCTTGTCAATGCATTTATCTCCTTTACCTTAGGGGGAAATAGGAAAAAATGACATTATGTAGGTAGGGAGGGCATCCAAAACACTGTTTCTTAGAACTAGTCTGCCAATTCCATGTCCTTTGATCTGCATTTTGCTCCAAGTATCATGCCAAGGAAGACTGTTGATATGTAACTGCTGAGGTTCATTAATTGGATACATCAAGCTCTTTTTCCGGTTGATATGTAACCCTGATACCCCTTCAAAAAGAATCAGTGGTGATGCTTAGCATCTTAATTTAGTCTTCATCAGCATCACTTAGGATGATTGCATCATTTCCATGCTACCACCTTATGTGCAGTAGACTTTGAAACCTCTGAGCCAGCTGTTACTTTAGGGTGCTATCAGCATGTTATTCAGCCCCTCAGATTCTTAGATTCTTATTGTCATTCTAACTTTTCCTGAGGTGTGGTTTCTGTCCCTGATAAGCAAATTCTTTTCTTGGTTCTCGTTAGATAATCATTTACATTAATGAAATACACAGTGCTCTCACATGATTGTGAAAGAAATGAAAGGTAACGTGACATTGTGTTCCTTTCAAATGCAACTTCTATAAGAATTGGAACTTATTTTGTTGTCGGTTTCTTGATGGTTAAACGAGTTTTTCAAATATATCCTTCTCGGAAATCTCAAATTTCTGTCTGCTCCATTATTTAACCCGATCCATAAAAGTAATAACCCGAGAAGAAGAAGATCAAAGAGACCCATACGCCGGACTAGACCTTCACCGGAGGCAGCACGGATTGTGGTCTCCAATGGCAGAGATAGTGGTTTGGACCGGATCGCCAATGACCACCCAGCACTCATATTTGAATTTCTGATTCTCTCCTCATCGTCGTCCACAACACGGCTTTAATTAGGAAGCTCATGCTAAAGATTAAAATAATTCAACCACTGGGTTCATACAGTTTTATATACTTAGTTGGTTCGGGTTAAATAATGGAGCGAGTTTAAAAATTAAAATCGGATTATTTTGGGAGATTTGGGATTTCCGTTAAGAGAATGATATATTTGAAAACTTTAATGATGGCAGGGGTATTTTTTACCCAAATTCATAACGGATGGTATTTTAGAGGGATATTTTTTACTCTTTTCCCTAATAGTAATGGACTATCACTAGACTTACTGTAACTTAATTTGAGCGATATATTGCCAAAGAAATATCTGCATTTTGCATATGCTTTTGATGTTTATACTTTGTTCTAATAGGACATATTGCTCGACATATTTTCGATTGCACCGCATCACAAGCTGTCCTTCATGCATTACCTGATTCTAGGTCTGTAAAATGTTTTGCCATGTGTTATTCAAATTGGCTAACATTTGTAAAGTATCTCAAGTTCCCGATAGAAAATTCCCGCACCTGATGTATGCACCAAAAATGCTATAGTCAAATGCCATAAATGAAATTATACAAGCAATTCGAAGAAGCGATACTGACCAGAGCTCATTTTCATTTGAGGGGCAAAAATTAAAGACCAACACAAAATAGGGAAAAAGTGCAAATGACCGGATGGCAATATGCAGCATATGCACTACGCAAGCAAATGAACCCAATATTTTCGACATGAAGTGTGTGTGAGAGAGAACCCACCATAATTTCAAAAAAGTATTATTTTCAAAATCTTTAGACTGCTTCAGTGCTAAGAACCTTAAAAATTGAACCCATCAAGTTTAACTTTTGGATCCGTCTATGATGCCACTTTCTAACGAAGATTTTCTTAATAGGAAGATTGAAGCCTTGATGCTGCTTGAAATATAGTACAAGCTTCCTACTGCTCTTATCCTCAAGTTTAGTTTCTCAAGTACTATTGCTACTTTAAACATTTTAATGCACATACCCTTCTCTTGATTGTGGAAAGATGCTGATATCGCCTAATGAAAGCAACAACATACAAAGTACTATATGACATGATGCAATCACACTATCTTGTCTTTAATTTGAAGATATTTACACTTCTTTTTATTTCTGCTTAACTTATTATGACGAAAAGTGTCGGGGCTCAGCAATCAAGAGGTAGTCATGAAGAGAAGTGAGAAACACCTATTGATCCATTTATTGTGGGTGGTATTGGTTAAGGGAATGAGGGATAAAGAATGTATAAAAGGACAATCAAAAGAACAACTATATTTCCAATCTTGTTTTCCAGAAGCAGAGAAGACAACAACATTCTAATCAGGTCCTCCAGTAGGGACTTCAGCTCCAGGCCATTCCAAATCAACATAGTACTATTTTACGTTTTCAACTGTCAAAACAAAATTGGATGTCCAAACACCTTCCACTTTCCAACTCTTCTTTTAATAATCAAAACCTGTTGTAACCAAGTTGTGATATGAATTCTTCACCCTTTCTTGATGAAAAAGATGTGACATGATGTGCATTTCTATGGATTCTTTAAATGCACCATGACACTCAAATAAAAAATGAAAGCAGCCTATTAAATTTGTTTCTTGTCTAATACTTATACCGGGTCCTTTTTCTTTCGGTGATAAGAAACTTACACCGGAGTCTATGTAAAACATATCTCGATATCACATCTCAAGGACAGATCAAGTACCACACTTTTTCCAAAAAATAACCAGAACATGTCCGGGTCACATAAATAGACCCCTCAAAAGTACAAGGGCTATCCAAGTTAGTCTTAGCATTTGATAACTGATAATATATTTTCTATTAATTATTATTTGTTTATTTCTTGGCTTAGATTAAGTACCGAAAACAGAAATGTGATGGAGATAGAGCTGGCTATTTCTTTTACCAAGTATATGTGAGAAAAAAGCCTAGTTCTTTTATCTTGTTTAACTAGTGATACAAAATTGTCAGCAGCCCCTGTTCATCATGTTAGTGTTACATGTATGATGAAAAGGAGAAAAGCAGAAAAACAATGACAACAGATGAAGACACTAATCATGATCATAGAGATTTCTAAACCGACTTGAAGATGGAAAAATGAAGCACTAATGATAATCTATTACCTGTACTATCAGCGGCTCTTGCCCTGTATATAACACTACACGTCGGTTAGAATTCTTCATGATTCCTCCAACGACCTCCTATTGTTCACATCCAGAAATTTGTTGTTTCTGATACCATTTTTGTAAGAAAGAGTCAGTTGAAAGGAGTACTCTTTCATTGTGATTGATGTTGTTGAGAATAGTACAACATTCCAGGCGGCTGAATAGGTGTTAAAGGACGGAAATTAGGAGGAGGAGCTTGTTGAGGTAACGGTACTTGTTGCTGTTGTGCTACATATGGTTGCTGTGTTAAAGGCATCATATACGATGGAGGTGCTGGTGGAGGTGGTACAGATGGCAAGGCATAACCATAAGGGCTCACCATTCCTGCTGATGGCTGTAAATACTGCTGGGATGTTGAATGATATTGACCAGGAGTATTTGGCATTTGACCATGCACTGTGGGATGAGGAACCAACATTGACTGATAAGGGTTACTTTGGGGAGGATTAAGTAACTGTTGTGGTGGCATTAAAACATTTGAATCCGATAAAGACTTTTCTGGTTTTGAAATAGAATTGTTGGTGGACGAAGGTTTTGACAGCCCGGCAGTTTTTGCCGCCTCAGCAGCAAATGTAGAGAGGACCGATGACATGATATATTGAGAAGAGCTAGAAGCAGTAAGCTTGTCAGCTACCTCAGCTGCAATTGCTGCAGCTGTCTTCTTGCTTGATGTTGATGTATTAGCCAAAGGCTTTTTCTCTCCCACAAAATCTTCATCGTCTAGATGCTTCCGCATGTTGCTAGCTTCCCCTGCCTGTGCTTCCCCCACCTGAAAATCCAATAGATAAAATTAATTCCTATTATTATAAACTCAGTTTTCACTAAGAAATCACGCCACTTAAATATTTAGAAAGAAGGAACAATATCTGATGTAGGTCAGAATGATGGAGAAGATTAACAAATAGACCAATTGAAACACTATACAAGCCCATCCACTGAATTACCATTCCATGGTAATGCACCATAACATAAATCAAGCGCCGTCAGTATATCAGTATGTCAACTCGGTGGCTTCAGCTACCCAAATCCATTTTCTATCAAAGATCCTATTTATCTCAAGGCTCAAGTAGATCCAAATTTTCATCTTATCTACATGTCTTACGCCACTATGCGTGGATGGACACAAGAAATAACAATAACATTGATGTTCATACAAGGGCAATTGGGCTTTACACACATCTCTCCCCTATTTCCAATTATTTGGGGAGGTGTTCAAGAAGCAACATGGAAACCCAACCCAACATGGGACCCTCCCCTTTCCTTCTCATTGTATCACATATTGAAGTCTTCCTTCGCTCCACTTCCACTTTCCACCGTCCAACAATGCCAACGCCCCGCACCTCCCCCACCAAAAAGAGTATAAGGATAAAGCAAACAGCAGTGTAAGAAAACAAAATAACAAGCTTAAAATTTATAAGTAAGAAAAAAACCTGTATCTGAGTTCGAACGTTCTCTAGTTCAGATTCCTGACAAAATTAAGAAGCAATGAGTTGGACAATAAGTACAGCACCAAAATATGCCAAGAATAGGAAGATTAAACAAATGTTTTTATCACTTACCTGTTCATTTAGTGCTTCTCTTAACTGTGTTACAAGAGCCAATCTATTTGCCTCAACAACTTTAAGTTTCTCAATACACTCTTTCAAAATACTTTCTTCCTCCTCCAGTTCTTTGGACAAGGTTTTTCTCTTTGGATCTTTTGCTGCAACACAAGATTAATGCTTTCAATTCCCAATAAATAATTTACAAGTAATAATTTTTGGGAGGAAAAGACCGTAAAGAGATGTCTAATCTATCATTCTGTTAAGGTCTCAGCCCTGCAATTTTGTTCCTTTATTATTAGTCTCAGTGGTGTTCAGGCCACCTTGCATGTACCTTGACTAATCTACCAGGAAGCCTATACTAGGAGACATAATTTTATTCCTTTAATCTGGAAAGTTATGCAAAATGACATTTTACACACTCAGCTTGAGAATTGACTATTGTTCTAGCGATTATTGGATTTCACTCAGTCAAAACCACAGGCTTCAGTATATCTTCATCGTCCACTCTTTCTTTTCTAATATTGAGGTGTACAAAGTTCAAAATTGCAATGGCAACAGGTTATTATCAACATAATGAGCAATCCATGCAGACATGTTAATTTTGCATTCCAATAAAGAACCAGATTACCTTTTGCAAGGGCCATATCGACATCCTTTTCCATCTTTCTCACATGGTGAACAGAAGACTTGCATTTGCTCATTTCTTCATCTTCAGTAGAATGCTTGCTGACTACTGAGTGAAATGCTGACACTATTTTTTCAGCTGTTCCTCCAACGGTCAATTTCTGGTTACAAAGCAGGCGTAAGAACAAGAAGTAATACTGAACCAAGCAAGATAAAGCCATTAAGTAATCAGTGGATATAAACAAAAGTGCCTTATGAGGAACATGTCACCGTTTTTATGGATCGCGAGTCCCTTTTAACTATTCTGACAGAACGACTTCGCTTTCTTCCGAACTCTAATGGTGGTGGCAGCTCTTCTCCAAGCATTATATCTTTCAGGCTCTGTGTTCGAGATCCAAAAACTCTCCGTTCTTCCCATATATTAACCTACAAACCATTTAAGCAAGAGAGTCAAACTATTATATCTTCTTTTTTTTTGAAACGCACAGTCAAACTACTATATCTCAATAATTTTCTAACAACAAGTTGATCAGACACTGAAAAAAAAGAACTAAAGTAGGCTGCAATTTTGCCTTTTGTTCTGTGTCCTGTCCCCTGATGAGCTAGGGTATGGACAATGGAGGCCAAAAGTTCAGAAGCAAAATGGCACGAAGCATACCAATCTGGAAACTGCATTCTTTCCATGGTCATTGCCTTTTCCAACAACCTCCTTGAGTGCTGAAGGAAGAACCTTCCAAAACTCGGTGACAAACTCATTTCCTTTACGCTTGCTGTTTTGCAGGATGTCATTTGCAAGGTACAGTAGGGGGACTTTCTGAGCCATTTCAGAACTGTGGAACTGTTTACCCCATGTTGTAACAACCAGCTCTGCTTTATCTCGGTGGAAGATACACCAATGGGACAATGCTGCATTAAAAAAACCAAGACAAACAATGTTAAAGGAAAAAGAGTATGAATTGGGGTGCAAAGATCCAAATAGAGAAGCAATAGGATGTTCCCGAGTATCACTCCAAGTGATGGTCTTATAAAACTCACAGCCAATATGCAACTATGTTTTATTAATGAAAGGCAAATGACGTCAGAAAAGCCACAAGATGGTAGAGAACAAGATAAAAGGGAGACATTATCTACTATATAGTAACACAGGTGAATGAGAAGATAACCCTTTTTGTTTAATTTGCTAGTCGTGCATTCCACATAATGACAGCAGAAGAGTTCAAACTGCAAGTGAGAAGATTGAACTTCATATATCAACCCTAAGAAGATTCCTTGTAAACAATGGCATACATATAATTTTAAGATATTCATAGTAATCATCAGTATGGACGAATTTACTACTCCCTCCGTCCCAACTTATGTGGCAATGTTTGACTGGGCACAGAGTTTCTAAAAAGACTTTTGAAACTTATGGTCTAAAACAAGTCATATCATTTGTGTGGCTATAAATCATCTCATTAAGGATAAAATGAGAAGTTCAAAGTTAATTTGTTTTAAAAATAAGGAAGTATGACACGTTCTTTCAGGGATATGCCTCATAAATTGGGATGGAGGGAGTACTGAATTAGCTGCATTTCTCAGCAAGTTAAAAGTAGGTCAAAAGACGTCACCCAACCTTCTATTTTAATCTACTTCTGGACCTCAGATAGGAGAAATGCAATCTTATTCCTAACAAGATGGAGTGAGAGAGACACATGAATTGTTTTTTTTTCCTTTTTTTCTTGGTGGGGTGGGGTTTTTTTTTATAACGGTAAGGTGAGAGTTGGTATAAAATGTAACAAACAGTTACCGCTAAGAGTTAGGAAATACACTGAAAATCTCCCAAAGAGACTGAATGAGATAACTTAAACTTACAAATGCCAAAATACAATAAAGTACATAGAAGGACTTGGATGTATGTATACAGAGGATGCACCTAGATGACCAATTACACTTCCAAAATGAACGTTTAAGGATAACCACCACCACTTTCTTTTTTTGGTTTCTTTTTGATAATGGTGGTGTCCAAGTCAACTTGTTCACACCTCAACGATTCTAAATTAAACATCACTCAGATGCTACCAAGTCATGACTTTTCATTTATACACATCCAAACTATATCAACAAATGATACAAACACAAGTATCTTCATAGCAACACTTTGGTTAATGCTCTAAATGCGGAGCTTGTCTAGAGAAGAATACAAGTGAAAGCAAAAACTCAGCTTGATCGAAGTAATTGAAGCACACACCATTGTCAGTTTGGTAAACCAAATGTCACTGATCTCAGTGGACAATGGCAAACACAAGACGTATGTACTCAGCACCAGCATTACTTCTTTCCAGATCAAACATATAGAACAAAGGGGCAAGAATTGTCCATCTTCACCTTTTTTTCTAATAAAGTACGTCCTCAGTGCTAAGTTGGTTATCTTATTTACTTCTTGAAAGTTGAACTAAATGATATTTGAGTAACATTTTTCAAAAAAAAAGAAAATTCATTGTTATGAAATTAAATATATGCAACTTGTAATACTTCTCTTATTGTTTAGCTAAGCAATTCATTATTTTAAAGAATAAATTATCTAAATCCAATTGAACTGGCCAAGTCGATTCTCAATACGAAAATATGATGGTCGATTTTGAAGGGAGTACCACTTTAGCCTTGTTTAGTATACAGCTACAAGTAAATATACAAATCAAACACCATCTGTTGACACAAAGATTAGTATATCAAAAAATCCTGAATGAACAAATTCCAAATGAACCACTAAAAGAACTAGTCAGATTCAAGAAAACTGGAAGTACAAGTTCTTACACAATTTAGTCAATTCACAAGAAATGAACTACCAAGATCCAAAACCAGAAATTGAGTTCCAGCAAACTTTTCCATTAATGGGGTAAACAATAACTTCAAAAATGAAAAAACAGAAAGACAACAACAAACAAAAAAATAAAGAATCATACTTTCAATGCACTGCTGAGTGCTGTTGAGCTTGGAAAGCTTGTCTGCAAGTATCTCCTCATTGAAAACACTAGTCATACTACCTTATCAAAGTTGGTAAAATCAATTCACAATCCAAAAACAACTTTAAGCCAAGAATTTGAACAAAGTTTCAATCTTTAAGCCAAGAATTTGAAGAAAGTTCCAATCTTTAATACAAGAAATCAAAAGGCGTTATCAAAAATCCATCCAATTAAGCAAATGCTGAGAAGATACCAAAAACAAATTCTTGAAATCTTGGAAATTTGCATTTGGTCAAGAAAACCCTAGAGAGAATACCCAAAACTAATAAAGTTCCATTTTTTTTCAATAAAAACAAATCAAGATTGGCAAATCTCAAGAACCAAAAAAAGATGGGTTTTAAAGGGTATAACAAGGGTTTTGAATTAAGCAACCCCACCAGGAAAAAGACTGAAAAAAACCCAAAAAAAAAGGTTTGGGGTTGTGCTAACAGAGTAAAAAAAAAACGAAGAGGAGGAGGGAAGAGAGACTAAGCACTGAAAAAAAATTAAGATTCTTACTTTTGTGCCTAATTTTTCTTTTTTTCTTTTTTTCTTTTTTTCTCTTTTCTGGGTTTCATCAATCTTTAGAAATATATATATATATATATATATATATATAATACTCTGAAGATACAAATACGTTTTTATAGACTTGTATGACTGATTATAACTTAGAATATTACTTAGAGGTAAAAAAGAGTTTAAAGACCCTTTATCCAGAATATATAGACTTAAGTAAAACTAAAAATAATCACTCTAGACTTTTAGAACTTATAGATATTATATCCGCTTTAGAATATAAGTTAGTAACACATTTAAAAATTAAAAACAACTCTAGACGATTTAGACCCTATTAATGAGAAGTTTACCTTTCGTATTTAGATTACAATATATAGCTTATATTATTGATATAGAAACAAAAAGAAAAAATAAACACGTAGTAGCAAAAAGAGCGTTAGAAGGATTATACCAAGAATTTGTAGCTCATACGTTAGGACTAGCAGACTTATTAGAATACTTTTATACTAAGGTTAGACCGCACCTGTTAGCATTAAACTTCGACAGACTATCTGATAACTTAGAAGACAATATAGTTTTAGTACAAGTAGATAAAAGTGTTATACTAGATCTACATTGGGAAATTGAAACACTAAAAAGCGATATAGATAACGCAGAAAGTTGGATAGAACATTAGAATTTAAGAAGACAAAAAATATTAGAATATTACCCGTTAGGTTAAAAATAGCTCATCTAAAGCACCTAGATTATTTAGACTTAAGGATAATATCAGAGAAAAAATATAGAATATTACCAGACCAAAGTATAGTTAAGTGTAATTTTAGTATAGGAGAACATACACTCCATAGTGAAGATAAGCAACTAAATTCAATAATAGACTTAATTATAAATTTAAGTGAAAAAGTAAAAGAAAGTAATACTAATTATATAAATAAGTTGCAAAAATTAGAAGGTATCCTATATAGACAAGAAAGAAATTTTAAAAAATCAGAACAAAACATAGAATATATAAATAATTTAATAAGTAACTGTGACTTTAAGAAATTCTCAACAAAACGAGATCTAGAAAAGTTCTTTAAAGACAACCTGATAGACCTTGAGTTAAAAGTTAGCCAAGAAAATTTAAAAATCAAAAAAGAGTTGGTAGAAAAACTTTTAAAGTTAGAAGAGACAGTTAAAGAACTCAAAGTAGCAATCCTTTCATGAATAGACTAGCTAGTGCGCAAGAACAAGTAACAAAGTTAATAGAAAAATCGATTCCTCTGCCAGCAGACTACAAAGAATACATCCCTAGTCAAAAAGCAGATCAAGTAATTATACAGCAAAACATAGTTCTAGCAACCTTAATAGTAGATTTACATAGAAAGATAGATACAGTAGCAACCAGAGTAGATAAATTAAGTGAACACATGTTGCAAATAGCAAAGGAAAGAGATCTCATAATTAGAGAAAAAGAAAAAGAAATTCAAGCAAATCAACAGATAGACAACTTAATAGATCAATTAAATAAAATAGAATTAACTCCACAGAAAGACAAGGCTAAGATAGTAAGAAGACCACAAAAATGGACCTTTTTACAACTAGACATGGAGGAGAAGACGAAGGGCAAAGAATAAGTTGCTCAGAAAATAGGATAGGAAACAACTTTATATCTAGAATATTAAACAGGAAGACACCTGAAGAACAAAATAAACAACTTAGTGAAGTAATAAACATAGATAAAGATATAAATATTTTTCAGCAGAACCAATTAAATTTACTGAATCCTAAGACTCTATACAATGCTGGACGTTTCTCGTCTACAGCCCAGTTATATAGACACTATAGAGAAGAACAACTGTCAGTATTAGGACATACAACAAAAAATATTAGTTTAATAAATACAGAATCCTTTAAGCACGTAAAGAAGACAACTAGAACTCTCATGCATATGAGATTAATAGTAATAGGAATTAAAGGATTAACTAGAAAGAATTTAGGAAGTAAAGTCCTCATAGTTATATATGATGACAGATGGCAGATATGAAGAGATCCATTATCGGTATGACAGAAATAGATATGACAGATAATGGAGGAATTTTCTACATTAGTCCAGATTTCCTAATGAACCTAGCAGAATTTGGTAGACATATTAAGATAGGAATCCAGACTAAAGGATACGAAGAAATGCATAGCGGCAATAACTTACTGTTATGTTTAGGATTTCTTGGAAAAATGACCAACGATAGTAATACTAAGTTTAAGATAAAGATAGATGATGTAGTAGAATTAATGAGTAATAAAGGCATTAATTTAGTAAAACCTATAAAGATTCAACCTGAAGAATACGCAGGTCTAGAATGGAAATTAGAAGACTTTAATAATAAAAAGAAAGTATTACAGCCATCCGCACATTTAGAATATACAAACATAAAAGGAGAGACGTCTATAAGATTTACAGACTATAATTACACTCCACAGAAAAACTGTGAAGAAGAAAGTACAATAGAGGAAGAAGAACTTAATCTTATGAACATAGAAATAGAAAAAGAAGAACTTAATCTTATGAACATAGAAATAATAGACGAAAAATATGAAGTAGACATCGCCATAGAGAAAGCCAAAGACCTGAAAAGAGAAAAACCCAAGATGTTATTCAGATGTAAAGGTTGTAAGAAAGACAATATGGAATTAGATGAAACAATAAAACACTTTAAATATTGCGAAGTAAGAACAGACAATATAGGTTATAAAGAAGAAAAACTTGCCAAAGAAAAAACAGAAATGTTTGAAGCTATTTGGAAAGATTTTTCATTAAATAGCGAAGACGATTTTGAGACAAACTCCGAAGTTAGCCAGAAAGAATTAATGGAAGCTAGTACATCTAGCTCTAGTCCTTTCCAAAGAACTGCAGGAGAAAGTATTACAGTAGACACTAGTACAGGTAATATACCAAGAAGAAGAGTATTTAGAACTGCAGGTGAACCTGTAGAAAACATTAAACCATCAGGAAGACGAATGCCATTAGAAGAACCTATAACTCTCCAAGAAGGAGGAAATAGGGGCAAAATTCTAAATATAGCTGCTCACGATCCGCAAAGATGGAACTCCGTCATAGATTTGTGGAAAGGAATAGTGGTAGCAGACTATATACAGAATTACGTCGAAACAGACCCTGAGACAATGTACAAATATTTAGAGACTTTTTTAGGAGAATCTACCAAGGCTTTATGGGAAGCTTATAAAACAGATTTCCCAGAAGAATTTCACCAGTTGGTAGCTATGGGATCAAACCCATATAATTTCACAAATAAGATACACACTTTAATTACAGGAGAAGATCCACACAGTGGATTAGTAGTATTGCAGAGAAATGCTTTAATTAAATTAGAACAGTTAAGTATTAGTAATTGGGTATACATAAAGAATTTTTTAAATGATTTCTTTTACTATTGCACGATCAGCGGAAATTCGTTTGATCAAGAATTAGGAAAGAAGCTCTTTAATAAATTACCAGGAGCATTAGGTAGAGAAATCGAAGAACGCTGGAACAAGCGTGATGGGATATTACAAAACCCAAACGCTAGATGGTCAATAGGACATAGAATACAGCACGTAATGGAGATACTACAAGAAAAGTGTACGCACTTACAGATACAGAAACAACTCAAACAGAATGAGTTAAATTTCTGTAAGAGTGTGATATATACTACACAAAGCTACGATAAAGACCCACAGAAGAAAAGAAGTTATAAAAGAAATAAAAAATACGGCTATAAGAACTATGATAAATATAAAAGAAAGAAATACTACCTTAGGAAGTCAACAGCTAAAAAACCGTATTTAGACAAAAATAAACATATCAGAAAATATAGAAATGATAGAACTTATAAAAATAGGTTAGAATGTTTTACGTGTGGTAGCATAGAACATTTAGCTAACACTTGTCCAAAAAGGATAAATAATAATACTAGGAATTCGCAATTAATTGAAGACTTTCAAGAGACCTTGATAAATGTAGACGAATACATGTCAGACACAGAAAGTATATACTCAGTAGTAAGTATAGATACAGGAGATAATAAAATAGACTCCTCAGACTCAGAAGCAGACGAATTCATAAATGAAATAGGAATAGAACAGTTAGATTTAACCGAAGATCTAAATAATTTAGTAAATACTAGTATAGATTGCGACCATTTATTCGAAAGAAATAAAGATCTAGATAGCACAGCTTGCTGCATTTGCAAATGGTTCCCTAGCAGAAGCAAAAGGGCCAAATACAAAAAGTGCTATATGGAAGGTTGTATAAACTGCCTTCAGAAAGAACTAAATATTACAATAGGATGTAGAGAACCTTTAAAAGTAATAAATGAAGATACAACTCTAGCAGTAAGAGTAATTACATTAGAAACTAGAATAAACGCCTTAGAAGTAAGACTAACACACCTTGAAAAAGGAAAACAAACAGACATAGATCATATCTCTGAAGAAGAGCAGATAGAAAGAGAACTAATGACAGAAGTAGCTTCAGAGCTCATGAATTCAGAAGAACAGACCTTAATATGTAACGAAGATAAAAAATTTAGTTCGCTGAAATTGCTAACTAAGATAAGACTTAAAGATTACGAGATTACTACTTTAGCATTAGTAGATACGGGATGTACAAATAGTATTCTTAATAAAAGAATAATTCTGAGCAAATTAGTTAAGACTCTGGATAAGCCTTCATCTGCAATGCAAATGGATGGAACGCATAATATTTATAAATAGTATCTCCAAGATGCATCAGTGAGCTTTATTAATACTTGCTCAAAGTTTTACAGTCCCAGCTATAAAGTAGAAAAAATCTTAGTAAGAGACTTGAATATAAATACAGATTTTATCATAGGTTTAGATTTCTTGCTAAATAACAATGGAAGTTGCACCATAACTAGAGATGGTGTTATTTTTCAAAAGAATAGTACATATACCCCAGTACAGACTTCAAAAACTGAGACAAAGATTATACAAATTTCTCCAGTAAACCTGCAAAATAATTCAGACACAATTTATTGTCAGGATTGCAGCAAAGGAGAAAAATATTGTTGTAACAGCAATATTAGAAACATGATGTTAGAAGACGTTCTAGAAGAACAAGAAGATAAAGAGAAAGACTATTCTCTAATAGAAATAGAAACAGAATTCTATAACTTTAAAAAAGGGTTAGATAAAATAGGAGTAATAAAAGATAAAAAGGATCTAGATAATATTATAAAAATCATAGATGAATTAGAAATTATAGGAGAAAAACCTCTAAAACATTGGAATAATAATAAGATCCTTTGTGAATTAGAAATAATTAACCCAGAATATATTATAAAGACTGCATCAATAGAAGCAACAAATCAAGACTTAGAAGATTTTAAATTACAAATTAAAGAATTATTAGACCTAGAAATAATAAGAAGATCTACATCAAAACATAGGTCGGCAGCCTTTATAGTTAGAAATCATTCAGAAATAATTAGAGGAAAAGCTAGAATGGTAATAAATTATAAAAGACTAAATGATAACACTAGAAGTGATGGATACAAATTACCCGATAAAACAGAATTAATAAATAGAATACAGGGTAAGAATATTTTTAGTAAGTTTGACTGCAAGTCAGGTTACTGGCATGTTAAAATGCATTCAAACAGCATAGAATGGACTGCTTTCACTTGTCCAGAAGGACACTTTGAATGGTTAGTAATGTCGTTTGGTCTAAAGACAGCTCCGCCTATATTCCAGAGAAAAATGGATTCTATTTTCGGAGATTATAAAAGATTTGTCATAGTATACGTAGACGATATACTAGTTTTTAGTACTAACATGACAGAACATTTAAGACATTTACAGACAGTTTTTAGATTATTTGTAAGTAATGGACTTATAATTAGTAAAAAGAAAATGGAATTATGTAAGAAATACATAAATTTCTTAGGAGTAACTTTAGGAGAAGGTAAGATAAAGCTACAACCACATATAGCTAAGAAGGCTTTAGATATGCCAGATAAGTTAGACAATACAAAAGACTTACAGAAGTTTTTAGGAATATTAAATTATGCAAGATCTTTTATTAAAGACTTAGGAAAGATAGCAGGACCTTTATATTCAAAAACAGGTTCTACATGCCAGAAACACTTCAATGCTGAAGACATTAAAATAGTAAAATTACTAAAACAGAGAATACAGAATATCTCAGATCTAAGTATGCCGTTAGAAACTGATTACTTAATTATAGAGACAGATGGCAGCTTCGAAGGATGGGGTGCAGTATTAAAGGCCAGAAATAATAAATATAGTAGCAAAAGCTCAGAAAAGATTTGTGCTTACCAAAGCGGTAAGTATAAAGAGAAAGGAAATATGAGTAGTATAGACGCAGAAATATTAGCAGTAGTATACGGTTTAAACGCTTTTAGATTATACATCTTAAATAAACCAGAAACTCTAATTAGAACAGATTGTGAAGCAATAGTTAAATTTAACCAAAAGATAAATGATAAGAATAGTAGTAGAAGACGTTGGCTTAATTTTTTAGATACCATATCTATTTACAACTTAGTCTTTGAACACATTAGAGGTAAGGATAATAACTTAGCAGATCAGCTTAGTAGATTAAAAATTACTACGAGCTAATAAGTTTATTTACCTCTTAGCAGAATGAGTTCATCACAGACAAAGTCTAAAGACAAGGGGAAAGGCCCAGCCAAACCCCAAGACGATTACAGACTAACAGTATTGGGGAACCTGAATTTCAGGCCCATAACTGCTCATGAGACACCAACATTAGAAAGACTTTATTTCGGTAAGAATAATTTAGTTTCTTTTCCGTCTTCAAACCTAACTTTTAAAATACTCCCAGACTATGTTTTAGATAGACAACAAAAATGTTTGATAGATAATTTGTGGATAGCCCACAACAGAAAAGACGCTAGTCACTTTGTGGCAACTTTAAATAGTACTTGTTTTTACTTTAACGAAAAGAACCTGGACAAGAAATTTAAATTTTATGTTGTTGTCCATGGTAAAACAAATGGTGTTTTTCAGACTTGGCTCGAAGTAGTAGACTCTATAAAAGATTTTAAGACTCCGTTGTTTAAAGGTTTTAATTGTTTTTACTGAGGCTCTAGACTATGCTCGAGGAACCCTTGGGCCAAATTACTACATATCACCAGCTTTAAGATATACTCAGACTCAGACTCCTCAGTACAAAATACAAAAAGACACAGACAAAATCATCTTTTGCGATCATTGTAGCACAATGACCGAAGCCTTCAAGAGACTAAATCAGACAAAAGAAACCCTTCAGACCCAAAATATACACCTATTAGCAAAAGTTACAGAGCTTGAATTAAAGCTCAGACAAACCACAATCAGACAACAAACACAGAGTTCTCCATCTCCGTCAAAAATGGATGAGACAGGTGTGCATTCCCTTCTGAATGTTAAGAAATCTATTGTACCAGATGTAGGTACAACTAGTCCGGTACAAACGGTTGCCGGTAAAGACAACTCAAATCCGTTGATGGTTGTCACTTTGCCAAAAAGTGAACACGAAGAGGCAACCTCTTCAAAAAACAGACGAAGACTTCCCCAGACTATTACAGGAACCACGTCAAGGACAAGAACTAGAAAGACAAAAAAGGAGAAAACTAAAACTATAGAACAGATAATTAAAGAGACACTGGAAAGTATTTTCAAAGAACAACAGGAAGCCAAAACGGAAGATAAACATGAAAATCCGGTGGTGGCATCCATGACTACAGACCAAAATCCAGGACTTGACGATAACATAGACCATGTTTCAGAAACTAGTTCAGACAATAATTTTCTAGACTCAAATTATGCTCAAGATCCAAATGACAATGGCGATTCGGGCATGAGTTTCGATTCCGTGGCTTTGCATAACCTAAGCACTTGAAAAGCCAAGGAAACAAGATGATAAGACAGAATAGTAAAAGACAAAATAAAAAAGAACAGTGCAGAAGGCTGATGGCAACAAAGTCAAAAGCAGCCGAAAGTAAGCAGACAGGATAAAAAGCAAGGACAGCATCTTTGCAACTTTCAGAAAAAGGAGATGCCAGCAACGCAAGACGACAAAATGGAAAGAAGAGTTTTTCAAAAGTTAAAGGGACGATGGGGCCCATAGCGCACCCGGCCAAAACTTTAGAGATTCCTTTACATTTTGAAATCCGGAGTTGAAGTCCGTGAAGACACTATAAATATCAGACTCTTGAGACGATAGAAGTAGAGTGAAAGAAAACGGAGAGAGAAAAAAAAATAGAGAGTGCAAAATAGAGAGCTCACAAAATACACCACTCCATGCAAAACCTCTCTCTCCCCCTCACTGTATAAACCATCACATATAAGATAGTTATTTGGAGCAAGCTTTCTTTTAGTGTGCAGTAGTTTTAGGGACTCCCGAAAGGGAAACCTCCCCGTACTTCTAAGTATGTAAGTTTTTCTTTCAGTAGTTATCTCCACCATGTATAGTATGTTTGTTTATGTTGTTATGAACTCCTCTAGAAATACAGGAGCCAGTATGTTAATATAAATATTTTTATGTTGATATGATGTTGTTATTTTCATCATGAATCTTTCTTTACTGTTATAAATCATGTCATAAATCTAGAAATTACTGTTGTAATCTTAAACTGCATGATGCTTGGATATGGCTATCTGAACTTAGTATATGGTTATCTTTGGACTCCGTCATGACCTCCATGAATTAGCTTGTAAATTCCTATGTCAGCGGTGGTTGATTATTGGCCTGTTGAAGTCCGCTGAAGGACTATTTTTGGCCTGAAAATTGGGTGTAGCTAAAGACGACTGTCATGATTGGGGTAAAGTCTTAAAGAAGAGATGAACTGTTCAGAAGGAGAAATAAAAAAGCATAATGTAGTCAAGAACATAACAATAACCAAAGACGAGTGACAGAGACGATGAACAGTAGCTAAGGACGAGTGACTGGACAAAGTCCAGATTAAAATAAAATAAAATATATATATATATATATATATATATAAGGGGTTTAAAATGTCCTTTAACTTATTAGAAATGGCTTAAAATGTCCTTCCCATTCTATTAGATCAAATCTGCTCCTCCTTTCCCTTATTGAAATCAAAAATGTCCTTCACCTATTAAAATGGCTCAAAAATGCCCCTCCTTCAACCTATTTGATTAAATTTATCCCTAAAATCATTTTCAAACTTAAAATTATCCTCTATTAATGATACAATTGTATAATATTTAATTAAATTTAATTAAACGTATGAACTTTATTTATCGATTCATATAAAATTTTGACTCAATCACAAAAGTACCCGATCCATTCATGAGCCACCCAATACAAAACTCATTTTGATTTAACATAGTAAAGCGATAAAAATATTTATACCTCTCTTTTAATTAATTTTTGTACTACCAAAAAAAGTTACCCTTGATCAGAAGTTAACATTTTGCATAGAACACATGACTCGTCTGAGTTATGTCAAAATATATTTGTGTTGTTTTATATTAAATTTTATGTATCTTTCTTTTATTGGTGTTCTTCAATTTAGTTTAATGCTTACTGATCACATTCTAGATATTTTTTTAAAATGTATATGATTGCAATATCAACTTATTAATATCCAGACATTCCTTGAGGCAACATTCTATAATTATTTTTTGTTCAAAATATTAGTTTATTTCTTTGTATTCGGTTGCAATATCGTTGTTAAATTTAATAATTTAAATTAAATTTTTTGTGTTTATCTTTACGTGTAAATCTTGTTGTTACGACAATGATGGTTAACTAATGCTTCTGATATAAAAACAAAAAGAGGCATATAGAGTCATGTATCCGCAGTTCCAAAATGAATACTTCAGAATTAAATTATACTACATAACAAGCAGGTATAGAAACTAATTTGAAAAAAGGAGGTGAAAAAATGATCTAATCACTTAGATGCGTTAAATTAAAATAGATTTTATATTTGGTTGGGTCATGAATGGTCGGGACTTTTGGGATTGGGTCAAAATTTTATATGAACCGATAAATAAAGTTCATGTGTTTTGTTAAAATTCACTTAAATGTCATATAATTGTGTTATTAATGGAGGATAATTTTAAGTTTAAAAATAATATTAGTAATAAAGTTAATCAAATAGGTGGAAGGAGGGGTATTTCTGAGCCATTTTTAATAGATGAGAGACATTTTTTATTCCAATAGGTGAAAAGATAAGCAAATTTGATCTAATAGATGGAATAAGAACATTTCTGAGTCATTTCTAATAGGATAATGACATTTTTACCCTTTTCCATATATAATAATGTTAATCACATTTTTAGCCTTTTTGGCAGTGTGGACGAGAGTTAACTGTCTTACCATCTATTTTCTTTTTCTATTACATATTTTTCTTTGAGGAATTTTCTTCTATATTTAGGGTAAAAAGTTAATTCAAATATTTTATGAAAAAATTATATGAGATTATAAACATAAAATAAAATATTTAGAGATTATAAATATATACAAAAATAACTTTCATGAGTCTAGATTACAAGAATTGGAGCTTACGGTTTTATATTATATTTCACTTTTATTTTATTTATTTTTTTGCCTTTTCCCGTGTTCATGTTCTCTTTCACTTATTTCTGTCGGCTTTTTCTACGCTTATAAGAGTTAGATTAAGTAATCGAGATTGGCTTTTGTGATTAGTCGTGAGGGTAAAAAGTTATTCAAATATTTTATGACAAAATCATTTCAACATAAAATAAAATCTTTAGAGATTATACAAATAAGAATAACTTTCATGAACATAGATTACAAGAATTGATCATAGTTCTAACTCCTTAATTGCTTGGGAGCTTACGATTTCATGTTCTATTTCACTTTTATTTTCTTTTTTTTTTACTTTTACCTGAGATCATGTTCTATTTCACTGATTTCTTCGCCCATTTCCATGCTATTAGGAGTTAGATTAAGTAACTAATTAAGATTGGCTTTTGTGGTTAGCCGTGAGGCGGTGAGGGTAAAAAGTTATTGAAATATTTTATGACAAAATCATTTTATATTTTTTTTGTGCGCGTTCATTCAATAAATATTACTTTATGACAAAATCATTTCATATATTGAAATAAATTTATGACAAAATCGTCTCACACGATATTGGTATTGATTATCTAAAAAAATTTGGTCTTCTTGTACGAACGTTTATGGAATAAATGAGTATCAAAATTGAAATTTATACGCAGAGCATTATGATCACACAAATACAAGTTATTTTTAATTATATAAATTACACAAGATAAAAGAAAATTCCAACAAAACAAGAGCTAATATGAGGACTAGCGGGTATGTCATACTACTAATACAAGCATATGGGTATCATGTGTGATTATCAATGGTAAAATATAAGAAAATATATATTTGCTAAGAGAAACATCAAGAATAATGTGATACAGGTAGGAAAGTAATTCCTTCATTAATATTCTCCCCAAATGTACAATATATATACAATCATCCTACTCTTGAATCATGGAAGACTAATCTACTTTTACCTAAAATATAAGATGTTAATTACAATTATCATAATTACAATATATTACACTATCAATTATAATAAATGTGGATGATAGATAATTATGGGAGAGATCTCCATAATTATTCTAACAGACCCCCGCAGTCTTAGCTGGAGGTTCTCGGATGCTGAGACTGTCTCTGAAATCATCAAAGAGTACGCGCGGAAGACCTTTTGTGAAGATGTCAGCAATCTGATAACGGGATGGTACATGGAGAACACGAACTTGACCACGGGCAACTTTCTCTTGGACAAATAAGATATCCATTTCAATGTGTTTCGTGCGTTGATGCTGAACAGGGTTGCCAGATAAGTAGATCGCACTCACATTGTCACAGTAGACCATTGTTGCCCTTGTAATCAGACAATGGAGCTCCAACAAAAGATTACGGAGCCAACATGATTCAGCAACAACATTGGTCACCCCTCGGTATTCTGCCTCGGCGCTTGACCGAGAAAGTGTGGACTGGCGTTTTGAAGACCATGAAATGAGATTGTCACCTAAGAACACACAATAGCCGAAAGTAGAACGACGTGTGTCTGGGCAGCCACCCCAATCCGCATATGTGTAGGCAGAAAGACTCGAGATGGAGGACTTAGACAGATGAAGTCCATAATAGAGAGTACCTTAAACATACCGCAGAATCCTTTTGAGAGCCCCCATATGTTCTTCCCTCGGATCATGCATGTATAGACAAATTTGTTGAACCGCATAGGAAATATCTGGTCTTGTAAAAGTCAGATATTGTAAGGCCCCTGCCAGACTCCGGTAATGGGTAGGATCACTGTATGGAGTTCCGGCATCATTACTCAATTTCGCCTTTGTATCCACTGGAGTATGTGAGGGTTTGCAAGACAACATCCATGCTTTGTCAATTATTTCTTCGGCATATTTCTTTTGACTGAGAAACAGACCATCTGCATATTGGGAGACAACAATGTCAAGAAAATAATTCAACGGACCCAAGTCCTTCATTGCAAATTCTGTTGCAAGAAGGGATATAATGGATTGGCGAAGCGAAATGGATGATGCTGTGAGAATAATATCATCGACATACAAAAGGATATATGTCATGTCAGCGCCTTTCTGATAAATGAATAATGATTGATCAGATTTGTTGTGAGAGAATCTCAATTTGGAAACAAATCCTGCAAACTTGTTATACCATGCCCGCGAAGCTTGTTTTAAACCATATAAGGATTTCTTCAATAGGTAAACATGATCTGGATGGGTATAATCTCAAAAACTCAGCGGCTGATGCATGTATAATGTCTCCTATAAGTTGTCATACAAGAATGCATTTTTAACATCCAACTGATGAATGGTCCAAGATTTGGAAAGTGTCAAGCTGAGTACAGTCCGGATAGTTGCTGGCTTAACTACCGGACTGAACATTTTACCACAATCTACCTCAACCTGCTGAGACCTGCCATCACCAACAAGACGAGTTTTGTATCTCGCAAAAGAACCATCAGAATTTTTCTTATGGCAAAAAACTCACATAGACCGAATGATGTTCACATTAGACAGATGTGGTACCAATTCTCACATCTTATTTGTAATAAGAGCACTAAATTCGCCTAACATAGAAGCTTTTGAATTCGGGTCGGATAAGGCAGCTTTGGGATTTTTTGGTAGAGGTGATGATTAAATAGAGGATAGTAGGTTAAAGTTGCGTTTGGGCCAAAAAATCCCATACATGGCACGGGTTTCAATGGTCTGGTACTGGTTGGCCAGTTTGGTGCTCGGGTGTGTTATTGGGCCGAGGGGAAGGATGTTGGCCCAAGTGACTAGGTGTTGCAGTTTGTGATTAGGTTGGGCTTGAGGATGTGTTTGTGGACTGCCCTCCTTGGGCTGGACCCCCATAGACACAGGACTGGGCCGTGACCAGCGGTAACAAGGTTGCGGTCCCCTGTCCAGTCCCATGTAGTGGTTGGGCCGAAAGATGTTGGCCCTAGAAATTTTGTTATCTTGAAAAATGTTTTGTAACCTTTCCCACGCCTGTTGAGCCGTAGAATTTGGTTCTAAAATGGTATGGAGAAGATCATTTGAAATCGTGTCATAAATCCATTGAAGGACTATAGCATCCAACCGAGAACATAACTTCTTGTCCATTGTAGTGGTATCCGACGGAGATTCAGACGGGATGATATGGTCAATCACCTCATAGGCACGATAATGAATTTTGAATAGTTTTGTCCAAGAGGTATACTACCCTTTCTCCATTTCAAGAGTTATGGAGATAAAGTTCTTGACATTATTAACTGCAAGAGCGGGATGAAATGTTTGTTTTTCGGTCATAGTTTTCACAAGAAATCAAATGAGAGAATGAAAGAAGAAGTGTTTGATGTTTTGTGATGGAAAAACCCTTAGGGTTTCGGTGAAGTAGTAGCCGAATAGGGGGTGGGGTGGAAATATCGGCTAGGGTTTTGTTTTTGGAACAAAGTGGTTTAGGGTTTTTGACTAGGGTTTGGCCGAAAAAGGAAGAGAAAGAAGGGAGAAAAATCGTGTGAAAGGGGGAAAAGAATTAGGGCAAAGGATCTTTGGCTCTTGATACCATGTAGGAAAGTAATTACTTCATTAATATTCTCCCCAAAGGTACAATATATATATATATACAATCATCCTACTCTTGAATCATGGAAGACTAATCTACTTTATCTAAAGTATAAGATGTTAATTACAATTATCATAATTACAATATATTACACTATCAATTATATAAATGTGGATGATATGTAATTATGAGAGATCCCCATAATTACTCTAACAATACAATTAATCGAATCTAAAGTAATCTTTCTTCAAAATAATTTTGTGATACCAGATATAAAACATGATTCTTTTGTTATTAATTTTTTATTCCATACACAATTATAATATACAGGATCAATGTAATACTAAGAATATTTCTCCCCGGTTATATCTTTTAAAAAAACTATTAAGAGATTATAAATAGAGAGTAGAATTTTTAGAGATTAAACAAACATTCAATGTGCAATTCTCATAACTCTAGATTACAAAAATTGATCGTAGCCCTAGCTTTTCTAATTGCTTGGTAGTCGTAATTTACGATTTTATAAAAAAAAATTAGCTTTTTTTCTTTCGCACGTTCATGTTCTATTTCACTGATTCTTTTCGCTCTTTTCCCACGCTATTAGGAGTAAAGATTAAGGGTGTGTTTGGTATGAAGGAAAATATTTTCCAGAAAATGTTTTTAATTTTTTTATGTTTGGAGAGTCAAAATTCTTGTTAATATTTTCTTTAGGAATTAAATAAATTCCTTAAAAATGAGGAAAATGACTTTCCTTATGAAAGTATGAAAAACAAGTCTCACAAGTGACATTCAACCAACTACCCCACGACCACCCAACCACTTACCCCCACCAAACCCCAATTACTACCACCGCCCTATGCACCCCACCCCAAAAAATATTTTTTAAAGAAAGTTTTCAATTTTTTTTAGTTTTTTAAACCCCCCCCCCACCCACCCCACAATTTTTCTTTAAAAAAAGTTTTTTTTTTTAGTTTTCTACCCCACCCCCACTATTAGCGAATATTCTCAGAATATTCACCGTATATTTTGTAATTATGATAGATGTATATTTAAGGTAACTTAGGATTCTTATTGTATTAGGAATCAACCATTTAAGGTAAGTTAGGATTCGTACTGTATTAGAAATCAACCTTTGTACAACTATATATATTGTGAATAATGAAAGGAATCCCTAAGGGGAATTATTCTATCTTACATGGTATCAAGAGCCTAAACCCTACTCTCCTCTCATCTCTCTCACAAAGCCGCCGACGACCCACCCCCTATCTCGGGTCTTTTACCATTCGGTCGACGGACAACCCAGCAACCACCATGTCTTCCCCCACAAATTATGGTTCCTCCACTGGCACTTTTGACAACCCCTCTCAACGATCATCGTCTTCTTTTCACCCGGCTTTCGCCGTTACCAACATCAAGAACTCTATCCCTATAATTCTTGATCAAGAAGACTATCAATATTCCATGTAGACAGAACTGTTCTATATCCATGCATGTGCGTACACCGTGCTCGACCATATTGATGACTCTGTTCCTCGTCCCACCGACGTTGCCGAATCGACATGGCGTCACCTTGACGCCATCGTCAAACAATGGATATATGGCACCATCTCAAAAGACTTGTTGTGTACTATCATGAAAACAGGTGCTACGGCACATGACCTCTGGGTACGGTTGGAAGAAATCTTTCAGGACAATAAAAATACTTGGGCAGTGTATTTGGAGGAGCAATTCAACAATACGCGTCTCGAGAATTTTAACATGTCTGAATATTGCAAACAACTGAAAATCATAGCCGACCAAGTTTTCAACGTCGGGGCATCTGTTTCTGAAACCAAGATGGTACTTCGATTAGTTGTTGGTTTACCGAAAGGTGAATACGATACTCTTGCAACAATGATTCAACAGGCCGACCCACTACCAAGTTTCACCAAGGCACGGTCACAACTATTATTGGAAGAAACCCGACGTGCTAAATAAGAGGAATATAATCAAAAGGCGCTAGCCGTTGACGAGATGGCACCACCGGCGGCCAACACCACCCCCCACCACCGCAACACCACCAGCAGCAGCAGTCCCGCGACGGAGGGCGTGGCGGCAGAGGCCGCGGCAACAACAATAGAGGCAAGGGCCGCGGCAAAGGTCACAAAAATCAGCAAACATGCCCAACCCCTCCACCTTATTTTCAGTGGGCTGGACCGCAACCCTGGTCCAAGATCGAACCGGGCCTCGCCGCCGCCTTACCCGATCAAGGGGCCCAGTTCCCAAAGAACATGCTTGGTCCAAGAAATTTATTGGGCTCATCCTCGCCAACAGTGCAGGCCCACTCTCAGAAGAGCCCACATTGCCTCGGTCCCAAAGAAGACTATTAGGCAAATGACCCCCACTGATTTGGGCCAGGCCTTCAGCACCATAAACCTTCAATAGCCCGACGAAAATTGGTACATGGACACCGGAGCCACATCTTACCTCACCCGGTCATCAGGCAACTTATCTCAACTACGTCGGTTAAAGTGTCCTCAATTTATTACTGTTGGCAAAGGTTATCGCATTCCAATTGAAGGTTACGGTAACACTCATACCAAACATCCCCACCCGCCTTTCTCCCTAAATCACGTCCTTTACACCCCTAACATCATTAAAAACCTAATCTCTGTTAGAAAATTCACTTGCAATAATTTTGTATCTGTCGAATTTGACCCTTTTGATTTTTTTATGAAGGACCTCAATGCGGAGAAAATTCTTACGCGCTGCAATAGTGTGGGAGACCTCTACCCATTCACTCAGTCTTCCGCTGTCAGAACTCATTCACCTATCTCCCTAGCTGCTATCTCTCCGTCAACTTGGCACAACCGAGTCGGACACCCAGGAGACCCTGTTTTTAATATTCTTAGGACTAATAAGCATATTCAATGTAATAATGGTAAAATTGCCCACCACTGTTTTTCTTGCCCACTTGGCAAACATACTCGTATTCCATTTATGTAATCAAACAGTGTTACTTTTTCTCCATTTGATATTGTTCATGCTAATTTGTGGACATCTCCGGTTGTCAGTTCTTTGGGTCACAAATTCTATCTTGTATATTAGATGATTTTTCACACTTTGTATGGATCTACCCACTAAAGCTCAAATCTGAAGTGTTTGCCAAGTTCCTAGAATTTCAAAAATTCATCAAAATACAGTTTGAAAAATCTATAAAATATTTTCAATGTGATAATGAACGTGAATTTAATAATTCGGCATTTCACAATTTCTGCTCTAAACAAGGCATGATTTTCCATTTTTCATGTCCCTACACTTCCTCCCAAAACGGCAAAGCTGAAAGAATCATCCGTACCATCAACAACATGGTACGTACCCTTATCTTTCATGCTAGTCTTCCATCGTCATTCTGGGTCTACGCTGTCAAAATGGTAGAATACCTCCTTAATATTTTACCAACAAGCACTCTCCAAAACAAGACCCCAACTGAAATCTTATACCGTAGGTTACCCTCTTATGACCAAATACGCATCTTCGATTGTCTGTGCAACCCCAACCTAGCCTCTACTGCATCTCACAAACTAGCCCCACGCACCACACCATGCGTATTCGTCAGTTTCTCACCTAATCATAGAGGATACTTGTGCTATGATATAACCACTCGTAAGATCATCATCTCTCATCACGTCACATTCGACGAGACGAACTATCTATTTTCAAACCTTCGAAAATTCCAAATTACAGATTACACATTTCTAGACGAGTCCCCTATATCTTCTCTACTCCAGTTGATGTGTCTTCGGCAAAGGTCAGTACCGATGCAATCTGTTCCAGCAATGGACACTGCCCCGTCCCCACCACTGCTGCCTTCAGCCAACTGCTCTCGGTCGAACACACCACCAACACCACTGCTGCCTTCAGCCGTGTCTCATACCCCCCAGCAGCACTGCTGCCTACCAGTCCAGCACCCGTAAGTCAGCAGCAGTCCAGTCCGGCAGCACTGCTGCCTCCCAGTCCAGAAATCGACAGCCTGCAGCCTACCAGTCTCGACTTCCCACTGCCTCCCAGTCCCGACCTCCCACTGCCTACCAGTCCCGACCTCCAACTGTAGCCTACTCATCACATGGAGACTCGTGCACAACACGGGATCTTCAAACCCAATGTTCACTTCAACCTCTCCGCACAAACCTTATCTCTTATTCTAAAAAATCCAAAACTAGCAAAACTGGACCCCAATTGGAATGCGGCCATGTGCGAGGAGTTTAACGCTTTAACCAAGCAGAACACTTGCGATTTGGTACCTAGACCAGAAGGTGTGAATGTTATCCGGTGTATGTGGCTATTTCATCATAAGTTCATAGATAGTGGTGACCTGGAATGGTATAAGGCAAGACTGGTTGCCAATGGTACTAATCAGCAGGAGGGTATTGATTGTGGTGAGACATTCAGTCCGGTTGTTAAACCGGCTACTATTCAGACTGTTCTCAATATTGCTATGGGCATGTATTGGCCGATTTATCAGCTTAATGTCAAGAATGCTTTTCTTCACGGAGATTTGAAAGAAGTTGTGTACATGCATCAGTCCTCTGGCTTTGTTCATCCGGTAGTCCCGCAATATGTATGTCGTCTCAGAAAATCATAATATGGCTTGAAACAGGCACCCCGCGCTTGGTATGATCATTTTGCCAGGTATCTTCTGCAGATCAGTTTTATATGCATCAGGTGTGATAACTCCCTCTTCACCTTTCATCTAGATAGCAGCACGACTTATTTGCTATTATATGTGGATGCCATTGTTCTTACTGCCTCCTCTAACGGTTTGAAGAATGAAATCATTGCTCTGCTCAAAACAGAATTTGCTATGACCGACTTGGGCAAGCTCAACTATTTCTTGGGTATATCAGTGACCAGATCTGCAGCTCCTATGTTCTTGTGTCAACGTAAGTATGCAGAAGAGATGGTGTATAGGGCTAAGATGGCAAATTGTAAAATTATGCCAACTCCGATTGACTCGAAATCCAAGCTCAGTGCCAATGACGATGAGCCAGTTTTGGATCCCACTCTATATCGGAGTCTTGCAGGTGCCCTTCAGTATCTTACCTTCACTAGACCTAATATTACATATGTCGCTCAGCAGGTGTGTCTGTTTATGCACGACCCCCGAGAGTCTCATTTTGCAGCCCTCAAACGTATAATCAGATACGTTAAGGGCACACTGGATTTTGGACTGCATCTCTACCCCTCTGCCCCAAACAAGTTACTATCCTACACGGATGCAGACTGGGCAGGATGCCCTGATACACGTCGCTCTACCTCAGGCTACTGTGTATTTCTTGGGGATAATCTTATTTCATGGTCCGCCAAGCGGCAGGCCACGTTATCCCGTTCGAGCGCTGAAGTAGAGTATCGCGGAGTTGCTAATGTCGTTGCTGAGATTTGTTGGCTCCGAAATCTTCTTTTGGAGCTCCAATGTCCACTACGAAAGGTGTCTATAGTCTATTGTGACAACATATCTGCCATCTATATGTCTCAAAATCTGATCCAACATCAGCGGACTAAGCATATTGAGATGGATATCTACTTTGTACGAGAGAAAGTTGCCCGTGGTCAGGTCAGAATATTACACGTGCCTTCCTCTTATTAATATGCAGACATTTTCACAAAGGGACTACCGTGACAGCTCTTCATAGACTTCCGATCCAGCCTTAGCGTTCGGCCTCCTCCCGCTCCGTCTGAGGGGAGTATTAGCGAATATTCTCCGAATATTCACCGTATATTTTGTAATTATGATAGATGTATATTTAAGGTAACTTAGGATTCTTATTGTATTAGGAATCAACCATTTAAGGTAAGTTAGAATTCATACTGTATTAGCCATTAGGAATCAACCTTTGTACAACTATATATATTGTGAATAATGAAAGGAATCCTTAAGGAAAATTATTCTATCTTACACCCACCACATGCGGACCCACCTCCCGACTAACCCCACCACCCTCCAAAAAATCTAATTTTGTTTTAATAAATAATTTCAAAAGTTCTTTTTTTTTTGTTTTTTACACCTCCCCAACCCCCTCCCCCCGGCAACCCCACCACCCCTCCAAAAATATTTATCTTTTTAATAAAAGAGTTTTAAATTTTTTAAGTAAATATATTTTTATTTACTTATATAAAAAATTATAAAAAAATTGTGTGGTTAAATTTGGTGTGGATGGGTTGTGGTTGGGCAAGGGGACACTAGAAAACAAGTAAGAAGCTCACTTATTTTCCAAGAAAATATTTTTCATCAAAAACATTTTCCTTCCTACCAAACACACCCTAAGTTATCAAAATTGGCTAAGTAGTAGAATTAGTACTTAAATCTATTCCTTTTAACCATGGATTAAGGTGACTAGGATTGAGGTGACTAGGATTGAGGTTTTAGCTAAGATAATACCATTTATCTACAACTTCACTACGAAGCTGAAATATGCTATTAACCTATTACTAAGATTTTCAATGCAGGACCCTATACTTAATCAGATGTCTCGAGTTCGAGCTTTTGGTATGAATTTTTTTTTTATAAGGTGTGTTTTTTTTGGAATGGGTCCTACATGACACAAATCCGAATATAGTCGAACTTTAATAGAGATATCATACACACAGGATGGAAAACTAAAAATCAATGCAGGACGTAAAAATGAAATTATTTACCTCATGAACGTTGATATGGCAAAGAGCTTTCTTAAAGAGAGAGAAATAAAAAAATACAAAATTGAACATGTGTCATTTTCTTATTGGAAATTATGACAAAATAATTTTAATCTTTTTATCTTAATACGTAATTACTCCTAAAAATGTGAGATTCTGTTTTTATCTTAGGACAAAAGATTTGTTTTGGTCTCCCATTTCAGTTTTAACTTTTTTCTCTTTCTTTTTCCTATTCTTCTCCATTACTATGTCGTCCAAACACCCCCATAGCCGAAGCTAGCCGGAAAATGCAGCGATCTCCGAAAAAAGCCAAAAAATGGTGCAAAATAGTGTAAACAACCCAAGAGTATCAACATAGCAGCAGTTAGAACAAAAATAGTGGAACGACAGCCGAAATAAAACCGAGAGCTACTCATACTTTGCAGAAAAACGGCAGTGATGAAAATAAACAGAGAATAGAGATGCGACAGCTGTGATGGTGTTTCTGTTGATTACAATGGTGCAGGAAACGGAAATAAGTAACTGCTAAGTATTACAACAAAATGAAATAACAACAAATTGAAATTTCAATAAACTGGAACAAGAAACTGAGATTACAAACACTTTGATATGCTGGGTCGAGTGATGACACTCTGTCTTTAAGACAAGATTGTCCCGTATATATCTTTTCTACGTTGTGGACAATAGTTTTCCAAGATAAAACAACAACTCAACAAATGAGCAAAAGAAACTCAAGTGTTACTTTGAAAAACTTAATGTAATGAAATGATGCTAGAAAGTAGTAGGAAGAATCTGATTTCGTTTGTGTGTTCTGTGTGTAGTCTCAACAATTAAGCAAAGGCTTCATTATATAGTGCAAGGAGGGGACTTATCAACTGCTCACATAATTGTTGTTACTGGCCAAGTAATGGCAATTATAGAGGTAGTAATTCAGCCAAAATAAATAATGAATTGATGTGCAACGGATTAGAGCTTTTAGGGAGAGTTATTCAGTCAAGTAATAACTGAAGTGCATATTAATGGAGGTTAACGTTTCCAAAACCAACCAACAGCAAAAGCACAAGTTCTCTGCCCCAATTTAACTTACCTGAAACTTCAGGGACCAAACTGTAAATATGAAACAATTTGGATCCAAAAAGATAATATCAGAAGAAGCCCACGACCCGTGACCCGTCACCCGTCACCCGAGCACGGACCAGACGGGAGGGACGGGAGGGCGGCGGCGCGCATGTGGGCTTAGCCTCGAACCAAAGCACATCTAGGTACTCCCTCCTTCAAACACATGGGTTACCCCTTGGGGTCCCTAACCCCAAGCCAATTTTGAGACTTATAAACTAAACAAATCTTCCTTCCCCCACCGATGAGGGAGGATTGGTCTTTACCACTTTTTCATGCTTCAAACACCTCACTTCATGGGCCAATATCTCTTTCATTTCTCAACGAAATTTGACGATCCTTGGCCCTACGATCATCTACTTACTTAGTAGATTATGCACGTGTGAAGAATCAAAGTCTCCAACATGCGAAACCCTAGTTTTTAAGTCATTAAATATGGTTGGACGCAACTCCCACCAAAGGCAAATTTCCAACAATCCCCTCTTGAAAGAGATTTTGACGCACTCACATGGTGCCTTTTTCCAGCAATATTTCAGCGGACCGATGTTGCATAAGGAGAGGTAGCTTCAGCTTTGAACCTTTCATAGTTAAATACCATCTGACTTACTTACTGCGATGTGAACGTGATGTCTTGAACGATCAGTGTTTAGTATAAGCCAAGTCAATAGTATCAACACAACAAATTCCCTTACTCTTTCCTTCATAATGTTTTATCCGTTGTGGCCGTGGACACTTCTTGGATTCTTAAATGCGTTCATTTGAGGTTGTCTGTCCTCGCACTTAAATAGGTGGTCTCCTACAAGGTATCCTGTCATACCCTAGTTCACAAGTGTTAGGGACTATTAAAAGTTTTCCCAAACCTAACCTCAACCGGTGAGGATCGTTAAAGGTTATGGAAACTTAACATTTACCCACACTGCAGATAGCACTTAATGCCTATCACGGGAATGGCTTTGGATTTGGTGTTTCTTTACAGAAATCACTATCTGAAGTGCTCATGCTTCCACCGAAGCGATCAAATGAACCTTTACATCTTAGTTTTCCCATTTAACCAAATTCCTGGGATCTCCGGTCAGTACGGTTGGGTTACCACCGTATTGGTCCTTATACTTTGGGTTTTAAGCTCATTCCCCTAGACAGGCAGAACATCTGATCCTTGGGTAAGCCCTTTGTCAGCGGGTCTGCTATATTATCCTTTGACTTTATTTAATCAATGGATATTATACCCGAGGTGATCAGCTGCCTAACGGTCTTATGCCTCAATCGAATATGACGAGACTTGCCGTTGTACATAGCATTTTGTGCCCTTCCTAGAGCCGACTGGCTATCACAGTGGATCATTACAGAAGGTACGAGTTTGTCCCAACAAGGAACATCCTCTAAGAAGTCGTGAAGCCACTCAGCTTCTTCTCCTGATTTGTCTAAAGCGATAAACTATGATTCCATCGTGGATCGGGCGATGCAAGTTTGCTTAGAGGATTTCCAAGACACAGCCCCACCACCAATTGTAAATACATACCCACTGGTGGACTTGGTGTTATCTATATCAGATATCCAGTTTGCATCACTGTACCCCTCTAGTACAGCTGGATATCTCAAATAATGTAACCCGTAAGTTAGCGTGTATTTCAGGTATTGAAGTACCCGATTCAACGTCTTCCAGTGATCATCACTCGGATTACGGGTAAACCTAGCCAACTTATTGACTGCATAAGCAATATCAGGTCAGGTGCAATTTGTTATGTACATCAAACTTTCGATCACTTTTGCATATCGCTCCTGGCATATGGGTGCACCACGATTTTTATCAAGCTTTTGATTTCTATCCATTGGTGACTTTATAGGCGAACTGTCAAACATCTCAAACTTTCTCAAAACATCATCGATGTAGTGAGACTGAGATAAGACCAGTCTGTCAGACGTCTTAGAGATTTTTATCCCTAAAATGACATATGCGATACCCATATCCTTCATGTCGAAACATTGTTTCAATATGTTCTTAGTCTCTAGGATTACCCTAGGACTGCTTCATGTGATCAACATGTCATCTACAAATAGGCATATCATGACGAACGAGTCAGAGTTACCTTTCGTGTACACACATTTGTCACACTCGTTAATGGAGAAACCTTTTGATAGTAGAGTACTATCAAACTTTTCGTGCCATTGCTTCGAGGCTTGTTTCATCCCGTACAGAGATTTGACAAGCTGACAGACTTTCTTCTCTTGTCTTGGAACCACATACCCTTCGGGTTGGTCCATATAAATTTCTTCTTCCAAATCACCATTTAGGAAGGCTGTCTTAAAATCCATTTGATGTATCTCAAAGTCACGCAAAGCTGCGATCGCAATGAATACCCGTATGGACGTCATCCGAGATACCGAGGAGTACGTGTCAAAGTAGTCAAGACCTTCTTTCTGCCGATAACCCTTGACTACCAACCTGGCCTTGTACTTATCTATAGACCCATATGCTTTATATTTCCGTTTGAGTATCCACTTAAAACCCAACGGTTTATTTCCCGGAGGAAGATCAACCAACTCCCAAGTATGGTTATGTAGAATGGAGCCTATTTCACTCTCAATAGCTTTTTTTCAGAGCGGTGCCTCTGGAGTTGACAATGCTTTAACAATTGTCTTTGGTTCATCATTAACCATATAAGGTACAAAGTCAGGACCGAAAGATTTATCCTTCCTGGCCCTTTTACTTCGCCTTAGTTCCATCTCTGGAGTCTCAAAGTTCTGAGAATCTAGAACACTAGATTCCGGATATTCAGCCACTTCGAGATCCACTAGATCTGAACCATCTAGATCCGGGCCGTTAGCGACTCCCGGTTCCTGAGAGCTTTGTTCATAACTTTGTTTGCGAGAGGTTATGTCTTTTTGCTTTCTAGGAAAGGTACCTTCAAAGAATTGAGCATTCCTTGATTCCATGATTGTACCCCCGTGGATATCTGGAATATCTGACTTATGCACTAAGAAGCGATAAGCACTACTGTTATTTGTATAACTGATGAATATGCAATCTACAGTCTTAGGCCCAATCTTGAACTGCTTTGGCTTGGGTACTTCAACCTTTCCCAGACCTTTAAATATTTATAGGTGGATTTCTTTCCCTTCCATGATTCATATGGAGTTTTGTCCTTACCCTTATGTGGGACTCTGTTAAGAATCGTATTAGCGGTAAGGACGGCTTCTCCCCACATATTTTGAGGAAGACCGGAATTGATGAGCAAGGCATTCATCATTTCCTTCAATGTGTGGTTCTTACATTCCGTCACACCGTTCGATTGAGGTGAGTATGGATCCGTCGTTTGATGAACAATGCCTTCTTAGGCACAATATTCCTCAAATGACGCTACATATTCTCCCCATCTATCGCTACGAATGTATTTAATTCGCATGCTTAGGTGGTTCTCAACTTCTGCTTTGTAACGTCGGAACGTTTTAAAGGCTTCATCCTTACTTTTCAACAAGTAAAGGTAACAATACCTTGTGCTATCATCAATGAATGTCACAAAGTACTTGTTCCCCCCTCTAGTTTGTGCAAACTTCAAATCACATATATCTGTGTGAATAAGTTCTAGAGGAGCGGTATTCCTTTCGACGGATCGAAAATGAAGCTTTGTGAGTTTTGCCTCTACGCACACCTCACACTTATGTTGAGGGTTTACGTCGATAGACGGCAACAACTCCAACTTTACCAACCTTTGAATGGATTTGTAGTTAACGTGTCCTGATCTATGATGCCATAAATTAGAAGACTCAAATAAATAAGAAATTTCAACTTTATTACTTGGATGCATTACATACATAGCGTTAACTTTGAAGAGGCCTTCACAGACGAAGCCTCTCCCCACAAAAGTGTCATTCTTAGTGAGTACAAATTTATTGGATTCAAACACTAGCCTAAAACCAGCATTAACCAATAAATGTCCTAAAATTAAATTCCTCCTAATCTCAGGGACATGTATCATTTCCTTCAGAGTGAGCTCCTTTCCAGAAGTCATCTTCAGGACCACATTTCCTACCCCCAGCACGTCAGAGGAAGCGTTGTTGCCCATGAATAACTTTTTGTCGGTGATCGGTGTATACGTGGAGAAGGCATCTCTGTTGGAACAGATGTGTCTGATAGCACCTGTGTCCATCCACCACTGCATGAGATTCTCAATCAGGTTTGCTTCAAGCACCACCGCCGAGAACTCCTCAATCATGTCATCCAGGAGCGTGTCCTTGACGATGTTAGCATGCGCCTTGCCTTTAGCCTTGGCTTTCCCTTGTTGCTCAGTCTTGAGCTTGCGGCATTCCTTGATCATATGACCAGGTTTCCCACAGTGGTGACAGTTACCTCTGAACTTCTCCGCTGCTTGGGTCTTGTCGTCTTTCTGGAACTTTCATTTCTTGTTTGGGTTCCCTTTGGCCTTAGCCAAATTTGTCTTTGCCTCAACGGGTTGTTTACCCCTAGGCAAGACCTTCTTATTATCTTCCTGAATTTGGATTTTGATAATAAGTTCTTCAAAGGTCATCTCCTTTGTCTTGAGCTTTAAGTAGCTCATAAACTCATTCCACGAAGTAGGTAACTATTCAATCAGCGATGCAACCAAAAACTGCTCATTTGGTTTCATTCCTTCCAAATCCAGGTAATGTAGAATCATTTGGAATTCCTGGACTTGAGACATCACTGTCTTACTATCCACCATTTGAAATTTCAGAAATTTCCCAATGATGAATTTCTTAGTACCTGCATCTTGTGCGTTGTACTTCTTTTGCAGCTTCTCCCACAACTCTTTGGCGGTGCCAATGGTGCAATACACCGTGTAGAGAGGGTCTGCCAAACAGTTCAATATGTAATTCTTACACATGAAATCACTATGATTCCATGCATCAAGAACCATCTTCATGCCATTAATGACATGGATACCCAGACCCTCTTCAGCTGTTTCAGTAGGCGAAATGTCCATTTCATCTCCAGCTTGTGGAGGATCTTCTAATAGGAACCTAGCCATTCCCATAACCGTCAAGTAGAACAACATCTTCTGCTGCCATCTCTTAAAGTTTGAGCCCATGAATTTTTCAGGGCGTTCATAGTGGAATACGGAGGGTGGAGCAGAAAGGCACTGGACGTGCCTTGGGCATCAGTGGGGAAGGAAGAGGAGTTGCCTTGAACAGTAGTGGCAACAGGAGGGATGGCAAAATTGTTGCCTTGAGTGGCAGCAGCAGCGGAATCTGAAGTGTTTCCAGTCATGTTACCAAGCAGTTACAGCAAGCCAATCTTGTCTTAAAATTGTCGGAAATAAGTAACTGCTAAGTATTACAACAAAATGAAATTACAACAAACTGAAATTTTAATAAACTGGAACAAGAAACTGAGATTACAAACACTTTGATATGCTAGGTCGAGTGATAACACTCTGTCTTTAAGACAAGATTGCCCCGTATATATCATTTCTACTTATTGGACAATATTCTCCCAAGATAAAACAGCAACTCAACAAATGAGCAAAGGAAACTCAAGTGTTATTTTGAAGAACTTAGTGTAATGAAATGATGCTGGAAAGTAGTAGGAAGAATCTGATTTCGTTTGTGTGCTCTGTGTGTTGTCTCAACAATTGAGTAAAGGCTTCATTATATAGTGCAAGGAGGGGACTTATCAACTGCCCACATAATTGTTGTTACTGATCAAGTAATGACAATTATGGAGGTAGTAATTCAACCAAAATAAATGATGAATTGATATGCAACGGATTAGAGCTTTTAGGGAGAGTTATTCAGTCAAGTAATGACCGAAGTGCATATTAATGGAGGTTAACGTTTCCAAAACCAACCAACAGCAAAAGCACAAGTTCTCTGCCCCAATTTAACTTACCTGAAACTTCATGGAACAAACTGTAAATATGAAATAATTTGGATTCAAAAAGATAATATCAGAAGAAGCCCACGACCCATGACACAGGACGGGATGGGTGGGCGGCGCGCATGTGGGCTTAGCCTCGAACCAAAAGCAAATTTTCAACATGCGGAATCCTAATGTTTAAGTCATTAAAGATTGTTGGACGCAACTTCCACCAAAGACAAATTTCGGACAGTTACTACATTGCTTTAACGGCTCAATTCGAAGAGAATGAGAAATAAAGACTACGAAAATTTATATTCCTTGAACATGTAAAGGAAAATTACACCATCAAGCTCAAAAAGGAAAACTAAGAACCCTAAAAGCATTACAACAATGAAAGATAAAATCTATATACTTACCAACAAAACCCTAATGTCACAAAATCTACCCGCCCCCCGCCCCCCCCAAATAGGTAAAGAGTCTTCCTTGCCTCTTGAGCACATAAACAACACAAAATATGGCCCTTCTCCGGTGAGTTCCGGAAAAAGATGAAACAAAGAGGTAAAAGGAGAATATCCGTCGCCGGAGAAACCATACAGATGAAGAAGGGAGAAGGAGCAGAGAAGCGTGGTGGTGGCGTTTGGAGGGTCTCGTCGTCACGTCTTCTGGTGGGTTGGTTGAAAAAGAGAGAAAGAGCCAACAATTGCCTTTCAGCGCAACAAATGGAAGGAAAAATAAAGAATAAAAGGAAAGAAATGAAAAGAAGGGAAAGAATTGAAATAAAAAAAAATTAAAAGAGAAATATACACGTGTATATTTGGGTGTGATTTTTTAAGGGTGTGTATATTTCCGTTAGAGATAATTTGGGGAGTAAATAAATTCATTTAAAATTATTCACTCTAATTAGATATTCTTTTTATATTGATAGGGCTCACTTCGGTTGCAAAGACTTTCTCCTTAGGCGCATGTCTCTAAAGGTAATAGAACCCCGACAAAGATAAAATGTGTAGTTGATAATCCGATTATACGTTGGGGCATTTAGTCATTTTCTCTATTATCAAACATAAAGTCATTATCTTTTTATTAGTAAGTGAAATAGACAGGGAGACAAATAGAGACAATCAAATGTCCGAGTAAGGACCATCAAAGGATGTGGTGTAGTGGATGAGGTTATTCCTCCCTTAATCAGAGGTCTCGGGATCGAGGGTCTGAGTGTGGAGAGATCCTTAGTAGAGAGCGCTTCCCCCAGAAATGGGCTCTATCCAACGCGAATTCGGATATAATCGGGCTCCAATACGGATACTGAACACCGAGTGAAAAACAAAAAAAATGTCCAAGCAAGGAAGAAAAGAAAGAATATGTTAAGGGCAAAGGTGCGAATGAACTCCTCAACTTTGTGATTAAGAGCAGATATATCCCGTTATAAAAGTGATGGATATATACCCCTGTTGTTATAGAATAATGCAAATATACCCTTTTTGCTAACAATTTTTTAAAAAAAATTATTTATCTTATTTTTGAATTTAAAAAAATGTCACGGGGCTTTTAGACATATTTATCTAAAGCCACATGGTAATTTCTTTTCCTGGTAGCTCGGGCCTGGTTCGTTTAGAAAAATGGGTAGACTTATTTTTTTTAATGCCACTAAGATATTTTTTAAAATAAATCTGACCCGATCCACCAGAAAAAATTACCATGTGGATTTAAAAATTTGTAGACTTAAAAACAATTGGGTAGACTTTTTTTAAAGCGACGAAACACTTTTTTTAATAAAAAAAATATGCTAAACAATTTTTTTAAAAAAACCATCAGCAAAAAGGGTATATTTGCACCATTTATGTAACGCTAGGGGTATATATCCATCACTTTATAACGGGGGATATATCGACTCTAAATCGCAAAGTTGAAGGATATATTTGCACATTTTTCCATATATTAATATTATAGCAAAAATGACATAGAAAGGATTGCATTCTAACATAAGTACACCCCGAAAATCTTAGTCCTTTAAACTACACATGATTATAGTTTTGAAGAGTAACTACACTGCCCATTCTGATTAGTAACTAATCATTCTAATTAAAAGACTGTGTTAGTTCGTAGTCTTTACAATTTGTAACCCCTTAAAAAATTAAATGAATCAAACATGGCACTCTAAAGAGACCACGGATTAATAAGTCCGTGGAATTTAACAGAAAGTGGCAAACAATGGAAGTCAATGAAATTTCAAACTGTTGTCCGTTGCAAAAGGCTTTGTGGCTTTCTTATAAGTTTTAGCCCAGTATTTTATTTTAATCCAGAAATTCAACATTTCACTTCACCTATATTTGTGTAATTAACGAACTAAATTCTCTTGACCAACGAATAAAGAGAAAGGGATTGGTGTTTATTTTTGGTTCACAAAATAGTGTATCGCCTCACATAGAAAAGTCACAACTCAATCAAAAGGGTGAATGTGATGATTCAAAAAGAAAATTAAAAAAGATCGAGTTCTACTTTTTATCTTTCTTTATAATTATTTTACTTTGTGATTTATGAAATATTTCTTTTACAAATTTAAGATAGATGCTCATTTTATATGATGATCTCAATATACATATTATTTGCATGCACGTAATGATTAGAAATAACATATAGTATATGTTTAAAGATTATCTTTGTCTATAAAAGGAATCTAGATTAATAGAAGAAAGAATAACTACACTACATTCACCCGTTACTTTGTAAGGACATCATTAGAGTCCGCAAACATGGCTAGACAAACATGCTTGGTAGATGACTTGCTAATAATGTCAAATTTGCAGAAATTATAAAAGGTCAAGAATTCAAAGTTTTTCCTCTTAAATGAAGGAAATACTTTCAAATTCTTTCAATTTTTTTTATGTACGTTTATATTTTGCAATGACGATAAATACAACATAGGTCAAACAATCCTCAAGATGTATCTTACATAACTAACTTTACGTAGTATTTTAAAGAGGGATAGTAAATTAGACAACAAGAGTCTTGGCCATGTCAATAGGAACCAAACAGATGAAAGGAAGATATACCAACTACACATCATACCTTTGAGGGGCTCTATTATCATGCTAGTCATTTTAAAAGTGAAATATATACATCCTTAAAAAGCTACACCCACATATGTGTTGGTTTTGTGAAGCACAAGCGTTTGACACATGTAAATATAAATTAGTAACTTTTTTTCTATTTTTTTCTTATTCTTTCCCTTTTTCTGATTTATTAATCTATTTTTCTAATTTCTTTTTCTTTCCCTTCTCTTCCTCAACTTTCCTTCTTCATAACACGTCTCTTTGTCCGCTCTATTCCCGCTGGAGCACCGCCTCCGGCCACCACAATGTCATTTCAGCTCCAATGCACTTGATTTTTCATTACACGAAAAGAGGGAAAGATCAGATTTTTATAAGTTTTGTTTTAAATTTTCCTCTCTCATTTCACTTTCTCTAAAATCTTCAACTTCTCCATTGCCACCGCCGACGAGCTATCATAAATATGAAAGGAAAAAGGGATACCAAGATCACATACATTATGTTTAGCTTACTTGTTGGAATTCGATCTGGTTGAAATTCTTGTTCCCTGAAGATGGTTGTTATTGATACGAATTCTCCCAATAAAAAATGAAAAGAAAAAAGATTTCAATTTAAATTAAAGGATTAAAGAGATAATTAATTAAATCTAATTTATTGTATAGGTGCGAATTAAAAAATGATACATGTATGAATTAATCAGTTTTAAACTTATCTTTTGCCTCTCACGCAAAGAGAGTGAAACACACTTTCTTTGCCAACTCATCATTTAGGGAGCAACATATTCCACTTTTAAAATAACAAGGGGTAATAAAACTCCCACAAAAGTATGGTATGTAGTTGGAATTTCAGCCCGACGCTGGTGGCTTATTTGGCTATTTTCTCATCAAATATATCTAATTAAATTTTGATTTTTTTACCTTTCTAGGTTTGGACGATATCCAAAACATGCATCTTGCCTCGACAAACAACTCACCATACGTGATAGACATATCCATGTACTATATAACTCGATATATACGTGCAAAGCACGTGTTGAGACACTAGTATATATTAAGGGTGGTCAGTGGACCAGGTCGGAACGATCCCGACCCTGCCCCGCCCCGATCCCCCTAAAAAAAAATTGACGGTGTCGGGACTCGAAATCGAGACGGGACCTGGGCTCGTCCCGCCTGAGCCCGTCCCTCCCCAGGCCCCCACCCCCACCCCGACCCCGCCCTGCCCCGATCCCGATCCCCCTTCCCTCTTTGCAGAACTAACAATTGCAACAATGGCCAAATTTAGATTTTGACCGTTGTGCAACGATTCCAACAGACATTTTTGGCCCCCTACCCCCTTAATATTTATTTTTAACCCCTAAGTTAGTATATTTACACTTTAACCTAATTTTTCAACTATAAATACATCATTTCTCTTCATTTTATCTCACAAATCTTCCTACAATCTCTCTAATATCTCAATATATCTCTCTACAAGTCTACATTGCCTACTAAATATTTTATTTTATTTGCTAATTTGTATAATTGTATCAAAGTTCAAAAATTGGACTGAAGTTGACAACTAGCTAGAGGATGATCCATCGAGCAAAGTTTTAATTTTCAACCTCGATTACATGTCGACGTTACGTCGGCGTTTGGTACCTTCGTTCCTTCTTTAAATTATTATTGTTACTTTATTTTAATTATCGCACTTAATTTCATTATCTTTAGTTATTTATTTGCATAATTAAAATGGAAGGATTTAGACGTACGATTATGGGTAAGGGTAAGGGTAAGAGTGTTTCTTCTAGTAGGGGTAACAAGGACATGTGTACTTCTTCTAGTCATCTTATTCCTAGACAGGATGATTTGATTGATTACACTCATATAGATGAAACTGGGTTTTTAATGATATACCATTAGATGATGAGATATAATCTGCAACTGAACCAGACTTTAATTTAGACGATAATCTAGATGACACACTCACTAGTGCACCTCAACAACCTCAACCTCAGACTGAGTCTCAGCCTCAAACTGAAACTGGAAGGCCTCCTATTTCCCCTAGTATGAAACAAGGCCACACACAACAAAAATTAAAATCAGCTGCTTGCGATTTGTTTGATATGGACCAAGAGAATCAAGTAGTTAGATGTCAAATTTGTAAAAATGTTTATAAATTTAAAATGGGAAAATGTCAGGGTGGGACAGGAGGTTTATTGAGACATGTACAAGGCTTTCACAAAGCTAGGTGGGATGAATACGAGGCTACAAAGTCGGGTGCGCCAATGCGCTCTAAGTCGGGACAAGGTTCACATAGTGTCCCGGACCAAGTACATGGTCAAATTAATCCGACGACGGAGGAAATTGCAGGTCCTAAATACGATAAACACAGAGATAGGGAAGCAATAGCAAAATTAGTTGCGGTGGAGGGTTTGCCTTTTGCATTTCCTTCATCTCCTGGTTTTATTCATTACATTAGAGAAATGTATAATCTTACTTTTAACGATTTCCCTAGATCAACTGTTAGGAGAGACGTTTTTAAATTTGCACATGAATATCAACAATATTTACGTTATTCATTATATCATTTTCCAGGCAAAGTATCTATCACTTCTAATATAGGTCGTAGTACTAACGGAAATGATTATTTAACTGTAACATGTCATTGAATAGATCATAATTGATTTATGCAAAAATGTATTTTAGCATATAGATATATTGATGATAGGCACATTGGAAATTTTATTGCACAAAATATTCATGAAGTTTGCGATTATTATGGTATAACTGATAAAATAATGACTGTTACGTTTGATAATGCTTCTTCTATTAATTATGCTGTGAGACTTTTAAAAGACCTATTAACTCCATCTTTTCCTAATCATTTTCATATAAAATGTGTGTGCCATATTTATAACTTAGTTGTAAAGGATGGTCTATCACTTTTTGAAAACATTCTTAATAAAGTACAAATTGCTATAAACTTTATTTTTTAGAAGTAATAGAATATAAAGAAAAAAAGTATAAAAAAACTTGTCACGATTGTGGATTACCTTTTAGAAAAATTCCTAAAGAAGTAGTGACTATGTAGAATTCTCTATATGAACAACTACTTGTTGCTTACGATTATAGACGACCTATAACTTTATTTTTAACGCCCATAATCGAAACTCAACTGATATGCTTGTAGATAATGATTGGGAAAAAATTTAAGAACTTATTGGATTTTTAGAGAATTTTTTTCAAGCAACTAAAGAATTTTTTGGTATATATTATCATACTATTTCAACTATGTTATTTTATATAGCTATAATATTTTTGTTACTTAGTGAATATATGGATAATCATCTTATAAGACACCTATTAAAAAATGTTTATCAAATTAAATAAATATTTTTTCCTATTCCCACTATTTATATTATTGGTGTTGTATTAAATCCGACTATTAAAATAGACGGTTGTAAAACACTTATTGAAACTATTTATGATTGTATAGCAATACTTCCACCTCCAACTCCAAAAAATCCAAATGAACAACCACCTAAAGAAGAAGTTTTGTCTAGCACACACAATGAATTCAAAAAAATATATATGCATTACAAACAAGAAAGTGTTAGCAACCAACCGGCTTCTATACCATCTTCTTCTTCTTCAATACAACCTTATAAAAGACATGTTGTTTCTGCGGCTAATATTGAAAGTCTTAGAAATAGAATGTTTAGTGGCACCACTGCTAATCAAGTTAGCGAGTTTGATGTTTTTGTTTTGCATGATGTTGTACCGTACCAAGCAGTTCTCAATAAAGAAGGACGTGAAGACTTGCTTAAATACTGGAAGAAAAATGATAAGACATTTCCGATACTAGCAAAGATGGCCCGAGATGTGTTGAACATTCAAGCGTTATCAATAGCGTTTGAAAGCGCTTTTTCTGTCGGAAGATTTCAAATAGGAGAGCACATACACTCATTAGCGGGAAACAACTTGGAGATTGCAGTTTTATTCAGAGATTGGATATGAGCGGAGCGTAGAAGTGCGGTCAACCAGAGATCAACGAAGAAGACGATTTAAACCACAACGAAATCTTGTCCGAGGGAACTGGAAGCGACGTCGATCAATTTGACCAACAAATTCCAATTCCAACCGAAGAACCACAAGACATTGTGAAGAAATTAGAAAATGTGCTTATAACTATGTAATTTTTTTAATTGCAATTTTACTATGTGATTTGCAACTTTTGAACAACACCACAAAGTTGCAATTTTGAAATTATATTACAAAAAAATCATATTTATATTAAATAATATAAGGCACAAAAATAGCATTGAGATATTTTTATTACACTATCTTGTTCAATTATTTAAGTATTTATATTCACAACCTTTTTGAAATTAAGTGTCAAAAAAAAAAAAAACCCGAACCTGACCCTGCTCCGCCCCGCCCTGCCAACACCGGTCCCCTTTTCCGGCGGGATGAGGGACAGGACTGGACATCGGCCTGTCCCGCCAGTCCCGGCCCACTGGTCCCACCGGAGGACCGGTCCCGGCCCATTCCCAGTCTCGCCGGGTCCCGTCCCGCCGGGACCCGCCCCACCCCAAACCCGGTCCACTGACCCCCCTAGTATATATATATATATCACATTTTCAGACTTTTGGTAGGGTAGATGAGAGGTCAAAGGTATAAAATCTGATTTTTTTGTTAGACGGTAACTACTATTAGGTTAACTGTCTTACCATCTATTTTCATTTTGTATTTACTTTTAAAAGATTCTTCTTTTTATTTCCTTCTGTATTTGAGGGTAAAAAGTTATTGAAATATTTTGTGACAATGTATTCCATATTATTTTGTGCGCGTTCATTGAATAAATTAGACCATTTTAAAAAGAATTTTAATTCACTTTTTAAAAATGATTTTAGCATATATGCATGTACTCGCTACTCGGTAAAGCAAAAAAAGTAACTCAACAAGGTGTCAACTACAGATGTCCGTCATTCAAGCTGCACTAGTTTAATATCACATTATAATAATAAATAAATAAATAAAAATCAAATGCAGCCGTAGAAATCTTTATAGCAGTTGTTAGATTCTATAGGTAACTAATCAACATGACATATACATAAAATTTATAATTATACGTAATTCAACTATATTGATTTAGTGTACAACTAGCTAGGATGAGATCACGCGAGGGAAAAGAATATCAAATAGCTAAGATCAGGAGGATAATTAAGACTCTTATAATTTAGGTGTACAACTAATAATTCCTGTCAAATTTAAGGGAGTCTCTTGGTATTCTACCTAGCTGCTGCTACTACTACACAACAACATACCAGTGATTTTGCCTACCAAGAAAGAAAATATATATATCAGATAAAAATACTTACACGATAAGACGAACCAAAGTTACATCAAAGATAATGTGTAAATTCATCGATGGACTGCTGAGTTTCAAGCTCGGCTATGAGAAAAGAGAGAAGAAAAAAGGTAATGGCCCTAAGCAGGCAACAACCTGTCAACATGCCTGCTTAGGCTAATATTGGCATTTTAGTTCTGTGCAATAGACTTACAAATGGAGAAATTTCAGCTGAAATGGCATTTACACTGTGATTCTTTATAAAAGCTTTTGTTTTTGTAAAAAATGAATCTTGGACCTAACTCAACCCCAAAAGCTAGTTTGTAGGGTGAGGATTGTCCAAGTCCATAGAAGGAATCCATGTTTCCATTCCATTACCGATGTGGGACTCTTAACAGTTTTTACATATTTTAACCTTCGCTCAGATGGTAGGTGATGTAATAATGAGGCGAAAATAAAATTCACATCATAAAAAATGAAAAGTACTCTAAGTCACAATAATTAACAATTTAAAATACTTAAAAGCAATACTAAAAAATCACGATCGAAGGAAACTTGTTTGATTACGAAAATACGGAAGATGTCTCTTAAGCCGGATGGAGGAGTATAAGTTAAACATTATCTTAAGATGAGATTTAAAATTACATTAAAAAGTTATGAATTAAGAAACGATAAAATTATAATTATGAATAGTAAAAATGCAAATTTAAATTCTTTAGTAGCATTCTATTGTAATCGGGCCTGTGCCTAACACAAACATTTTTGTAGAATAGTGTAATTTTCCTTGGTTGGAGGCTTCTTATTAATGTAATATATATATATATGTGTGTGTTTACAAATACAAAACATAATTGGACAAGGATCTCTACTTTACATAATTACACTTGAATCCTAATTACACGTGGATCAGATCTCTATCACACCCCCCTCAGTAGGAGCAGGAGGAGGTCGAACGCTCAGACTGGATCTGAAGTCAAGGAACAACCGCCGAGGAAGTCCCTTAGTAAATATATTTGTGTACTGATATGAAGAAGGAACATGTAACACCCGAACATGGCCCATGACAACCTTCTCAAGAACAAAATGAATATCCATCTCAATATGTTTGGTCCGTTGATGCTGAATCGGGTTATGAGACAAGTACACAGCAGATATGTTATCACATTAGACAAGATATGCCTTACGAAGGGACAATGAAGCTCTAGAAAAAGATTTCTAAGTCAATAGATCTCGGCAACAACGTTCGCAATGCCTCTATATTCTACTTCTACACTCGAACGGGAAAGTGTGGCCTGCCGTTTGGTAGACCACGAGACGATATTATCACCTAAGAATACACAATAGCCGGAAGTAGATCGACGTGTGTCTGGACAACCACCCCAATCAGCGTCCGTATATGATAGTTGCATGTTCGGTGCAGATGGATAAATATGTAAATCGTAGTCAAGTGTACCCTTAACGTACCGAATGATACGTTTAAGAGCGGTAAAGTGTGGCTCCCTAGGGGCATGCATGAACAAATACACCTGCTGAACGACATATGCAATATCGGGCCTAGTGAAAGTAAGATACTGAAGTGCACCAGCAAGACTCCTATATAGAGAAGGATCGAGCACTGGATTCCCGTCACCAGTACTAAGTTTCAACTTCGAGTCGACCGGAGTGGGCATTATCTTACAGTTTTCCATTTTAGCCATGTAAACAATTTCTTCGGCATACTTACGCTAACACAGGAACATTGCATTGTCTGATCTGGTCACTGAAATCCCCAAAAAATAACTCAACTTACCCAAGTCTGTCATAGCAAATTCGGATTTGAGCAAGGTAATGATCTCGTATTTTAGCACATCAGATGAAGCAGTTAGAATAATATCGTTCACATAGAGTAAAAGGTATGCAGTGTCATTACCTCGATGAAAATAAAAAGTGAGTTATCACTTTTGCTGCACACGAACCCTATCCCGGAATAGTTTTTCTTTAGTGTTATACATGTGACGACGCGAATTAATCCTAGTAGTTGAATTTATTCCAATGGAGTTATGGAATAGTATTGTATTATAAAATTATGACATTAAGGATACGAGGCTTTATGAAATTCTCGGGAATTAAAAGAAGTGGGTTTAAGATTTATTAATTGAAGAACTTGGGGGCCAAAGTGAAAAAAAGGAAATTCAGATTTTTATAACCTACACTCTTCATCTTCATTCCAAATTAACCAAAAAAAAACTCTCATTCTCTCCTCCAAAGCTCAGCCGAAAAATACCCAACCCCATACCCAATTTAAGATTTTTATCTCCTCTTCCTAGACTACATTTTCACCAAAAATTGGAAGCCAAACAACACCAAAAACAGTGGCAAAACAACCACTGTTGGGCCGAGATTATGCCCAGAAATTTTAAATTTTTGGGATGAAATTTTGGAAGAAAAACGTGCAGGGATGATGGCTTAACATTGTAGAACACTTGCATGTCAATTGGAGTTGAAGAAGTGAACAAAAAAGGAAAAGAAATACGAAAACAGTGGGGATTTTCGGACAAACAGTGGGCAGACAATTACGGACTATTTTGGGACGAATTTGAGGTATAAAATTCTTCTTTCTATGATATAATTGGAATGCATGTTGTTAGAATTAAGGTAATGAATTTGTGTTAAGGAGAAATTGGAATTTAAGCGTTGCATGTGACAATTTTAGGCTAGTTGCCAATTTGGGACAGATTTTGGTGTTATTGGATTCGTTGGTTATTGTTGTTATTATTGTCACTAATTTCATGATGAAATCGAAAGGAAACATTGATATTTATTTGGAATTAGTTATATGGAAGTATTGAAATACGAAATTGGATTTTAGGAGTTAAGATAAGAGTTATGGAATTATGACATGTTATGGCCAAGAACTTGCATGAAATTGTTGGACATGTTGTGATGTATATGGACTGTTTTAGGGACTGTTTTGTGGTGTTATAATGTGGAAAATTTAGTTACCATTATGCATGTTTAAGTGTGGTAATTGCTAATGTAAGTCCTAAAGGAATAAGGGTGTAGAAAGGTGTAGAAAGGCTTCACATTCTACCCTCGTTGTTGTTGAACCATGGACTATTTTGTGGGCTGTTTTTAAGGTGGATTAAGAGGCTAAATTTACATGAGAAGTGGGTGTGTAAATTCCTTTTATTGTTGTTTTGGTTGTGCCCTTAATTGGTACTTGGTTATTGATGTTATTAGCCTCGTTTGGAAGTTGTGGAAACATGTATAAACAGGGGAAGTGCTGCCCGAATTTTTATAGAATAAGAAGTCGTTATTCGATATAAAGTATGCTAGTAATCATAGAATTGACGAACGTATTACCATTATTATAGGTTGAAGTTCTATAGCGAGGCTTATTCTAATATTGGGTGGATTAGTTCGTCTAAAAGGTATGTGAAACCCTTACTTCTTTCTTTTGGCATGAGTTAATGAAAGTGCAGTGACGTACTTGATTCTTATACAGTTTAATTTCTAAAGAGGATTGTTATGAGAAGTGCCTATGATTTTTCAGCAAAGAGTTTATTATGACATTATTATAATGATTTTATTGAGAGTCAAATGATAATTTTTACTTGCATATGGTTACTCATGATATCTACTCGTGCTAAGTGTTACTACTTCACCTCACCGAGTCCCGGGCCGGGTTATGTTCGTGCACGTCCTTGCATTTTTCACCGAGTCCCTCACTAGAGGGCCGGGTTACGTAGGATGGATCCATAGATGAGATATGACTTTATCGAGTCTCAGCATGGACCGGGTTACGATATGACTTCACCGAATCCCAGTATGGGCCGGGTTATGATATGATTCCACCGAGTCCCGCACTAGTGGGCCGGGTTATGTTACAGATATATATATATATATATATATATATATATATATATATATATATATATATATATATATATATGGACATGCACTCATGTTTTCTTGACTTGACTCTCATTTTTATAAGGCAACTGACTTTTATTGTTTATGACACAGTTGGATTTGGATCCTGATTTTTATACTCATCTCCTGTTTTCTGTTGGCTACTTATGATCTCTTTTACAGCTTTATGTTTTACATACTCAACACATTATTTCGTACTGACCCCCTTTCCTCGGGGGGCTGCGTTTCATGCCCGCATGTACAAGTTTTCAGTTTGGTGAACCTCAAGCCTAGGTTCCTACTCAGCAGGTTGGGAAGCTCCTTTGATTCAGAGCTTTGTCATTTTGGGTACAGAACTCTATTATTTTGACTTTTGTATATTTAGGGCACGACGGGCCCCTGTCCCGTCATATGTCGTTATCCTTCTTGTAGAGGTCTGTAGACAGTTGTGGGTTGTACTTATGTAATGGTTATAACTCTATTTTGGTCAGTCATGCTATTGTACTCTGTGTTAGGGTGTCCCCGTGTATATATGACATTATCTAGTGGCAGCCTTGTCGGCTTGCCTGTTGTATTGTGTTGGCTAGTGTGACTCCTCAGGAGGCAGGTACATTCAGGGGTAAAGGCAGCCTTGTCGGCTTGCCTACCCTGGCATATGTTGTTATTGCAGCGTTATGCTGCCGGATTTCAGACTCATTAAGTGTTAGTTGGATTATGTGTGACAGGTTAGTGTAATGACGTCATTAGGGCGGTTAGTCGCGGCCCGTCGGGTCGGGTCATGACAAAAGTGGTATCAAAGCAGTTAGTCATCGGAATGTCTACAGACCGTGTCTAGTAGAGTCTTGCGTATGGGTATGTTGTGCACTATACTTATACGCAGGAGGCTGCAGGGCATTTAGGATTGGTTCCTATTCTTTCATCTCTTAGATCGTGCAATAGAGCTATGTTATTAGGATAATCCCTTTCTGACGACTTACTATGTTTACATCTATGCCTCCGAAGAAGGCGACAGCGGCCCAGAAGGGCAGGTCTACAACGGGGGATACCAGCCGGATTCAGAGAGTTACCAGGCCGTGCGGTCCTATGCCGAGACTGCGATCTGGGCCGACAGCTCTGCTTCGTCGCCACCACCAGAGGCTCCAGTTCAGGGGGCAACATCACCAGTATCCGAGGCCCCAACACCTGAGCCTCCAGTTCTTCAGTCAAGGGCAGAGGATAGGGCCATGAGAGATGCAGTTCAGCTGCTGACTAGATTGGTGGTAGGGCAGAACCGTAGACAGGGACCAGGAGTCGACCCTAGGTCTGACAGTTTGAGGGTTCGTGATTTCTTGAGTTGTAACCCTCCAGAGTTTTTCAGGTCTCAGCCTGAGGAGGACCCGCAGGAGTTTATCCGACAGATGTAGCGTACCTTGAGGGTAATCAGGGCTTCGGAGACTGAGTTTGTGGAGTTGGCTTCGTATAGGATGCGGGATATAGCTACAAACTGGTATGAGTCTTGGGAGTTATCCAGGGGAGAGGATGTTCCTCCAGCTACATGGGAGGAGTTTACAGAGGCCTTCCTTGGTCACTTCTTGCCTCCAGAGATGAGGAGAGCTAGAGTGGACAAATTCTTACAGTTGAGGCAGAGTGGCAGGACCATTCGTGAGTATAGCCTGGAGTTTGATTCATTGGCCAGAAATGCACCCACTATTGTAGAAGATATGGCAGACAGGGTGCATCACTTTGTGATGGGGCTGGACCATTATCTGATCGATGGTTGTATGGCGGTGGCTCTTCAGCCGGGTATGGATATTGCTCGTATCCAGGAATACACACAAAGGGTTGAGGACCGACATAGAGGGCGACAACCAAACAGAGGTCACGACAAGGACCATAATAAGAGGGCTAGATCGGCAGCTTATTCCGGTGAGTCTCGAGGCAGACAGTTCTAGCAGCAGGTCAGATATTCATCTCAGCCAGCACAGAGTGCTCCTCTACAGTCTACGGGTAGGAGGTTCGACCGCCCCGGGTATTCAGGAGTTGGACAGAGCTCTATGGCTTTGGGTTCTCAGAAGAATAGGGGCTCTAGTCAGTTGAGGCCATCTTATCTTCAGTGCTCTCAGTGTGGTAAGCTTCATATTAGGGAATGTCGTTCGACCACATGTGTTTGCTTCTCTAGCGGCCGTCAGGGCTATATGATGAGAGAGTGTCCCAACATGGGTGGTTCAGGTGGGATGGTTAGGCCTACGGGATCGGGTGCTGGTTCGTCGTCATCTATGGCTATGCGCCCCACCGGGCGGGGTATTCAGACGCCAGCAGGTCGTGGTAGAGGTCGTGGCAGAGTTTCTAGTTCCGACAGTCCTTCGAACCGCATATATGCTTTGGCCAGTAGACGTGATCAGGAGGCGTCACCAGATGTTGTTACAGGTATACTATCGGTCTTTTTTTGTGATGTATATGCTTTGGTAGATCCAGGTTCCACCTTGTCCTACATATCCCCTCTTGTTGCTAATAGAATAGGGATATAACCTGAGCCGATAGAACCATTTGAGGTAGCTACACCGGTAGGAGATTCGGTTATAGCTGAGCGTGTGTATAAAAACTGTTCGGTGGTGATATATAGCCGTCATACCTTAGCAAATTTGATAGAGTTGGATATGACCGACTTTGATGTCATTATGGGTATAGATTGGTTGGCTTCTTGTTTTGCCAACATTGATTGTAGAGAGAAGTTGGTTCGATTTCAGTTCCCAGGCGAGCCAGTTATAGAATGGAAAGGGAATGCAACATCGCCGAGGGGTAAGTTTATTTCATACCTCAAGGCAAGGAAGATGGTCAGAAAATGTTGTATTTATCATTTGGTTCGGGTGCATGATACAGAAGCGGAGGTACCGGCTCTTCAGTCAGTTCCGGTAGCTAGTGAGTTTTCGGATGTATTCCCAGATGATCTTCCAGGTCTCCCTCCAGAGCGGGAGATAGATTTCAGTGTAAATGTATTTCCATGTACCCAACCTATATCCATTCCTCCTTATAGAACGACACCTGCAGAGCTGAAGGAGTTGAAGGAGCAGCTGAGAGACTTGTTGGAGAAAGGCTTTATTAGGCCAAGTACATCTCCATAGGGAGCACCAATGTTATTTGTGAGGAAGAAAGATGGATCGCTGCGGATGTGTATGGATTATAGGCAGCTGAACAAGGTAACCATCAAGAACAGGTACCCCCTTCCCAGGATTGATGATTTATTTGACCAGTTGCAGGGTGTTAAGTTCTTCTTAAAGATAGACTTGCGGTCAGGTTATTATCAGGTGCGGGTAAGGGAGGCAGATATTCCAAAGACAACATTCAGAACCCGATATGTACATTATGAGTTTAGGGTGATGTCTTTTGGACTGACCAATGCTCCAGCATTGGTTATGGATTTGATGAACCGGGTATTCAGGCCGTTCTTAGACATGTTCGTCATTGTATTCATTGATGATATCCTGGTTTATTCCCGTTCAGAGCAGGAGCATGCAGACCATTTGAGGACGGTACTTAAAGTCCTCCAGCACCAGCAGTTGTATGCCAAGTTTTCCAAGTGTGAGTTCTGGTTGAATTCAGTGGCATTCTTGGGGCATATTATCGAGGTTGATGATATTCGGGTGGATACACAGAAGATTGAGGCGGTGAAGACTTGGCCTGCACCTCACGACACCCACCGAGTGCAGCGATTTCTGGGGCTAGCAGGGTATTACAGAAGGTTTGTGGAGAAGTTTGCCTCGATCTCAGTGCCTTTGACTAGGCTAACTCAGAATGCAGCTAAGTTTCAGTGGACGGATGCTTGTGAGCACGGTTTCCAGTTGTTGAAGGACAATTTGACAACAACTCCAGTTCTGACTCTTCTTGAGGGACCGGATGGTTATGTCATTTATTGTGATTTTTCAGACATTGGGCTAGGTTGTGTGTTGATGCAGCATGGCAAAGTTATAGCTTATGCCTCCCGATAGCTCAGAAAGCATGAAAAGAATTATTCCACTCATGATTTGGAGCTAGCAGCGGTGATTTATGCCTTGAAGATTTGGAGACATTATTTGTATGGGATTCATGTTGATATTTATACGGATCACAAGAGTCTCCAATATATCTTTAAGCAGAAGGATTTGAACCTACGGCAGATGCGGTAGTTAGAGTTGCTAAAAGACTATGATGTTGATATCTTGTACCACCCGGGAAAAGCCAATGTTGTGGCAGATGCTCTTAGCCGTAGATCCATGGGTAGCTTGACGGATGTGCAGCCAGACAGAAGGAAGTTGGTTCGTGAGATACACAAGCTAGCTAGTCTTGGAGTTCGGTTGGCGGATTCGAGAGATAGCGAGGTTCTTATTCTGGATGTTACTGAGTCCTCTATCGTGGAAGAGGTAAAGAAACGTCAGTATGAGGATCCGATTCTGGCTCGGTATAGAGATGCAACTCTCCGAAAGGGAAAGACTTTATTTGAGGTTACACCTGATGATGTGTTGAGGTATGAGGGAAGATTATGTGTACATGATATTGCAGGGCTACGACAACAGGTTATGGGAGAGGCACACAATGTCCGTTATTCCATTCATCCCAGGTCGACGAAGATGTACCATGACCTTAGATGCTTGTATTGGTGGGATGGCATGAAAAGAGACAGTAGAATTTGTTGCCCAGTGCCCGAATTGTCAGCAGGTTAAGGTTGAACATCAGAAGCCTGGTGGATTATTACAGGAGATTGAGATCCCGACTTGGAAGTGGGAAGTGATCAATATGGACTTCATTACAGGCTTACCTCGCACTCATCGGAAGTGTGATTCCATATGGGTTATCGTGGATAGGCTGACGAAATCCGCCCATTTTCTTCCAGTGGGGACTACTTACTCAGCTGAGGACTATGCTAGGTTGTACATCAGGGAGATAGTGAGACTGCACAGGGTTCCCACATCTATTACATCATACCGAGGAGCTCAGTTTACAGCTAACTTCTGGAGATCATTCCAGAAGGGATTGGGGACACAAGTGAGTCTCAGCACATCATTTCACCCTTAGACGGACGGTCGGGCAGAGCGTACTATCCAGACATTAGAGGATATGCTGAGGGCCTGTATTATTGACTTCAGAGGTAGTTGGGATGACCATTTACCACTCATTGAGTTTGCTTATAACAACAACTACCATTCTAGCATCCAAATGGCACCGTATGAGGCTTTATATGGGAGAAAGTGCAGGTCACCTATTGGTTGGTTTGATGTAGGTGAGACTAAGTTGATCGGCCCAGACATGGTTCAACAAGCTGTTGATAAGGTGAAACTCATTCAGGAGAGGTTATTAGCAGCACAGAGTCGACAGAAGTCATATGCTGATAATCGACGTCAACACTTAGAGTTTCAGGTGGATGATTGGGTGTTCCTAAAGGTGTCACCCATGAAGGGTGTGATGAGGTTTGGCAAGAAAGGAAAGCTTAGCCCAAGGTACATCGGGCCTTACCAGATCATTCGTAGGAAAGGCAAGGTTGCCTATGAGTTGGATCTACCGCCTGATTTGGAAGCAGTACATCCAGTCTTCCATGTATCTATGCTGCGTAAGTGTATTGGTGATCCTTCTAGAGTCTTCCCAGTAAATGACGTCCAAGTGACAGAGGAGCTGTCCTACGAGGAAAGCCCCGTAGCCATACTTGATCGCCAGGTCAGGAGATTACGGACGAAGGATGTGGCTTCCGTCAAGGTATTGTGGAGGAACCACAATAGGGAGGAAATGACTTGGGAGGCAGAGGATGAGATGAAGAAGAAGTATCCTCATTTGTTCCTTGTGCCTCCAGGTAATTCAATTCAACTCCCCATTTGATTATTGTAATTGGTGAATTGCATATGTGTGATGTATTGTGGCCCTGTGTGGCATCTGTTGGTTTGCTGAATATAGGCGGATAGGCATAGTTATAAAGGAGGCTCTGCCGAATTTTTTTTTTTAGCATTAGACTTATTATGAACATTCGAGGATGAATGTTTCTAAGGGGGGAAGAATGTTATACCACGTAAGATTAAGACGATAATTAAGAACGTCATTAAGGAAGTAAGATTCAGATATTGAATATAAGGAACGCTTACATATGTTAATACGGGAAATTAGCGTATAAACGGATGTTATCCCGGAATAGTTTTTCTTTAGTGCTATACATGTGACGACGCGAATTAATCCTAGTAGTTGAATTTATTCCAATGGAGTTATGGAATAGTATTGTATTATAAAATTATGACATTAAGGATACGAGGCTTTATGAAATTCTCGGGAATTAAAAGAAGTGGGTTTAAGATTTATTAATTGAAGAACTTGGGGGCCAAAGTGAAAAAAAGGAAATTCAGATTTTTATAACCTACACTCTTCATCTTCATTCCAAATTAACCAAAAAAAAACTCTCATTCTCTCCTCCAAAGCTCATCCGAAAAATACCCAACCCCATACCCAATTTAAGATTTTTATCTCCTCTTCCTAGACTACATTTTCACCAAAAATTGGAAGCCAAACAACACCAAAAACAGTGACAAAACAACCACTGTTGGGCCGAGATTATGCCCAGAAATTTTAAATTTTTGGGATGAAATTTTGGAAGAAAAACTTGTAGGGATGATGGCTTAACATTGTAGAACACTTGCATGTCAATTGGAGTTGAAGAAGTGAACAAAAAAGGAAAAAAAATACGAAAACAGTGGGGATTTTCGGACAAACAGTGGGCAGACAATTACGGACTGTTTTGGGACGAATTTGAGGTATAAAATTCTTCTTTCTATGATATAATTGGAATGCATGTTGTTAGAATTAAGGTAATGAATTTGTGTTAAGGAGAAATTGGAATTTAAGCGTTGCATGTGACAATTTTAGGCTAGTTGCCAATTTGGGACAGATTTTGGTGTTATTGGATTCGTTGGTTATTGTTGTTATTATTGTCACTAATTTCATGATGAAATCGAAAGGAAACATTGATATTTATTTGGAATTAGTTATATGGAAGTATTGAAATACAAAATTGGATTTTAGGAGTTAAGATAAGAGTTATGGAATTATGACATGTTATGGCCAAGAACTTGCATGAAATTGTTGGACATGTTGTGATGTATATAGACTGTTTTAGGGACTGTTTTGTGGTGTTATAATGTGGAAAATTTAGTTACCATTATGCATGTTTAAGTGTGGTAATTGCTAATGTAAGTCCTAAAGGAATAAGGGTGTAGAAAGGTGTAGAAAGGCTTCACATTCTACTCTCGTTGTTGTTGGAACATGGACTATTTTGTGGGCTGTTTTTAAGGTGGATTAAGAGGCTAAATTTACATGAGAAGTGGGTGTGTAAATTCCTTTTATTGTTGTTTTGGTTGTGCCCTTAATTGGTGCTTGGTTATTGATGTTATTAGCCTCGTTTGGAAGTTGTGGAAACATGTATAAACAGGGGAAGTGCTGCCCGAATTTTTATAGAATAAGAAGTCGTTATTCGATATAAAGTATGCTAGTAATCATAGAATTGACGAACGTATTACCATTATTATAGGTTGAAGTTCTATAGCGAGGCTTATTCTAATATTGGGTGGATTAGTTCGTCTAAAAGGTATGTGAAACCCTTACTTCTTTCTTTTGGCATGATTTAATGAAAGTACGGCGGACGTACTTGATTCTTATACAGTTTAATTTCTAAAGAGGATTGTTATGAGAAGTGCCTATGATTTTTCAGCAAAGAGTTTATTATGACATTATTATAATGATTTTATTGAGAGTCAAATGATAATTTTTACTTGCATATGGTTACTCATGATATCTACTCGTGCTAAGTGTTACTACTTCACCTCACCGAGTCCCGGGCCGGGTTATGTTCGTGCACAGCCTTGCATTTTTCACCGAGTCCCTCACTAGAGGGCCGGGTTATGTAGGATGGATCCATAGATGAGATATGACTTTATCGAGTCCCAGCATGGACCGGGTTACGAAATGACTTCACCGAATTCCAGTATGGGCCGGGTTATGATATGATTCCACCGAGTCCCGCACTAGTGGGTCGGGTTATGTTACAGATATACATATATATATATATATATATATATATATATATATATATATATATATATATATATATATATATATATATATATATATATATATATATGGACATGCACTCATGTTTTCTTGACTTGACTCTCATTTTTATAAGGCAACTGACTTTTATTGTTTATGACACAGTTGGATTTGGATCCTGATTTTTATACTCATCTCCTGTTTTCTGTTGGCTACTTATGATCTCTTTTACAGCTTCATGTTTTACATACTCAACACATTATTTCGTACTGACCCCCTTTCCTCGGGGGGCTGCGTTTCATGCCCGCAGGTACAAGTTTTCAGTTTGGTGAACCTCAGGCCTAGGTTCCTACTCAGCAGGTTGGGAAGCTCATTTGATTCAGAGCTTTGTCATTTTGGGTACAGAACTCTATTATTTTGACTTTTGTATATTTAGGGCACGACGGGCCCCTGTCCCGTCATATGTCGTTATCCTTCTTGTAGAGAGTGCATGGCGGTTGTGGGTTGTACTTATGTAATGGTTATAACTCTGTTTTGGTCAGTCATGCTATTGTACTCTGTGTTAGGGTGTCCCCGTGTATATATGACATTATCTAGTGGCAGCCTTGTCGGCTTGCCTGTTGTATTGTGTTGGCTAGTGTGACTCCTCAGGAGGCATGTACATTCGGGGGTAAAGGCAGCCTTATCGGCTTGCCTACCCTGGCATATGTTATTATTGCAGCGTTATGCTACCGGATTTCAGACTCATTAAGTGTTAGTTGGATTATGTGTGACAGGTTAGTGTAATGACGTCATTAGGGCGGTTAGTCACGGCCCGTCGGGTCGGGTCGTGACAATAGTGACTTTCGGTGACAACATACATACTGAAGAGCTTTTGGATGCACAAAGCCATGCGGTTGATGCATATATACAGTTTTTTCAAATTCTCATGTAAAAATGTATTTTTCATATCAAGTTGATGAATCGAACAATGGTAGCTGGTTTAAGCACCGGACTGAATGTCTCACCACAATCAACTCCCTCATGTTGGCCCATGCCATTAGCCACAAGTCTCACCTTATGGCGTTTAAATTCACAATTATATATGAATTTGTGACGATATAACCACATGCAATGAAGCATATTTACCACATTCGGCCTCGGGACAATATCCCAAGTGTGTTGTATAGTGAGCGCATTAAATTCCTCACGCATGGCTGCATTTCAATTCGGGTCAAGCTTGGCTAGTTTTGGGTTTTTAGGTATGGGTGAGATGGTTTGATTGGATATGTTAAAGGGGACTTTTGGTTTGAAAATCCCGTGCTGAGCATGGGGTTTCATGCGGTGGGTCAGTGGCAGAACTTGGGATTGGGTTTAGGGTAGTGAGGTCAAGGGCAGTGAAAGTAGTGGATTGGGTTAGGTGATGGTAGTCTCGAGAACTGGGGGCTGGGTTCGGCCAGTAGGGTAATGGGAATTTTCGTGATGGGATTTTCCATCACGGGGCTACTGTGTTGGGTCAGATACGGGACTGGTGGGGTGTATGGGGAAATCGGCTGGGGCAGTGAGGGCAGTGGCGTGATGGGATGGAGTGCATTTCGAATGAAATGGGAGGTGTCTGAATCGTCAAGGAATCTATAGTCGGTGACTTGCAATTTTTGGACGGAGGCAAAGGGAAAGACGTTCTCCTCAAACATGACATGACGAGAGACAAAGACTTTATTTGTGGATAAATCATAGCATAAGTACCCCTTATGATTCGATGGAAAACCTAAGAAGATGCACGGAGTGGTCATAGGTGCCAATTTGTGAGGTGCTGTGGAGGCGAGATTAGGGTAGCATAGACACCTAAAAATCCAAAGGTGATCATAATAAGGAATCCGACGGAATAAAATTTCAGTGGGGGTTTTATTTTGAATTGTTTGGGTAGGTAATATATTAAGGAGATATGCGACCATGTTAAGTGCATAGACCCAAAAAGTGGGGGGAATAGATGTATGAAAGAGCATGGTATTGAATCATATTGTTAATGGTACGGAGGATTCTTTCGGCTTTACCATTTTGAGGTGAGGTATGGGGCACGAGAATCGAAACACCATGCCATTGGTCTTACAAAACTTATGAAAGGAGGAATTGTTAAACTCACGACTGTTATCACATTGAAATGTTTTAATGGTCTTTTAAATTGGGTCTTAACATAAGCGTGAAATTCTAGGAAAATTGAGTAAACTTAGGACCTATATTTTAGGAGAAAAACCCAAAGAAAATGAGAGAATCATCCAAAAATATCAAATAGTATTTGTGACCCATATTGCTAGTAATGGGGGATGTCCATAAATCCACATGAATAATATCAAAAGGAGAAAAATAAACACTTAAAGAGGATTTAAATGGAAGTTGAATATGCTTCCCTAAAGGACAAGACTGACAATTTTGGATCAATTTCCCAGTATTACATCGAATGAAATTTCTATTTCTAAGAAAACTAAAAACTCTGTCGGGTGCCCAAGTCTACTGTGTCAGGTTGATGGAGAGATTGCAGCTAGAGAGGTGTGTGGAGTGACACGTGCAACGGAAGTGGATGAGAAAGGATAGAGGTCCCCCACACTATTGCATCTCGTAAGAGGTGTTCCCGTATGTGGGTCCTTCATAGAAAAAACAAAAGGGTCAAACTCAATAGATACCGAATTGTCACTAGAAAATTTCCTAACAAAGATTAAATTGTTGATGATGTTAGGTGCATAGAGGACGTTTTAAGGGAAAATTGAGGGTAAGGGTTAGGTGTATGAGTAGTGCCATAACCTTAAATTGGAATGCGATTGTCATTTCCGACCAAAATATATTGAAGATTTTGCAAATTAAATAGTCGAAGAAGATTATCAGAAGTGTGAGTGAGGTGGGATGTGGCGCCCGTGTCCATGTACCAGGCATCGTCGGGATGCTAAATATTCATAGTATTGTAAGCCTGGGTTAATTCGGTAGGCGTGATGAGGTCGAAACTCGGCTGCTACTGTTGAGCCGGTGCGAGATGGGCCAGCTCGACATGGCCTGTAGGATGACTTCCTGGGCGAGGGCCCAGTACGCTCGGATGTTGCCACTGGCCCGCGTGCTGGCCCTTTGGGTACGGGCAGTATGGAGCGACCTAGTTTTATCCATAATTAGCCCAAGGTAGTGGGCCAGCCCACGGTGCTGGATAGGGACCTTTTGTGTTGGGATGGTGGAATTGGGTCGTCCTCCGCGACCCTTTCCTCTTCCACCATATCCATTATCGCGGCCACGCACCTTGTCGCAGCCACGCCCCTTGTCGCAGCCTCGGCCATCACGGTTGGATGGATGGTTGGCGGTTCATTGACTGCCAAAGTCTGTTGATTATGCCCTTCTTGTTTGGCTCGTCTAGTTTCCTCCAACAGTAATTGAGATCGGGCCTTGTTGAAGCTAGGGAGGGGATCAACTTGTTGGATCATCGTGGTGTCGTACTCACCTTTTGGTAAACTATTGATGAGTTGCAAAACCATCTTTGTTTCAGAATTGGGTTGCCAACATTAGATAATTGACCGGCCACTAGTTTAAGTTGTTTACAATAGTCTGACATTTTGGCAAAATTTTCCAGACGAATGTTGTTGAATTGCTCTTCCAGATACACGACACGTGTATGTTTATTGTCCTGAAAGATTTCCGCTAGCCTTGTCCATAGTTCATGAGCCGACGCACATGTCTTCATAATAGTATGAAGTAGGTCTTTGGATATGGTGTCATATATCCATTGTTTGACGATTGCGTCGAGCCTTTTCCACGTCGAGTCGTCGATGTTTGGTGGACGGGAGTGGGTGGTATCAATGTGATCAAGCACGTTGTATGCACATGCATGAATGTGAAATAGTTCCATGACGAGTATTGATCATCCTCTTGACCAATAATCAATGGGATAAAGTTCTTGATATTTGTTACGGTGAAATCCGGATGAAAGGAGTTAGGAGAGGAGGAAGGAGGATGAGGTGTTACGTCGGGGTTGGAGGAGGAGGAACCCTCGTGGGATTCGTGAGTAGCCATGTGCAAGAGAGGAAAAACATTAGGGTAACAAGGGGGTGCCTCCGCCGAAGAGCAAGGAGGAAGGGGGGGGGGGGCGAACAAGGTGTAAGAAGAGTGTTTAGGGTTTGGCTCTGATACCATGTAGAATAGTGTAATTCTTCTTGGTTGGAGGCTTCTCATTAATGTAATATATATAGGTGTTTACAAATACAAAATCTAATTGGAGAAGGATCTATACTTTACATATTTATACTTTAATCCTAATTACACTTGGATCGGATCTCTATCAATTTTCTTTTATATATAAGAATATATATAAATTTTATAAAAAAAATTGATAGAAAAAAGGGAATTGGCTATTATTATAATGCTTTTTGTAAGAATAATTAATAATATATAAGTAAAAAGGGGCTCTACTCAGCGGGAACAAAAAAGAAAAATATCATAATTCTCCTTGCGTTCTTCGATCTCATGTCGTGTGAAGTTTTATAACTATTGTTGTAAAAATATATAAAAATGAATAAAAATAAAGAGTAAGTCAAAGAATCAAGAGAATATAGATGTGTATCAGTATCACTACTTCTATTATATCTGGGACACTTTAATATGATTCGATTTTATTTAAAATATTTTAAATTTTGAAATTCTTCTATAGAACAAAAAAGCGCGATTTGACCCACAAGATTTTAGTTTGTACTTATCTACTGGATACTGATTATGATGTGTGATCTGTCTGTTTTTTTTTCTCTTTTTCCTATACCATTTTAAAAAAGAATCTTAATTCATTCTTTAAAAATGATTTTGGGATACATGCATGGATTTGTTACTTGGCAAAGCAAAAAAAAGTAACTAAACAAGATGTTAACAACATATCTACAAATGTCCGCCATTCAAACAACACTAATTTAAAATCACATTTATAATATATATATATATATATATATATATATATATATATATATATATATATATATAAGAATTTTAGATTCTTATTATTGGAATCAAAAGAGATGAAATTATTATCTACCTTATAAGGAGTGATAAGATTTATAAATGGTGTTCCTAAGATAACGGAGTTGTGAATGTTTTTTACTAAGACAAACGACGTTGCAATAGAAACTCCATTACTAATAACGGACGCATTGGTTTGGGAATTGATTTCTAGCTTTGTGTTATTAGCCGCTGCTAGAGTTTTCTGGGTATTTTCATGAAATTTATTGGGTATTAGACCCGTTTTTATGCAATTCAGATCTGCACCGGTGTCAAAAAGAGCAATAGTAGTAATTCTAAAATTGCTTGAGAATTTAAGAGTTATTTGAATAAGGTATTTTTTGGACGTGATCTGTCGTAAGACAACAAGGAATTCTTGTGGGACCTCTTCAAGAAAAGGGTTGTCAGGAGGTTCCTCTGGATTTTCAGAGTCGGAATTGTCGGACTCAGAACTGGATTCAGAATTATCCTGGGTTTTTGAAAGGACTGTTTTAAGTAGAAGAGAGTCTTGATTTTGTTTTTCTCGTAGAGCCTTGATCTCTACTTTGATTTGTTTCACCTCCTTCTGGAGTTCTAGAATTGGGGTTTCCTTGGATTCTTTCATCCTTTTACTCTTTTTCAGGATTTTGGTCAAATCGTAGGTATTTTTGGAGGTATTTGGCAAAAGGGTATTTTTGAAATCTTTTTTCTCGTCTATAAAGGATTTGAGGAGTTTATTCAAATAATCTTTTTGATGTTCGACATCTATGTGTTGAACCATCTCTAACATGAATTCTTGATCCTTGGTTTAAACACAAATAAGTTTTTCCTTTCCCTTATCAGAAGTTTCAGAAGAACTGGTTGTAAGCAATTCATCTATTTGAAGGGCTTTGTTGACTTCAGAAGACAGAGAAAAGTAGTCAGGTTCTGACTCGACATTTGAATCGGAGGAATCAATGAGAAAATTGGAGATTTTTTGGGTGACTTCATCGTCGAGTTTCAACTCTTGTAATTTTTTATTCATTTTGCAGTATTTCGATGTATGACCCTTTTTGTGACATTTGTATCACGTAATGTATTTGTATTTAGAATCAGCTTTTTTGATATTTGGTTTCTTGAAATGATGAGTATTTTTGTATGATTTTTTGTAATACTCTTTATTGGTTTTGCTGAAATCTCTCTTTTTGTAACCTCTTGAAGTACTCTTAAGGGATTTATGAGTCTTGCTACAGTTTTCTGTACAACTAGAAGAGGGTTTATTAATATTTGAAGATAGAGAAAAATAGCCAGACTCTGTTTTGGTGGCTGAATCAGAGGAGTCTGAATCAGAGGAATTTATTGAAGGGTCGGAGATTCTTTGGACTACTACTTCATCCAAACCTGGTTTTTGTGATTTTTTTTCCTTTTACAGAATCTCAAAGTGTGACCCTTTCTGCCGCATTTGTAGCATGTTATATGCTTGTATCTGGAAACACACCTTTTGGGATTTGTAGTGACTTGTAATTGTTCTAAAGTATCATTGTTCTTGGAGTCATTCGTCAGAGTTGTGATTTTATTGGAAGATTGTGGGGTATTTGGAACAATGGTTTCAGTATTAGAACTGTTGGAAGCTCCAATTCTACCCAAATGGTCTTGAATAGCCTGAATAAATTCAGACTTATTTTGCTGGGTGTTTTTGATAGCATCTTTGGACACCTGAAAGGGGTTTTTCAATTTTGTATCCTTAGTCGGTCCTGGGGAATCTATGGTGACTAATAGGTGGTCTTTTATGTGGCCGGACCGGGCTTTCTTAGAATCGGCTAAGGTTTTCCTTTTCGGTGATTTGTTCCTAGTCGTAACGGGATTTACCGTACTGAAAAGGGGATAATAAATAAAATTTTGGGAGGAGTAAATTTCAAACCAATCAAAGAATAGGATGTTTATCCTATGTAAATTAACAAAATTATAAAAATCTTCCTGTATTTTTGTCCTAGTATTTAAAAAGGTTTTGAAGAACCAAACTCTTTTTTCTAGGTTGTATTTTTTTGTAAAAATCCTTTTGTAGGAATTTTTTATCAACTTTGAAATATTTTTGTAAAACACCAAGTTCGTTTACTATGTTTTCTATAATCGAGGAAAAACTCGGACTAGTAGGTTCCTGGTCCTCTATCTTTTCTCTAACAGAGGAATTTTCATAAACGGGTCTTGAAATTTCGTTGGAGTAGTCTACATTTCGTAGATTGGGTAAATCTGACGTAGAATGTCTCGGTTTTTTTTTTGTAAGGAGTATTTATGACTGAGGGAATCTGTGATACTCTTCCTAAGTCAAGAGTTTCTACGAAACTGGAATCATCGTATCTACTGCTCGTAGATTTTCTATGGAACGATAGACTGACTCTACCATCCTGGTATTGGGTTATTTCTCTGAGACGGGTATTTGGTTGGGAAGTCTCTAGAGGTTCAGGTTTAGCAACACCTTCTAAGATCCATTCGTCTGGTAGAGTAATATCCTTCCATCTAATAGGTCTCATTATAACGGTGTTAGATCTGGAAAGATCGGTTTGTAAAAGAAGGGTTTCGCCTTTCTTACTATGGTATCTGACTTTTGTAGCAAAAGCTAAAGTCATAGCTTTGTAATGGATTCGGTAAATTATAGCTACAGGAATCGATCCTTCAAGCATTTGGTAATTGTGTGTCTTGATTTGTAAGACAAGGGATTTTTGAATATTTTTGTCGTTTAAAGAAACTGAGAAATTTGGGTAACAGTCAAAAGATATTGGTCCTGTGCAGAGACTAGACTCAATATAACTCAATAGGGAATCTTTGGAATTTGTGAATCTAGCATCACGTAAAATAACAAGGATTGAAGTATTTAATCCTTCTTTCGTGAGGGGTTTTATCCCTACTTGGACTAATCCAATATGGATATAATTGTAATTTCTTTCTCTGCCTCTTCAAGGAATTTTGAGAAAATAATTGAATTGTTTCAAAAGGTTGAGATAATTGAATATATCTTTCCTCTGTTTTGATTGTGAAATCGGTTTTGAATAACTGGTATTTGGAATTTTTGTAAATCTGATCTAGATTTACTCTCGGTATTTCCCAATTATCAATAGATTTTTCAAAATCTTGTATCAAGATTTCTTCGGTGTTTATTATCTTCTTTGAATCCATGGAAGAAGATGAACCAAAATCACAAGAAGTAGATCTGTTGAGAAACGAATCCATGTTATGGAACTCCTACGGAGCACTCGGACTCTTCCTACAATCAAAGGTCTTTCCTTGGGTATAACTGTCTGCGTTCGTTGAGGACTTACTGACCCCGGACTATTCTAAGCACAAAACCTCGGAAGAACCCGAACCTCCAAAATGGAATTCAACATCTGGTCTGGATAATATTATCTCTATCTCTACCCTTTATGACTCTGATACCAAACTTATTCTTGTCATCTAGGCGAATTAAGGAGTAGTTTTTTAGATCAGAACTCTGAGTCCCCTAGAAACCCAAATATATGTTTAATTGATTCCGTTGCATATACAAAATATTTGAAGCATGATTTACAATATCAAAAACATTTTCAAAACATTGCATTAAAAAATATTTTCTGCAAATTAATTCCTAACGATTTTTGCATTAAAAATCTTTTAACCAATGGTTTACTCAAAAACAGGAGAAAAAATGCACAGATTTCTAATACCAGTTACAACACAGAGATATCCAATCCCTATAAAAACCCATAGATTTACGATAATGGCTATATCGCAGAGATGTCCTATCACTGCCCCTTGCCCCACTGTCTGGGCTACCAGGAAAAAATATCCAAAAAGGACATGCGAATCTGGACAATACTGTGTCCAACGCAATGTGCAGAGCCTTACTCCAAAAGAGAAAAGATGAGATATCTCCACCAATAAATACACATGTTGTTGCACCACAACAACAAACAAATTCCATGGCCCCCAAAAAACCCACAAAAGAAGAAAAAGAAAAATTCCCTTTCAAATCTCCCACTAAAAACCCCCTGACATGGTATGATGCTGTAGTGAAAGAAGAAAATGAAATTACTACAGCGTCTGTGCAAAAAACACCAGCACATGAGATAACTGCCGAAAACCTTCTGCAACTCCTGGCAAAATCCCCAGAATTACAACAATCAATGATACAACTTCAAAATCTCAAGCGAGAAGTTGCTCAAAGCTCAGGAGAGGAAAAAACCTCTCAAAATTTTTCAAAAATCGAGAAAGGAGAATCTTCAAAAACTCTTTCTCAAAAACAATTTTCAAAACTTCAACTTGAGAAAGAAGAGTCTTCAAAAACCCTTTCTCAAAAATAATTTTCAAAAAATCAACTTGTGGTACCACAAGTCCCCAAAAAACCTACTCCTAAATACTTCATAAAACCGTTCTTTCAAAATATTACTACTCTTGAAAAAGAATTTTTTAATAAAGACACTTTTTAGCACTACAAAATTATTTTGGACAAAAATAGTTTTATAAATCGTGGGTTATTCTAAAACCCCCATATTTTTATCACGCTATCCTGGAAATATCAGGATCAGCGACCATTAAAATTAATTTTCACAAAAATAACCCGGATCCCCCTTATTCAATTTGCAAAATACTTAGCGTAATTGTTCTTATTGATTGGGGAAATGACCTTAACAACTCCTATATTTCCCAGATACCCACAAAAATGAACCATTTTTTTATATTCCTTTTAATTACTGGGATTACCAACAAGCTTGGTTCAATTATTTCTTTATTCAAAATAACAGCCAAAGCCACACTTGGCTTTTCCATTTTGATACCTCATGTGATCCATCACAATTTCCAACATGGTGGAATTCAGGGTGGGATCAATTCGGATCCACCCTAGACATACTAAAATCAGAAGTCACTAAATCTTTCAGCCTCTTCAAATCCCAGTTCAAACCCTCTAAGGAAGAAAAAAAATTTGTGCCCCTACACCTTTTTCACACAAAAATCCACTTACCATGGGTATTTACATGGTTCGCAGATTATTCGAACGATAAAATTCCAATTATCCGAAGAAGATTCAAAATTCGATGGTGGGATAGCTTTAAAATACCAAAAATCCTCGCACCAGAAAAAGTCCAAGAATGGTTAGATACCCAAAACCCCATTCTTTTACAAGCGCCTCCACAAACACCACCGGCACCACTACAAACAAAGGAGCACACCTAGTTCCTGTCACAGAAATCACATATGACATCAATGCTTGAAACGGCCAAAAATCCAGAAGAAATGCAAGCCATAATTCTGAAATTTGCACCGTCTTCATCAAAACAAGGCTTTTCGTCAAAAGAAGAAGAACCAGAGATTGATATTGAAGACAATCAGGTTTTTGGCAACAGTGGATTCTGAACAAAATTGCCAAAAGAATTCAAAATACCCGGAGTAGAGTTCAGACAAAATTCTGACAAAAGAAAGTGCTCGAAAAAGCTACTTTCAAAAAAGCAAAAGCAAAAGCAAAGATTCTAGCAATAATTCAAGAAAATGTCAAAATGATGAATAGTCATTCTCCACTAGGATGAATAGTTATTCTTCACTTAGATGAATAGTTAGATTCTTTTTTAATTACAAAAATGCCATGTAAAACTCCTATAAAATGAGACCCCCGCTTCCTTAGTTAGATAAGCTTTTCTTTTCTAAGTTTCTCTTTCTAAACTTCAGATTTTAGAGAGAAGTGAGAGCTCCTCTATAGAAATTCCCCTTTAGGTTAGAATCAATATTCCTAAATACCCCCTCAAATACCCATATAATTCAGTTAATTTGACCCATATCATATGATCCAATATACCCTAGAAATTCCCAAGGTATATCTCTTTGATAAAATACTTTGTAAATTCCAATATTTTAAATGAATATGATTATGGACGGTACTACCTCCTAATCTTTTAAATACTTCATGCTTTTAAATTCTTTAAATTCATGCATTAAATACTTGGTCGGTTCTACCGCCTATTTGATTTAAATTCCTGCAGAACCTTTGATTTATAGTTTCCATAACTGGAACCTTAAATTGTAAGTTAATCTTTATTTACTTTCTGCATATTTCAATTATCTTTTAATTTTTCAATCCCTTATATCCCGATTCCTTCAGTGTATGTTATCCTCTTTAGATCATCGGCCTAAGTTAAAGAGGATAACAGACACTGAAGGAATCGGGATATAAGGGATTGAAAAAATAAAAGATAATTGAAATATGCAGAAAGTAAATAAAGATTAACTTACAATTTAAGGTTCCAGTTATGGAAACCATAAATCAAAGGTTCTGCAGGAATTTAAATCAAATAGGTGGTAGAACCGGCCAAGTATTTAATGCAGGAATTTAAAGAATTTAAAAGCATGAAGTATTTAAAAGATTAGGAGGTAATGCCGTCCATAATCATATTCATTTAAAATATTGGAATTTACAAAGTATTTTATCAAGGAGATATACCTTGGAAATTTCTAGGGTATATTGGATCATATGATATGAGTCATATGTTATGGGTCATATAAACTGAATCATATGGGTATTTGAGGGGGTATTTAGGAATATTGATTCTAACCTAAAGGAGAATTTCTATAGAGGAGCTCTCACTTCTCTCTAAAATCTGAAGTTTAGAAAGAGGAACTTAGAAAAGAAAAGTTTGTCTAACTAAGGGAGAGGGGGTCCTTTTATAGAAGTTTTATATGACATTTTCGTAATTAAAAAAAAATTTAACTATTCATCTAAGTGGAGAATAACTATTCATCCGAGTGGAGAATGACTATTCATCATTTTGGCATTTTCTTGAATTATTGCTGGAATCTTTGATTTTGCTTTTTCGAAAGTAGCTTTTTCGAGCACTTTCTTTTGTCAAAATTTTATCGGAACTCTACTCCGGGTATTTTGAATTCTTTTGGCAATTTTGTTCAGAATCCACTGTTGCCAAAAATCGGATTGTCTTCAATATCAATATCTGGTTCTTCTTCTTCTGACGAAGAGCCTTGCTTTGATGAAGACGGTGCAAATTTCAGAATTATGGCTTGCATTTCTTCTGGATTTTTGGCCGTTGCAAGCATTGAGGCCATCTGGAATTTCTATGAAAGGAACTGGGTGTGCTCCTTTGTTTGTAGTGGTGTTTGTGGAGGCGGCTGTAGAGGAACGGGTTTCTGGGTATCTAACCATTCCTGGACTTTTTGTGGTGCGAGGCTTTTTGGTATTTTAAAGTTATCCCACCATCGGATCTTGAATCTTCTTCGGATAATGGGAATTTTATCGTCCGAATAATCTGTGAACCATGTAAATACCCATGGTAAGTGAAATTTTGTATGAAAAAGGTGTAGGAGCACAAACTTTTTTCTTCCTCAGATGGTTTAAACTGGGATTTGAAGAGGCTGAAAGATTTAGTGACTTCTGGTTTTTGTATTTCTAGGGTGGATTCGAATTGATCCCACCATGAATTCCACCACGTTGGAAATTGTGATGGATCACATGAGGTATCAAAATGGAAAAGCCAAGTGTGGCTTTGGTTGGTATTTTATGTAAAGAAAGAATTGAACCAAGCTTGTTGGTAATCCCAATAATTAAAAGGAATATCAAAAAATTGTTCATTTTATGGGTATCTAGAAAATATAGGAGTTGTGACAGATCATTTCCCCAATCAATAAGAGCAATTACGCTAAGTATTTTGCAAATTGAATACGAGGGATCTTGATTATTTTTGTGAAAATTAATTTTAATTGTCGTTGATCCTGATATTTCAAGGATAGCTTGATAATAATATGGGGTTTTTAAAATATCCCATGATTTATAAAAACATTTTTATCCAAAATAATTTTGCAGTGCTAAAAAGGGTCTTTATTAAAAAATTATTTTTCAAGAGTCACAATATTTTGAAAAAATGGTTTTATGAAGTATTTAGGAGCAGGTTTTTTGGAGACTTGTGGTACCACAAGTTGATTTTTTAAAATTGTTTTTGAGAAAGGGTTTTTGAAGACTCTTCTTTCTCAAGTTGGAGTTTTGAAAATTGTTTTTGAGAAAGGATTTTTGAAGATTCTCCTTTCTCGATTTTTGGAAAATTTTGAGAGGTTTTTTCCTCTCCTGAGCTTTGAGCAACTTCTTGTTTGGTATTTTGAAGTTGTATCAATGCCTGTTGTAATTCTGGGGATTTCGCTAGGAGTTGCAGAAGATTTTCGGCAGTTATCGCCTGTGATGGTGTTTATTGCACAGATGCTGAGGCATTTTCATTTTCTTCTTTCATGACTGCATCGTACCACGATAGTGGTTTTTTTTGTTGGAGATGTGGCATGAAAATTTTTTTTCTTCTTTTGCGGGTTTTTTTGGGCCATGGAATTTGTTTGTTTATGTGGTGCAACAACATGTGTATTTATTGGTGGAGGTATCTCTTCTTTTCTCTTTTAGAGCAAGGCTCCACACATTGTGTGGACACAGTATTGTCCGGATTCTCGCATGTCCTTTCTGGATATTTTTTCTTTGTAACACAGACAGTGGGGCAAGGGGCAGTGATAGGACATATCTGTGTTGTAGCCAGTATCAGAAATCTGTTGGTTTTTATAGGGATTGTGATAGGATATTTCTGTGTTGTAACTGGTATTAGAAATATGTGGGTTTTTTCTCCTATTTTTGAGTAAACCACTGGTCAAAAGATTTTTAAAGCAAAAAATGTCAGGAATTAATTTGCAGAAAATATCTTTTAATGCAATGTTTAGAAAATGTTTTTGATATTGTAAAGCATGCTTCAAAAATTTCGTGTATGCAAAAGAATCAATTAATTTGATGGAACGGGTATCATAGTTTGTAGGGGACTCAAGATTCTGATCTAAAAACTATTCCTTAATTCGCCTAGATGACAAGAATAAGTTTTAATCAGATTGAGGTCTCTAGCTTTTTGTTTTGTCAGAAAAGGGAATTTTAGATTCTTATTGTTGGAATCAAAAGAGATGAAATCATTATCTACATTATAAGGAGTGATAAGATTTATAAATGGTGTTCCTAAGATAACGGAGTTGTGAATGTCTTTTACTAAGACAAGCGATGTCGCGATAGAAACTCCATTAATAATAACGAACGCATTGGTTTGGGAATTGATTTCTAGCTTTGTGTTATTAGACTTATTTTTATGCAATTCAGATCTGCACCGGTGTCAAAAAGAGCAATAGTAGTAATTCTAAAATTGCTTGAGAATTTGAGGGTTATTTGAACAAGGTATTTTTTTGACGTGATTTTGCTTAAGACAACAAGGAATTCTTGTGGGACTTCTTCAAGAAAAGGATTGTCAGGAGATTCTCCTGAATCTTCAGAGTCGGAATTGTCGAAATCAGAACTGGATTCAGAATTATCCTGGGTTTTTGAAAGGATTGTTTACAGTAGAAGAGAGTCTTGATCTTGTTTTTCTCGTAGAGCCTTGATCTCTACTTTGATTTGTTTCACCTCCATCTGGAGTTTTAGAATTGGGGTTTACTTGGATTCTTTCGTCCCTTTACCCTTTTTCAGGATTTTGGTCAACTCGTAGGTATTTTTTGAGGTATTTGGCAAAATTGTATTTTTGAAATCTTGTTTCTCATCTGTAAAGGATTTGAAGAGTTTATTCAAATAATCTTTTTGATGTTCGACATCTATGTGTTGAACCATCTCTAACATGAATTCTTGATCCTTGGTTAAAACACAAATAAGTTTTCGCTTTTCCTTATCAGCAGTTTCAGAAAAACTGGTTGTATGCAATTTATCTATTTGAAGGGATTTGTTATCTTCAAAAGACAGAGAAAAGTAGTCAGGTTCTAACTCGGCATTTGAATCGGAGTAATCAATGAGAAGATTGGAGATTTTTGGGTGACTTCATCATCGAGTTTCAATTCCTGTAATTTTTTGTTCATTTTGCAGTATTCCGATGTATGACCCTTTTTATGACATTTGTAACACGTAATGTCTTTGTATTTGGAATCAACTTTTTTGGTATTTGGTTTTTTGGAATGATGAGTATTTTTTAGGGATTTTTGTAATACTCTTCATTGGTTTTGCTGAAATCTCTCCTTTTGTAACCTCTTGAAGTACTCTTAAGGGATTTATGAGTCTTGCTACAGTTTCATGTTCAACTGGAAGAGGGTTTTAATAAATTCGTATCAAACTGTTTGCGAAAGGTTCCAAGTTCACACTTAGTTCTCTTTAGCTCCAGTTTGAAGTGTTTTTGTAATTTTAGGTCTTGACAGATTTTCAGACCTTCCTGTTGAGTTATACTGACAAGTTGTCTGTATGTAAACTCACTGTAGGGTATAATCTGTTTATTCCAATTTTATTTGATCTTGTTCCTAACCTTTTCTCCTAAAAGGATAGGTAATCCGGCCGGGAATTTCTCTTTCCAAAATGACTGGTTGGAATCTTCCCTGAGCATAACTCTGGTTAAGAAGGTATTTTTGTACCATTGGAAATCACTGAGTTTCTTGCATTTGAGGTTGAAAAGTAATTCGGCATTTTTGTCTTTCAAATGTGAAGAATCTCCTATGAAATTTAAAGAGATTATGAGAATCAAGGTTTCTACGGCATCTTGTAGGGGTTCACTTTGTTCATCAAGGATTGATATTTCTTCTTCATCAGTTTTGATGGAATTGAGGATATCTTCCTTTTGTTGATCAGCGAGATAATTATCTCATCAACCTTTCAATTGGCCAGAGAATCCTGCGATGAGCAGTTCTGCAATGGTCTTGTCTTGCGTACCATTCTGGTTTTTGTAGGTGTTTGCAGCCATGGTCATTTATTGAAGAAAACTGAGAATATTATATTCGGTCATCCCATCTATGTTCCAATCGTAAATGGAAGAGTCATTGAAACGGGATTGAGCAAGGGGTTTGACGATCCCTAGATCTGAGGCATGAATAATTTGTAATTGTTGTTGTTGGACCTGTTGTATTGGTCTTTGTCAATCCATATGGTTAACAAAAGGTTTTTTTGTTTTGGAATTGTTGTGGAGTATCACTATCGTCAGAATCGTTAACAAGAGTAGTGATTTTGTTGGAAGATTGTGGAGTATCAGGAACAACGTGTTCAGTATTAGAACTGTTGGACATCCCAATTCTACTAAATTGATCTTGGATAGCCTGAATAAATTCAGACTTGTTTTGCTGGATATTCTTGACGACATCTTTGGACACCTGAAAGGGTTTAAAGATAGGGCTTTGGCTTTTCTTATCCTTAGTCGTTCCTGGGGAATCAATGGTGACTAAAGGGTTGGTCTTTATGTGGTTTTCTACCCTGTCGAGTTGTTTTCCTAGGGTATTCAAACTGATATTGGTGAAATTATTTTGAGCGAGGATATTCTTGGTATTTTTTTTTCATCCTCTGCAGGATTCTTAAGAGGAATCGCATCTACAGGGCAGCCATGTATGTTAAGCTTAATCCCTTCTAGAGGAGGGTGGTTGGATTGGACTTTTCTAGAATCAGCTAGGGTTTCCCACTCCGGTGTTTTGTTCCTAGTCGTAACGGGATTTACCGTTTTAGAAAAGGGGTAATTAATGGAATTTTCAGAGGAGTAAATTTCAAACCAGTCAAAGAATAGGATGTTTATCGTATGTTCATTAACAAAATTGTAAAATTCTTCCTGTATTTTTGTCCTAGTATTTAAAAAGGTTTTGAAGAACCAAACTCTTTTTTCTAGGTTGTATTTTTTGTAAAAATCTTTTTGTAGGAATTTTTTATCAACTTTGAAATCTTTTTGTAAAATACCAAGTTCGTTTACTATGTTTTCTGTGATCGAGGAAAAAGTCGGACTAGTAGGTTTCTGGTCCTCTGTCTTTTCATAAATGGGTCTCGGTATTTCGTTGGAGTAGTCTACATTTCGTAGATTGGGTAAATCTAAAAAGAATGTATGGGTTTTGTTTTGTATGGAGCCCCACGGCCATTCCTTTACTTTAGTAGAGGTTGATTAAGAATTTGTGAGACTCTTCCTAAGTCAAGAGTGTCTACGGAACTGGAATCATCGTATCTACTATTCCTAGATTTTCTATGGAACGATATACTGACTCTACCATCCTGGTATTGGGTTATTTCTCTGAGACAGGTATTTGGTTTGGAAGTCTCTAGAGGTTCAGGTTTAACAACACCTTCTAAGATCCATTCGTCTGGTAGGGTGATATCCTTTCATCTAATAGGTCTTGGTATAACGGTGTTAGATCTGAAAAGATCTGTTTGTAAAAGAAGAGTTTCACCTTTCTTACTATGGTATCTGACTTTTATGGCAAAAGCTGAAGTCATATCTTTGTAATGGATTCGGTAAATTATAGCTACGGGAATCGATCCTTCAAGCATTTGATAATTGTGAGTCTTGATTTGTAAGACAAGGGATTTTTGGATATTTTTGTCGTTTAAAGAAACTGAGAAATTTGGGTAACAGTAAAAAGATATTGGTCCTGTGCAGAGACTAGACTCAATATAACTCAATAGGGAATCTTCGAAATTTGTGAATCTGGCATCACGTAAGATAGCAATGATTGAGGTGTTTAATCCTTCCTTCGTGAGGGGTTTTATCCCTACTTGGACTAATCCAATATGGATATATTTGTAATTTCTTTCTCTGTGTCTCTTCAGAGAATTTTGAGAAAGTAATTGGATTGTTTCAAAAGGTTGAGATAATTGGATATAGAGATGGCAGTGGATCCTGGACCCGATCCAGATCCAGTGGATCCAGATCCATTTTATAGGATATGGATCTTCAAAATTTGGACCCGGATCCATTTCTGATGGATCTGGATCTTGTATTTGAGATTCGTATCCGGTCCAGATTCGACCCGTGGATCCGTTTTTTATTAAATATATTCATAACATAGAATGTAATTTTATAAATATTTTCTTAAAATTGCTAAGCACATCCTTGCAAGTTTAATTCTCAAAACAAGTTTTAATTTATCCCCGCGTTAACTCAAAAGCCAAAAAATAAAGAGGTAACTTCGATAATAAAATCAATATTATATTAGTGAATGACTAACATCACCATAGACAAGTAGTTAAAATTATATTCACTTCATTTGTGAAGATTCCAAGCACATGCAAGTTCTGCATTGCGAAAATACTAGTTAGCATTTTCCACAACTATTGTCATTGTCCAACATTTTAAATTAATATCTCATAATCAAAATGAGACAACGAACAAAATATCTCATATGGACATTTCAAAATTGAAATACACTAAACTGTTAGCTAAGTAAAAATCGTTTGTCAGTTCAAAAAAAAATTCTTAACAAGATTACATTTTTAGCAAGGAATTTTTTTTACATATGGATAGAGATCCGATCCGTGGACCCGACGGATCCAATGGATCCGCATTTGAATATGATTTTTATGAACCCGATGGATCTGGATCCGGATCTAGTAGGATCCGATCCAGATCCGATCTGTTGCCATCCCTAATTGGATATCTCTTTCCTCTGTTTTGATTGTGAAATCGGTTTTGAATAACTGGTATTTGGAATTTTCGTAAATCTGATCTCGATTTATTCTCGGTATTTTCCAATTATCAATAGATTTATCAAAATTTTGTATCAAGATTTCTTCGGTGTTTATTATTTTCTTTGAATCTATGGAAGAAGATGAACCAAAATCACAAGAAGTAGATCTGTTGAGAAACAGATCCATGTTATGGAACTCCCACAGAGCACTCGGACTCTTCCTACAATCAAAGGTCTTTCCTTGGGTATAACTGCCTGCATTCGTTGAGGACCTATCGACCCCGGACTATCCTAAGCACAAAACATCGGAAGAACTCGAACCTCCTAAAATGGAATTCAACATCTGGTCTGGATAATATTCTCTCTATCTCTACCCTTTATGGCTCTGATACCAAACTTAGGCCGATGATCTAAAGGGGATAACAGACAGGGAAGGAATCAGGATATAAGGTATTGAAAAATTAAAAGATAATTGAAATATGCAGAAAGTAAATAAAGACTAACTTACAATTTAAGATTTCAGTTATGAAAACCATAAATCAAAGGTTCTGCAGGAATTTAAATCAAATAGGCGGTTGAACCGGCCAAGTATTTAATGCAGGAATTTAAAGAATTTAAAAGCATGAAGTATTTAAAAGATTAGGAGGTAGTACCGTCCATAATCATATCCATTTAAAATATTTGAATTTACAAAGTATTTTATCAAGGAGATATACCTTGGGAATTTCTAGGGTATATTGGATCATATGATATGAGTCATATGTTATGGGTCATATGAACTGAATCATATGGGTATTTGAGGGGGTATTTAGGAATATTAATTCTAACCTAAAGGAGAATTTCTATAGAGGAGCTCTCACTTCTCTCTAAAATCTGAAGTTTAGAAAGAGGAACTTAGAAAAGAAAAGCTTGTCTAACTAAGGGAGATGAGGTCCTTATATAGGAGTTTTACATTGCATTTTCGTAATTAAAAAGGAATCTAACTATTCATCTAAGTGGAGAATAACTATTCATCCGAGTGGAGAATAACTATTCATCCGAGTGGAGAATGTCTATTCATCCTTTTGGCATTTTCTTGAATTATTGCTGGAATCTTTGATTTTGCTTTTTCGAAAGTAGTTTTTTCGAGCACTTTCTTTTGTCGAAATTTTATCGGAACTCTACTCCGGGTATTTTGAATTCTTTTGGCAATTTTGTTCAGATTCCACTATTGCCAAAAATGGATTGTCTTCAATATCAATCTCTGGTTCTTCTTCTTCTGACGAAGAGCCTTGTTTTGATGAAAACGGTGCAAATTTCAGAATTATGGCTTGCATTTCTTCTGGATTTTTGGCCGTTGCAAGCATTGAGGCCATCTGGAATTTCTATGAAAGGAACTGGGTGTGCTCCTTTGTTTGTAGTGGTGTTTGTGGAGGCGGCTGTAGAGGAACGGGTTTCTGGGTATCTAACCATTCCTGGACTTTTTGTGGTGCGAAATGTTTTGGTATTTTAAAGCTATCCCACCATCGAATTTTGAATCTTCTTCGGATAATGGAAATTTTATCGTCCGAATAATCTGCGAACCATGTAAATACTTATGGTAAGTGAAATTTTGTATGAAAAAAGTGTAGGGACACAAATCTTTTTCCTTCCTCATAGGGTTTAAACTGGGATTTGAAGAGGCTGAAAGATTTAGTGACTTCTGGTTTTTGTTTTTCTAGGGTGGATCCGAATTGATCCCACCATGAATTCCACCATGTTGGAAATTGTGATGGATCACATGAGGTATCAAAATAGAAAAGCCAAGTGTGGCTTTGGTTGGTATTTTGTGTAAAGAAAGAATTGAACCAAGCTTGTTGGTAATTCCAATAATTAAAAGGAATATCAAAAAATGGTTCATTTTTATGGGTATCTGTGAAATTTAGGAGTTGTGACAGATCATTCCCCCAATCAATAAGAGCAATTACGCTAAGTATTTTGCAAATTGAATAAGAGGGATCTGGGTTATTTTTGTGAAAATTAATTTTAATTGTCGTTGATCCTGATATTTCAAGGATAGCTTGATAAAAATATGAGGTTTTTAAAATATCCCATGATTTATAAAAACATTTTTGTCCAAAATAATTTTGTAGTGCTAAAAAATGGTCTTTATTAAAAAATCATTTTTCAAGAGTCACAATATTTTGAAAAAACGGTTTTATGAAGTATTTAGGAGCAGGTTTTTTGGAGACTTGTGGTACCACAAGTTGATTTTTTGAAAATTGTTTTTGAGAAAGGGTTTTTGAAGATTCTCCTTTCTCGATTTTTGGAAAATTTTGAGAGGTTTTTTCCTCTCCTGAGCTTTGAGCAACTTCTTGTTTGGTATTTTGAAGTTGTATCAATGCCTGTTGTAATTCTGGGGATTTCGCCAGGAGTTGCAGAAGATTTTCGGCAGTTATCTCCTGTGTTGGTGTGTTTTGCACAGATGCTGAGGCATTTTCGTTTTCTTCTTTCATGACTGCATCGTACCACGATAGGGGTTTTTTGTTGGAGATCTGGCAGGGAATTTTTCTTTTTCTTCTTTTGCGGCAGTTATATATCAAATGCAAATATTTTACCGTAGAAATCTCCATAGCAGTTGTTAGATTAAATTACATTAGGTAATTTATATCAACATGGAAAAGACATAAAATTTATAAATGTATTGATTTAGTGTCGTACATAAAATATATGAAATACAAATCAAATATGACTTTATTGAATAAAATTATAAGTTACCCAAACATAAAAAGAAAAAAGAAAAAAGAAAACACAAAGGAAAGAGCGCATACATTGCACGTGCTTAATTTTTTGTTATCTTGGATTTTGCTTCCAACATGATGGTAATGATGGAGATTGATCTTCAATGAAGGATAGTTTAATCGTTCAACTAACAATTCGTGCTAAGTTTAGGGGGTGGGATCTTTAGGTATTCGATCTATGAAAAATAAAATATATAGTAGATAAAAATATATTGGAAATTTACTAATGTAGAATTAAGTTTGTCCCATTATTTATGACTTGAACAATTGGGGTCCCGCACGTCGAAAACGTCGTTTCCACATACGTGTACTCATAGTGCCAAGTATCGTAAATTTCGTTAGTGAAAGAGATATTGGTACGTAAGTAAATGTTTGAGACGTAGAATAATGGACGGTTATTGGCTAAATGACAAGTATTCCACGTTGGTAAACGAATGAAGAAGTGTGCATAGTGTAAAGATGGAACGGGTCGAAAAAGGCCGCGGAGACGAGAAGGGCCGCGGCACCAACCTGTCAGAGCCGCGGCACTTCCCATGCAGTGAGTGCGACGAAAGGCAGAAAGTTTCTGCCTTTTGGGTTAGTTTTAGAAAATTGAATCTCCATTACTTGGCACATGAATTCAGCCATTTACTTGGCTAAATGTAACCCCTCACTAAGTGTCATTACATGGAAATTAAAAGCCATTAGTTGGCTAGTTGAGGAGCCATATTTATTACACTATAAATTGAGGCCTTTGGTTCAATGGAAGAAACACTTGAGAGAAAATCAAACCATAATTTTTCAGAAAACTTCTTCCTCTCTAGCACTCTTTCTATATTCAAGTTCTTCACAAGAAATACTTAAGTTTCCTTTGCTCATTTGGTAGTTGCTATTTTATCTTGGGAGACTATTGCCCACTAACGTAAAAGGATATATACGGGGCAATCTTATCTTAAAGACAGAGTGTCATCACTCGACTCAGCCAAGTCACAAGAGTTTATATTTGTTCTTATTTCCAGTTTTGTGAGCAAAAGATTATAAGTTTCTCGTTGTAAACTTTGTAATCTTTAGTGGTTTATCCTTTCGAACAATTGTAATATTTACTTACTTCTCATTTCCTGCACTTGTTGTTCTCACAATTTTAAGATAAGATTGTTGTAAGTGCTAAGAAAGATGATTGGACAAGAACAGTTAGCCTCTGGTTCTGCTAATACAACTCAGGGCAACCCCTCTACCTTCCCCACTGCTGCTCAAGGCACACCCAATGCTTTTCATGTTGCTCAAGGGAACATTACAGTTCCTCCACCCTTTGGTTTCCACCATGAACGCCCATAAAAATTTATGGGCTCCAACTTCAAGAGTTGGCAGCAGAAGATGTTTTTTTACTTGACTGTGATGTGAATGACTCATTTCCTAACAGAAGGTCCTCCACAAGCTGGAGATGAGATGAACCCTCAACATAATGAAATGGCTGAAGGGGGTCAAGGTTTCCATGTCGTCAATGGCATGAAGATGACTCTTGATCATGGAATCATAATGACTTCATGTGTAAGAACTATATTCTGAACTGTCTGTCAGACCCACTCTACACGGTATATTACACCGTAGGCACCGCCAAAGAGTTATGGGAAAAACTGCAAAAGAAGTACAACGCACAAGATGCAGGTACAAAGAAATTCATCATTGAGAAATTCATAAAAATTCAAATGGTGGATAGCAAAACTATGATGTCCCAAGTCTATAAATTCCAAATTATTCTACATCACCTAGATTTGGAATGTATGAAACCAACTGAGCAGTTTTTGGTTGCATCACTAATTGAGAAGTTACCACCCTCGTGGAATGAGTTTATGAGTTACTTAAAACTCAAGACAAAGGAAATGACCTTTGAAGAACTTATTATCAAACTCCAGATTCATGAAGATAATAAGAAGGCTTTGCCTAAGGGAAAGCAACACGCTCAGGCAAAGGCAAATCTGGTTGAGACCAAAGGGAACACAAGCAAGAAGCGCAAGTTCTAGAAAGATGGCAAGACCCAAACGTTGGAGAAGTTCAAGGGGAACTGCCACCACTGTAGGAAACCTGGTCACATGATCAAGGACTGCCGCAAGCTCAAGTTTGAGCAAAAAGAGAAGGCCAAAGGCAAGACGCAGACTAACGTCGTCGAAGACACGCTTCTTGATGACATAATTGAGAAGTTCTCGGCGGTGGTGCTTGAAGCAAACCTTGTTGAGAATCCCAAGTTGTGGTGGATGGACACAGGTGCAACCTGTCACATATGTTCCGACAGAGATGCCTTCTCCACATACACTCATCTTGCAGACAAGAAGTTGTTCATGGGCAACAACGCATCCTCTGAAGTGCTGGGGGTTGGAAAGGTGATCCTGAATATGACTTCTGGAAAGGAGCTCACTCTGAAGGAGGTGATGCATGTCCCTGAGATTAGGAAAAAATTAATTTCAGGTCCTGTATTGGTTAATGCTGGTTATAGGCTAGTATTTGAGTCCAATAAATTTGTAATCACCAAGAATAAAACTTTTGTGGGAAGAGGCTTCGTTTGTGAAGGCCTCTTCAAAGTTAACGCCCAGTCTGTAATGCGTCCAAGCAATAAAATTGAAGTTTATTCTTACTTGCTTGAGTCTTCTAATTTATGGCATTATAGATTAGGACATGTTAACTATAAGTCAATCCAAAGGTTGGTGAAGTTGGAGTTATTGCCGTCTATCGATGTAAACCCTCAACATAAGTGTGAGGTGTGCGTAGATGTAAAACTCACAAAGACTCATTTTCGATCCGTCGAAAGGGATACCGCTCCTCTAGAACTTGTTCACACAGATATATGTGATTTAAAGTTTGCACAAACTAGAGGGGGAAACAAGTACTTTGTGACATTCATTGATGATAGCACAAGGTATTGTTACGTTTACTTATTGAAAAGTAAAGATGAAGCCTTTGGAGAATTCAAACGCTACAAGGCAGAAGCTGAAAACCAGCTAAGCTTGCGGATTAAGGAAATTCGTAGTGATAGAGGGGGATAATACGTAGCACCGTTTGAGGAATATTGTGCCCAATCGGGCATTGTTCATCAAATGGCGGCTCCTTACTCACCTCAATCGAATGGTGTCATTGAACGCAAGAACCATACATTGAAGGAAATGATGAATGCCTTGCTCGTCAATTCTGGTCTTTTCCAAAATATGTGGGGTGAAGTTGTTATCACCACTAATACGATTCTTAATAGTGTTCCACATAAGGATAAGGACAAAACTCCATATGAATCATGGAAGGGAAAGAAACTCACCTATAAATATTTGAAAGTGTGGGGTTGTTGGGCCTAAGACTGTAGATTGCATTTTCATCGGATATGCAAATAACAGTAATGCTTATCTCTTCTTAGTGCATAAGTCAGATATTCCAGATATCCAGGGGGTACAATCATGGAATTAAGGAATGCTCAATTCTTTGAGGATACCTTTCCTAGAAAGGAAAGAGGTGTAACTTCTCGCAAACGAAGTTATAAACAGAGCTCTCATGGCCGACAGGAATCGGGAGTGCCTAACTACCCGGATCTAGATGGTTCAGATCTAGTGGACTCCGAAGTGGCTGATTGTCCGGAACTAAATGTTCTAGATACTAAGAACTTGGAGTCACCATAGGCTGAACTAAGACGAAGCAAAAAGGCCAGAAAGGATAAGACTTTGGTCCTGACTTTATAGCTTATATAGTCGATAACAAACAGAGGACAGTTGCTGAAGCATTGTCTACTCCAGAAGCATCGCTCTGGAAAGAATCTATTGAGAGCAAAATAGACTCCATCCTACAAAACCACACGTAGGAGTTGGTTGATCTTCCTCCGGGAAACCAACGGTTGGGTTGTAAATGGATACTCAAACGGAAGTATAAAACAGATGGGTTTATATATAAGTACAAAGTCAGGTTGGTAGTCAAGGGCTATCGACATAAGGAAGGCCTTGATTATTTTGACATGTACTCCCCGGTGTCTAGAATGACGTCCATACGAGTATTCATTGCGATCGCAACTTTTTGTAACCTTGAGATACATCAAATGGATGTCAAGACAGCCTTTCTAAATGGTGATTTGGAAGAAGAAATTTATATGGAACAACCCGAGGGGTATGTGGTTCCAGGGCAAGAGAAGAAAGTTTGTCGACTTGTCAAATCTCTGTACGGGCTGAAACAAGCTCTGAAGCAATGACACGAAAAAATTGATAGTACCCTACTATCGAAAGGTTTCTCCATTAATGAGTGTGACAAATGTGTCTACATGAAAGGTAACTCTGATTCGCTCGTCATGATATGCCTGTACGTAGATGACATGTTGATCGCGGGAAGCAGTCCTAGCTTGATCCTAGAGACATAAGACTGTTAGGCAGCTGATCACCACGGGTATTATCTCCGTTGATTATGTAAAATCAAAGGATAACATAACGGACCCTTTGACTAAGGGCATACCCAGAGATCAAATGTTCTGTCTGTCTAGGGGAATGGGCTTAAAACCCAAACAATAAAGGACTGATAAGGTGGTAACCCAACCTTACAGACTAGAGATCCCAGGAATTAGGTTCAATGGGAAAACTAAGCTGTAAAGGTTCTGTTGAGCACTTCGGTGAAAGCAAGAGCACTTCGGGTTATGATTTATGTAAAGAACATAAACCCAAAGTCGTTCCCGCGATAGACATTAAGTGATAACTGCAGTGTGGGTAAAGGTTAAGTTTCCAAAACCTTTAATGATCCTCAACGATTGAGGTTAGGCTTGGGGGAAATTTTAATGGTTCCTAACACTGGTGAAGTGGGGTATAGCAGGATACCTTGTAGGAGACCACCTATTTAAGTGTGAGGACAAGCCGCCTCAAATGAACGCACCTAAGAATCCTAGAGTGTCCACGACCACAACGAAAAACATTAAGAAGAACAGAATAAGGAAAGTTGTTGTGTTGGTGCCATTGTCTGGGCTTACATTAAACACTGACGGTTCAAGACATCACGTTCACCGCGCAGTAAGTAAGTCTGATGGGATTCAACTAGGGAAGGTTCAAAGACGAAGCTACCTCTCCTGATGCAATACATTTTCGCTAAAAGTAGCCACCTTGTGTGTGCGCCAAAAATCTCTTTCAAGAGGGGATTGTTGGAAATTTACTAATGTGGAATTAAGTTTATCCCATTATTTATGACTCGAACAATTGGGGGCTTGCACGTCGGAAACGTCATTTTCACACACGTGCACTCGTAGTGCCAAGTATCGTAAATTTCGTTAGTGAAAGAGATATTGGTACGTAAGTAAATGTTTGAGACGTAAAATAATGGACAATTATTGGCTAAATGACAAGTATTTCACGTTGGTAAACGAAGGAAGAAGTGTGCATAGTGTAAAGATGAAACGGGTCGAAAAGGGCCGCGGAGCTGAGAAGGGCTGCGACACCAACCCGTCATAGCCACGACACTTCCCAGACAGTGAGTGCGATAGGAGGCAGAAAGTTGGCACATGCGTGGCACATGAATTCAACCATTTACTTGGCTGAATGTAACCCCTCACTAAGTGCCATTACATGGAAATTAAAAGCCATTAGTTGGCTAGTTGAGGGGCCATCTTTCTTATACTATAAATTGAGGCCTTTGGTTCAATGGAAGAAACACTTGAGAGAAAATCAAACCATAATTTTTCAGAATACTTCTTTCTCTCTAGCACTCTTTCTATATTCAAGTTCTTCACAAGAAACACTTGAGTTTTCTTTGCTCATTTAGTAGTTGCTATTTTATCTTGGGAGACTATTGCCCACTAACGTAAAAGGATATATACGGGGAAATCTTATCTTAAAGACAGAGTGTCATCACTCGACTCAGCCAAGTCACAAGAGTTTATATTTGTTCTTATTTCCAGTTTTGTGAGCAAAAGATTATAAGTTTCTCATTATAAACTTAGTAATTACTTTAGTAGTTTATTATTTCTAGCAATTGTAATATTTACTTACTTTTCATTTTCTCACTTGTTGTTCTCACAAAATACTTACCCGATTTTGGAAGAATTAAAGTTACGCCAAAAACGATGCGAAAATCTTCTGATGGAATGATGAGTTTCAAGTTCGGCTAGGAGAAAAGAGAGAAGAAAGAAATTAAATTCAGGGTTGTAATATATCTACCTCTCACTTTTCCATTGAATCAGTGGTAAATCATTTAGTATATAATAATATTTTGATGTTACTATTTTTTCACGCTCTTATAATGAGATAGGGTGGGGGTAAAGGCTATCAAAAGTCGGTTTCAGGGTGGTAATTAAAATTACTGATAATTTGCATATGTAATTAATAATTTGTGTCAAATTTAGGGGGTCTTTAAATATCTTACTTACAAAGAAAGAACATATACATATCAGATACGTTCAAGAAGAATGAAAGTTATGACGGAGATAATGCGTAATTTCGCTGATGAAATGCTACGTTTCAAGCTCGATTATGAGGAAAAAGAAAAGAATGAAACTGAATCTAGAATTTTAATATCTCTCACGCGATATATATACATATATCAAAGTTTGCATAGGCCAATACTTTGATAAGATTGTTTAATGATAATTTTATTATTTTTTTGATAGAAAAATGAAAATTGATCATTACTTAAATGCCATTTGTAAGAATAATTAATGATGTATAGGTAAAAAAAGAGGTTTCTTTCCAGAAAAAAAAACGACCTTTATTCAACAAAACAAAAGGAGCAAAATATCATAGCTCTCCTTACATTTTTCGATTTCATGTCATTGTAAAGTTTTACAACTACTGTTGCAAAAATTTTAAAAAATAAAAAACATAAGAGTAAGTCAGAGAAACAACTGAGGCGAATATAGTTCTACTCCTATAACAGTCTATCATTACTTTTACTTCTTTTCTATCTGGGACACTTTAATCTGATTCGATTTTGTTAATAATTTAACATTTTGAAATTCCTATATAGAATGAAAAGAGCTCGATTGTGTCCGGATTCAAATAACAGAGCGTCATAAAAAAATTAATAATTTATAAATTTTGAACGACGATAAATCATAAACAAAAAAAATTATACTAAAAGAGGCATAATATATTGATATAGTTTGATAACCTGACCTACATATTGAAAAATTAATATAAAATAAAGCATAAAGTCTATTTGAGAGAATAATCTCTCCCTAAATAAGATTCTTTAAACGACTACATTATGAATATTATGTAGTGTTGTTGTTGTGGGAAGGGTGTCTTCAATTTATAGATGTCCAAAAATTTTCTTACAAAACAAGGAATAGTCAAATATGAAAGATAATTATATTTTTCTTTGAGAAAAAATAAAAGCAATTATGATAATAATTTGACTTTCATTCAAGAGGAAAGTAAAACTCAAATATAGTAAGAAAATCATAGAGAAAATCCTAACATGGACCCACATATTTAATTTGTACTTATCTACTGGATACTGGTTATGCCGTATGATATGTCAGTAGTTATCTTTTCTTTTTTTTTCCATACCATTTTTAAAATGATCTTTATTCACTCTTTAAAAAATATTTTGGGATATATGCATGTACTCGCTACCTGGCAAAGCAAAAAAAAGTAACACAAGATATTAAGAACATTCAAATTGCACTAATTTAATATCAAATTCAAAAAAATTAGCGGTAGAAATCTTCATAGCAGTTGTTAGATTCCGTTACGTTAGGTGACTAATCAATATGAAAAGACATAAAATGTATTGATGCACATAATTGAAACTGCAATTAGTATCTGTACATAAAATTACTACTCCCTTCGTCCCATTTTATATGAAGATCTTTAATTTGATATGAAATTTAAAAAATAAAGGAAGACTTTTAAATTTTGTGGTCTAAAATAAGTCAAAGATATTTGTGTGATTATAGATCATCTCGTTAAGTGAACTAAAAAGGAAAGTGTGTCATATAAATTGGGAGTACGAATCTAGTAAACAGGAGATCGTCAACATGTCTTCTTCCTTTTAGGGGTAATTTAGTCTTTTCAGTGTTGTTGTGCTTTTTATTATGTTGTTGTTGTTTGTACCATTCGTTGTAGGAGTTATATACTATTCTCAAGTGACAAAAAGGCTGATTACTTTTTATTAGTATTAAAATGATTTTTGCTCTGAGGACATTCCTGTAATTTAAGGTAAATTCGTTGTTCTCATTGGTGCATATTAGATGTTACTGTAGCTGGTTTGGTTTTCTGCTATTGTGCAGACATTTTAGCCCTTAAAGGCCCCATGTACTTGATAACAGCGGGGCCCACTTAACTGCCACTGTGTCAAACCTATTAATTTTTCAATAGTTTAGAGTCTTTAGACTGTTTCAATTGTATCTAAGAGTGGCCAGTGGGCCGGGCTCGGGTCTGGCGGGCCGATGCAGCGAGTCGAGTCGGGCGGGACGGGAGAAGGGGCGGGTCGGGTGCAGCGGGCTCTGGCGGGTCAGTGCAGCGGACGAGCAAGTCTCGTCCGATCCCGATCCGTCGAGCTTCGAAGCGGCGGGCTCGGGTCGGGCTCGGGCTCGGGTCGGGAATCTGGCGGATTTTTTTTTTGTAAATAACATATGTATAAAAACTCAATAAACAAAACAAGATAGTATAATAAAACATCCCAAGGTTGTTTTTGTGCCTCTTATATTATTTAATAGACATATGATTTTTTGTAATACAAATACAATTGTCTAAAATCTAAATTGCAACTTTGTGGTGTTGTCCAAAAGTTACAAATTACATAATAAAATTACAATTTAAAAAATTACATTCTCAAAAACCTGTTCTAATTGCTTGATGATTTCATGTGGTACTTGGTTGGAATTGGTATTTGTTGGTCAAATTGATCCACGCCGCTTCCACTACCTTACATTAAGATTTCGTTGTAGTTTTCATCATCTTCTTCGTTGATCTCAGGTTGACCGCACCTTCTCCGCCCGCCAGTATCCAATCTCCGAATAATACCGCAATTTTCAAGATGTCTCCGGCTAATGAGTGTCTGTGGTCTCCTATTTGATATCTCGTCATAAAAGCGCTTTGACGCAGCTTGACGACGCTTGAATGTTCAAAACATCTCGAGCCATCATTGAAAGTGTCGGAAAGGTCTTCTCATTCCCTCCAAAGATTTCAAAGAAGTCTTCATGTCCATCTTCATTGATAACTTCTTGATACGATGCAGAACCACGCAAAACAAAAATATCCAACTCGCTAATTTGGTTAGTAGTAGAGGTACGACCCACATTCTATTTCGAGGCTTTCAATACTAGCGCGAAACAAAGATGTCTTTTGTGAGGTTGTATTGAAGATGAAGAAGATGGTATGGAAGCTGGTAAGTTACTAGCATTTTCTTGTTGATAAAATCTATATATATTTTTGCATTGGTGTTCTACGCTAGACAATACTTCTTCTTTAGTTTGTTCAATAGGTGGTGGGTGATTTAGATTTTTGGGACTTGGAGGTGGTAGTACTTCTATAAAATCGTAAATAGTTTCAATTAGTGATTTAGTACCGTCTATTTTAATAGTAGGATTTAATACAGAACCAATAATATAAATAGAGGGAATAGGAATAAAATATTTTTTTATTTTGAGAAACATTTTTTTAATAAAGCCTTATAAGTTTGGTTTTTCCATATATTCACTAAGTAATAAAAATATTAGAGTTGTATAAAATAACATAGTTGAAATAGTAGGATAATATATACCGGAAAATTCTTTTGTTGCTTGGGAAGATTTCTCTAAAAATACAATAAGTGCGAAAATGTTTTCCCAATCACCATCTAATATCATATCACCGGCTTTTTATTATGAGAGTTAAAAATAAAGTTATAGGTAATTTATAGTCATAAGCAACAAGTAGTTGCTCGTATAAAGAATTCCACCTAGTGGATACTTCTTGTGGAATTTTTCTAAAAGGTAGTCCACAATCATGACAAATTTTTTTATATTCTTTTCTACGTTGTACTTTATTACTTTTAAAAATAAAGTTTATAGCAAATTGTATTTTACTAAGAATGTCTTCAAAAAGTGATAGATCATCCTTTACAATTAAGTTATATATATGACACGCACATTTTATATGAAAATGGTCTGGAAAAGACGGAGTTAAGCTATTTTTTAAAATTGTAATTGCGTAATTGTTATTAGAAGCGTTATCTAATGTAATAGTCATAATTTTATCAGTAATTCCGTAATAATCGCACACTTGATAAATATTTTCTGCAATAAAAGTACCAGTGTGCCTATCATCTATATATCTATACGCTAAAATACGTTTTTGCATAGACCATTTATAATCTATCCAATGACAAGTTACAGTTAAATAATCATGGCTGTTAGTACTACGACCTATATCAGACGTGATGGATACTTTGCCATTAAAATGATATAATGAAAAACGTAAATATTGTTGATATTCATGCGCGAATTTAAATACATCTCTCTTAACAGTTGATCTAGGAAAACCGTTAAAAGCAGGATTATATATATCTCTAATGTAATGAATAAAACCCGGAGATGAAGGAAATGAAAAAGGCAAACCCTCCACAGCAACTAATTTTGATATTGCTTCCCTATCTCTATGTTTATTGTATTTAGAGCCTACAATTCCCCCCGTCATAGGGTTAATTTGACCCTGTACTTGGTCCGGGACAGTATCAGTATGTGAACCTTGTCCCGATGGAGCGGGCGTTTGCTCACCCGGTTTTGAAGCCTGGTATTGGGCATACCTAGCTGGATGAGCACTTACTACGTGTCTAATTAAACCCCCCGTCCCACTGTGACCTTTTCCAGTTTTAAATTTTAAAACATTTTTACAAATTTTACATATGGCTACTTGATTCTCTACGTCCCTATCAAAAAATGTCCATGCATCTGATTTTAATGGTCGTTTCTTTGGACCTCGTCTCATACTAGGGGGAATAGGAGGTATTTCAGTTGAAGGTGCACTAGTGGGTGTGTTGTCATCAACATTAGTGGGTATATCATCTAGATCATCGTCTAAATTAAAGTCTTCTTGAGTTCCAGAAAATAGCTCCTAGTCTAAATCTAATGGTATTGTAGGAAAATGTTGAGTATCAACAAAATCATCCTGTGTAGGAATAAGATGACTAGAAGAAGTACCCTTGCCCTGGTTACCCCTACTAGAAGAAGCACCCTTACCCTTACCCTTAAACATACCTTTTAATCATTCCATTTTAATTATGATAATAAATAAATAAATAAATAATTAAAGACAATAAAATTAAGTGATCTAAACTAAATAAACAGACAATAATAATTTAATGAAGGAACGAATGTACCAAACGCCGACGTAACGTCGACGTGTAATCGAGAGGTTGAAAATTGAAACTTTGCTCGATGGAAGATCCTCAAGCTAGTTGCCAACTTCACTACCAATTCCCAAATGAATAAATAAAATTGAATATTTAGCAAACAATGTAGAATTGTAGAGAGATATATTGAGAAATTAGAGAGATTGTAGGAAGATTTGTGAGAAAGATGAAGAGAAAATGAGTTATTTATAGTTGAAAAATTGGGTTAAAGTGTAAATATAATAACTTATAGGTTAAAAATAAATATTAAGGGGTAGGGGTTGGGGAGGGGGCTAAAATGGCCGTTGGCCAACGGCCATAATCTAAAATGGCCGTTGGTGCAACGGCCATTTTTGCAAAGGTCGGGGTCGGGGTCGGGCTCGGGGCGGGCTCGGGGCGGGCTCGGGTCTCGCTGGCCTGGGGCGGGCTCGGGTCTCGCGGGACGAGACATCGTCCCGTCCTGAGTTCGAGTCCCGCCCCCGTATTTTTTTTTTTTTTTTGCGTGGTCGGGACCGGGACGGGCTCGGGACGGGCTCGGGTCGGGGTCGGGCTGTCCCGGCCCACTGGCCAGCCCTAATTGTATCTACTTTTTTTCTCTTAAATTAAAACTTTTTCTCTACGCTTATCACTGCTTCTTCCATTTGTATCCTTTTTAGTTTAAGTAGATATATATAGGTTAGGCAATTAATTTAATTGTAATTGTAGGTTAGAAGATCTTGAAAATTTTAGTTTGTTAAAACTAAGTTAAATTCAAGATAAGCATAACGCTTGTAAAGATTTTAGTATAATTTAAGAAAAAACATTCAAGATATTCTTCTTTTTTAAGGTTTTAACATAAGGTTTTTGCCCAATCCACTTGAAATTAAACTAAAAAAATGCTTATGAGTAAAATAAAAAAATTATCTTTAGTATTTTAAAAATAAATATAAATATAAATATAAGGTGTAATTCTAAAATTATTTAAGATTAGCCTGATAAGAAGATATGTTTTAAATTCACATTAAATATACCGTCAAAGTTAAAATTTCACACAATCTAATGGGCTTTAGTACGTTTTGGTTTAAATTAAATATACCGCCATTATAAATATTTCACAGTTTTGCTGATTATAGCATATTGCTTAGCTTGTTTTTCAGTTAGTGTTCCTTGTTTGCATATACAATAGACACACGTCAATTCTCCCATAACTTATAACTTATACTACTATATTATTCCTATGAGAAAAATCAATAAGAACAACCAAAGGTTATGTTAATTAATAATAATTTTTATATATTTACACTAATTTTTGAATGGAGAAGATGAAATATACAATTTTTTACATTGTTTTTCAATTTAGTAAAATATAGAACAAATAATATTAAAATATTAGGCCCGTGCATAGCACGGGCTTAGAACCTCTAGTATATGAAATAGAAATCAAATATGATTTTATTTGCATAAGATAATAATTTACCAAACATAAAAAATAAAGGAAAGAGCACGCACATTGCATGTGCTTAATTTTTTATTATCTTGAATTTCGCTTCCAACATAATAGTAAAGATGGAAATTAATCTTCAATGAAGATTGTGAGTGTGCGACTCATAATTCGAGTCAAGTTTGTGGAGAGTCTTTAGGTATGAAATTACCCATCTTTAAGGGCATAATTGTATTTTTTTCAATCCCTTAAACTTCGGACATTTTCTTTTGTCGAAATTTTGTCTGAACTTTAATCCGGGTATTTTGTCTTCTTTCGGTAATCTTTTCTTCAGAATCCATTGTTGCCAAAAATTGGATTGTATGCAATATCAATTTCTAGTTCTTCTTCTTCTGTTGAAGAACTTTGTTTTGATGAAGACGGTGCAAACTTCAGAATTATTGCTTGCATTTCTTATGAATTTTTGGCTGCTGCAAGCATTGAGGTCATCTGGATTTCTGTGAAAGAAATTGGGTGTGCTCCGGTGTTTGTAGTGGTGTTTTTAGTGGCACCTGTACCTGAATGGATTTCTGGGTATTTAGCCGTTCATGGACTCTGTGTGGTGCGAGACTTGCTTGTATTTTAAAGTTGTCCCACCATCTGATTTTGAACCTTCTTCGGACCGTTGGGATTTTATTTTCAGAATAATCTACAAACCATGTGAATACTCATGGCAAATGGAATTTGGTGTGAAAAGGTGTAGTGGTACAAAAAAAATTTCTTCCTCCGTGGATTTATAAAGGGATTTAAAGAGGCTGAAAGATTTAGTGACTTGAGGTTTTGTTATTTCAAGGGTGGATCCAAACTATTCTCACCATGAGTTCCACTATGTTGGGAATTGGAATGGAATACATGATGTATCAAAATGAAATAGCCAAGGATGGCGTCGACCGGTATTTTGAACAAAAAAGGAATTGAACCAAGCTTGTTGGTAATCCCAGTAATTAAATGGAATATTAAAAAATGGGGTATTTTGATGGGTATCTGGGAAGTTTAGGAGTTGAGACAATTCATTCCCCCGATCGCTTGGAGCAATTACCCCTAATATTTTGCAAATAGAATAAGAGGGATCTGGATTATTTTTATAATAATTATTTTTTATTGTTGTTGATCCTGATATTTCAAGGATAACTTGATAAAAATATGAGGTTTTTAAAATATTCCGTGATTTGTAAAACCATCCTTGTCCAAAATAATTTTGTAATGCTAAAAATTGGTCTTGATCAAAAAATCATTTTTCAAGAATGACAATATTTTGGGAAAAGGTTTTGTAAAAAAATCAGGAACATGTTTTTTGGGGACTTGTGGTACCACAAGTTAGTTTTTTAATTTTTTTTTTTTGAGAAAAGGGTTTTTGAAGATTCTCCTTTCTCGATTTTTGTAAAATTTTGAAATTTTTTCCTCTTCTGAGCTTTGAACAACTTCTTGTTTAGGAATTTGGAGTTGTAACAATGCATGCCGTAATTCCGGAGATTTTCCAAGGAGTTGTAGAAGGTTTTCAGCAGTTATTTCTTGTGCGAGATTTGCTTGTGTTTTTTGCACAGATTCTGCGGCGTTTGCATTTTCATTTTCTTCTTTCATGAATGCGTCATACCATGGGTTTTTCGGTAGGAGTTTTGGCAGAAAAATTTTCTTTTTCTTCTTTTGGGGCCATAGAATTTGTTTGTTGTTGTTGAGGTGCTACAACTGGTGTATTTATTGGCAGGGAAAGTTCATCATTTCTTTTTTGAAGTAAGGCTCCACACATCGCGTGGTTACAGTATTGTCCGGATTCTCGCATGTCTTTCCTGGATATCTTGTCCTTGTAGCCCAAACAGTGGGGCAATGGACAGTGATATGACATTTCTGCGTTGCAACCAGTATAAGAAATTTGTTGATTTTCTCTCATGTTTTTTAGGAAATCACGAGTTAAGAGATTTTCTTTAAAATAAAAAATATTAGGAATTAATTTGCAGAAAACATTTTTTAATGTTTTGAAAATATTTTTGACATTGTAAATCATACTTCAAAAATTTTGTGTATGCAAAGGTATCAATTAATTTGATGGAACGGATAGCATAGGTTCTAGGGGACTCATGTTTCTGATCTAAAAAAGCATTCCTCAATTCTTCTAGATTATAAGAATAAGTCTTTATCAGATTGAGGTCTCTTTCTTTTGGTTTTGTCAAAAAATATAAATTTAAATTCTTTTTATTTGAATCAAAATATATGAAATCGTTATCTACCTTATAAGGGGTGATAAGATTTATAAACCGTACTCCTAAGATGACGGAATTGTGTATGTCTTTTACTAAAACAAACGATGTTGCTATAGTAATACCATCATTAATAATTGACGCGCATAGGGATGGCAACGGATCGAATCTGGATCGGATTTTACTAGATTCAGATCCATTTTTTATACCTGGATCCAGATCCATCGGGTCCATAAAAATCATATCCAAATCCAGATCCACCGAGTTCACGGATCGGATCTGGATCCACATGTAAAAAAAAATTCCAAAGAATATTGAGACAATTATCAATCTAGCTTCAGGAAAACATAAGATGAAACACACACCAAGAACTAAACTAATTTAAACTAGGTGCAAACAGTAGGCATTCCTCAGATTTTATCAAACGTATTTTTTTTCTATTCCAAATCAGGATAAATAGCAACAAAAGACAAACAAAAACAAGTAGCATAATACTTATGAAATCCTCGACAGCATGTTAATAGTGTTTAGAAAAAAAATAGTTTCCAAGATCATTTCTTAGGGAAACACTGGCAGAACCTTTAAAAGAGACCAACGACTCATATTAACCTATTGATAACTCAAATACATAACTAGGTAAATGTAATAAAATTTTAGGACAACAACTATCCAAAAATAGTAAGCACGGATCAATTATCGAATTTTACATAAATTATGAAAAATACAGAAATTATGAAAAAAATAAGAAAATACTAATAAAATTATATTCTAGGTTATGGATATATTTAATAAAAAATGGATCCACGGGTCAGATCTGGATCGGATACGGATCTCAAATACAAGATCCAGATTCAGATCCAGATCCGTCATAAATGGATCCGGATCCGATCCAAATCCGGCGGGTCCAAAGTTTGAAGATCCATATCATATAAAATGAATCTGGATCCACCGGATCTGAACCGGGTCCAGGATCCACTGTCATCTCTAGACGTGCATGTTTGATTGATCTCTAATTTAGTATTATTAGCTGCTGCTAATGTTTCATGAGTTTTCTCATGGAATTTTTCTGGTATTAATCCTGTTTTTATGCAATTTAAATCTGCTCCTATGTCAAAGAGAGCAATTGTTGTGATCTTAAAATTGCCTGGAAATTTAAGAGTTATTTTCTTTAAGTATTTGTTTATGTGATTTGTCTTAAGACAGTGAGGAATTCTTTTGGGATCTCTTCTAGATATCGGTCTTCAGAAGGTTCTTCTGGATTTTCAGAGTCAGAATTATCGGACTTAGAACTCTCCTGGATATCTTTTGAAATGATTGTTTTTATTAATAGAGAATCATGTTCTTGTTTTTTCACCTTGATCTCTAGTTTTATTTGTTTCATCTCTTTTTGTAGTTCTAGAACTATTGTTTCTTTGGATTCTTTCATCTTTTTTCCCTTCTTCAGGATATTTATTAAGTCATAGGTATTTTTGGAAGTATTAGGCAAAATTGTATTTTTATTATCTTTTTTATCCTCTGTAAGGATTTGAGGAGTTTATTCAAATAATCCTTTTGGTGTTGGGTATCTATGTGTTTAACCATAGCTAACATAAATTGTTGATCTTTGGTTAAAACACAAACGTGTTTTCCTTTACCCTTATCAGATTTTTCAGATGAACTGGTTATGAGCAATTCATCTATTTGAAGGGCTTTATTGTCTTCTGAAGACAGAGAAAAATAGTCAGGTTCTGACTCAGCGTTTGAATCGGAGGAATCTATTAGAAGATTGGAGATTTTTTGGGTCACTTCATCGTCTAATTTTAATTCTTGCAATGTTTTATTAATTTTACAGTATCTCGATGTATGTTCCTTTTTATTGCATTTGTAACATGTAATATCTTTGTATTTGGAATAAGTCTTTTTGGGATTTGGTTTGTTCCTGGAATAACGAGTATTTTTGTAAGGATTTTTATAATACTCTTCGTTAGTCCTGAAATCCTTCTTTTTGTAACCTCTTCAAGTATTCTTATGGGATTTATAAGTCTTGCTACAGTTTCTTGTACAACTTGGAGAGGATTTTTTGGAATTTGTATCAAACTGTTTGCAAAAAGTCCTAGTTCACACCAAGTCCTTTATAGCTCCCATTTAAGGTGTTTCTGTAATTTTAGGTCTTGCCAGATCTTTAGACATTCCTGTTGAGTTATACTGACTAGTTGTCCGTATGTACACTCATTGTAGGGTATTATTTATTTTCCACAATTCTCCTTGATTTTATTTCTAACCTTTTCTCCTAAAAGGGTAGGTAGTTCGGCCAGAAATTTCTCTTTCCAAAATGGTTGGTTGGAGTCTTCCCTAAGCATGACTCTGGTTAAGAAAGTATTCTTGTACCATTGGAAATCACTAAGTTTTTTTACATTTGAGATTTGAAAGTAACTCGCCATTTCTATCCTTCAGATGCGAAGAATCTCCTATGAAGTTCGGAGAGATTGTGAGTATCAAGGTTGACACTGCATCTTGTAGGTGTTCACCTTGTTCATCAAGGATTGGTATTCCTTCTTCATCATTTTTGATGGAATTGATGATGTCTTCTTTTTGTTGATCAGTGAGATAATTATCCCACCAACCTTTCAATTGACCAGAGAATCCTGCGATAAGCAGTTCTGCAATGGTCTTATCTTGTATATCATTTTGTGTTTTGTAGGCATTTGCGGCCATGATCATTTGTATTGAGCTAGAGGTTTTACTATTTCTAGGCCTGGAGCAGGAATTATCTGTAATTGTTGTTGTTGTACTTGTTGTATGGGTTGTTTCCAATCCATTTTGTTAACAAGCGGTATTTTGTTTTGGAATTGTTCTAAAGTGTCACTGTTATCGGAATCATACGTTAAAGTTGTGATTTTATTGGAAGATTGTGGAGTATCTGGAACAATGGGTTCTGTATTAGAACTGTTGAATGTCCCAATTTTACTCAATTGATCTTGTATAGCTTGAATAAATTCAGACTTATTTTGTTGGATATTTCTAACACAGTATTTGGATGCCTGAAAAGGCTTAAAGATTGGTCTTTTCAATTTCATCTCTTTCGGCTTTTCTGGGGAATCTATAGTGACCAAATGGTGGTTTTTTATATGGTTTTCTACTCGATCTAATTATTTTTCTATGGTATTTAAATTAATATTGGTGAAATTATTCTGTGCGAGAATGTTTCTTGTATTTGTTTTCTCATCCTCTGCTGGGTTTTAAAGAGGAATTGCTTCTACAGGGCGGCCATGAATGTTAATGCCCGAAGTTTAAGGGTAATTTCGTTCCTGGTCATCTATTATCCCCTTTTAATTCTTCAATAACTTATATATCAATTCCTTCCTTACCCATTATCCCATTTAGATCCTCAATCGTAGTTTGGTATCTAAGCCATGTAGAAGCAATATCAATTCATTCCATGTCTATTATCCCCTTTAGATCATCGGCCGTAGTTTGGTATCAGAGCCATAAATGGTAGAAATATTGAGAAAATATGATGTCCAGACCAGATGAAATTTCTGTTTAGAGGTTCCGATTCTTCTGAGATTTTATGCATAGGATGGTCCGGGGTAGTAAGTCCTCAAGGGTGTAGGCAGTCAGACTCCGTGAAACTCCCGGGATTGTAGGAAGAACCCGAATTTCAAAAATAGAATTTTTATATACATGGATCCGTTTCTTAATAGATCTACTTCTTGTGATTTGGGTTCAACATCTTCCATGGATTCAAAGAAGATAATAAATTCGAAAGAAATCGTTCTACAAGATTTTGAAAAATCGATTGATAATTGGGAAATACCGAGAGTAAATAGAGATCAATTTACAAAAATTACAAATACCATTTTTTCAAAACCGATTTCACTATCAAAACAAAGGAAATAGATATCAAATTATCTCAACCCTTTGAAACAATACAATTACTTTCTCAAAATTCCTTGAAAAACATAGAGAAAGAAATTACAAATACATCCATATTGGATTAGTCCAAGTAGGGATAAAACTCATTACTAAGGAATGATTAAACACATCAATCATTTCTATCTTAAGAGATGTCAGGTTCACAAATTTTGAAGATTCCTTATTGTGTTCTGTTGAGTCTAGTCTCTGCACAGAGCCAATCTCTTTTTATTGTTACCCAAATTTTTCAGTATTCCTCAATCATAAAAATATCCAAAAATCCCTTATCTTACAAATAAAAACCCACAACTACCAAATGCTTGAAGGTTCAATTCCGGTAGAAATAATTTTTAGAATCCATTACAAAGCGATGACTTCTGCTTTTGCCACAAAAGTTAGATACCATAGTAAAAAAGGTGAAACCCTTCTTTTACAAATAAATATTTTCAGATCTAATACCGTAATACCAAAACCTATTAGGTGGAAAGATATTACCCAACCAGATGAATGGATCCTGGAAGGAGTAGTTAAACCTGAACCTGTAGAAACTTCACAACCAAATACCCATCTTAGAGAAATAACCCAATACCAGGATGGTAGAGTTAGTCTATCGTTCCATAAAAGATCTATGAGCAGTAGATACGATGATACAAGTTCCGTAGAAATCCTTGACTTAGTAAGAGTCTCACAAATTCTTTCAGTAATAAATACCCCTTACAAAACGAAACCTAGACATTCTACGTCAGATTTACCCAATCTAAGAAATGTAGACTACACCAACGAAATACCTAGATACGTATACAAAAATATCACTGTTAGAGAGAAAATAGATAACCAGGAACCTACTAGTCCAACATTTTCCTCGATAACAGAGAATTTAGTAAACGAAATTGGAGTTTTAGAAAAAGAATTCCAAGTAGATAAGAAATTCATACAAAAGGATTTTTATGAAAAATACAACATAGAAAAAAGAATTTGGTTCTTCAAAAACTTTTTAAATATTAGGACAAAAATACAAGAAAAATTATATGGCTTTGTAAATGAACATAAGATAAACATCATATTCTTTGACTGGTTTAATATATATTCCTCCGAAAATTCCATAGAATATCCATTTTCCAAAATGGTAAATCCCGTTACGATTAGGAATAAAACACCGGAATGGGAAACTCTAGCTGATAAAAGAAGAAATAAAAGAAGAAAAAGAAAAAATTTCTGCCAAAACTCCTACAGAAAAACCCATGACATGGTATGACGCAATCATAAAAGAGGAAAATGAAAATGCAAACGCCGCAGAATCTGTGCAAAAAACACCAGCAAATCCCGCACTAGAAATAACTGCTGAAAACCTTCTACAACTCTTTGCAAAATTCCCGGAATTACAGTAGGCATTGTTACAACTCCAAATTCCTAAACAAGAAGTTGTTCAAAGCTTAGAAGAGGAAAAAAACATCTCAAAATTTTACAAAAATCGAGAAAGGAAAATCTTCAAAAACTCTTTCTCAAAAACAATTTTCAAAAAAATAACTTGTGGTACCACAAGTCCCCAAAAAACTTGTCTCTGAATTTTTTATAAAACCCTTTTTTCCAAAATGTTGTGACTATTGAAAAAGGATTTTTTGATCAAGACCATTTTTCAGCATTACAAAATTATTTTAGGCAAGGATGGTTTTACAAATCATGGGATATCTTAAAAAACCCATATTTTTATCAAGCTATCATTGAAATATCAGGATCAGCCACAATTAAAAATAATTTAGATCCCTCTTACTCTATTTACAAAATATTTGAAGTAATTGCTCCAAGCGATTGAGGAAATGATATGTCTCGACTCCTAAATTTCCCTCATACCCATCAAAATACCCCATTTTTTATATTCCATTTAATTACTGGGATTACCAACAAGTTTGGTTCAATTCCTTTTTCATTCAAAATACCAACCGACGTCATACTTGACTTTTTCATTTTGACACCTCATGCATTCGATCCCAACTCCCTACATGATGGAATTCATGGTGGTAACAATTTGGATCCACCCTTGAAATACAAAAACATCAAGTCACTAAATCTTTTAGCCTCTTTAAATCCCTTTATGAACCCACCGAGGATGAAAAAGGATTTGTGTCATTACACCTTTTCCACACCAAATTCCATTTGACATGGGTATTCACATGGTTTGTAGATTATTCTGAAAATAAAATTCCAACGGTTCGAAAAAAATTCAAAATTAGATGGTGGGACAGCTTTAAAATACCAGCAAGTCTCGCACCACAAAAAGTCCAGGAATGGCTAAATACCCAGAAGTCCATTCAGGTACACGTGTCACTACAAACACCACAGGCACCACTACAAACACCGGAGCACACCCGGTTTCTTTCACAGAAATCCCAGATGGCTTCAATGCTTGCAGCAACCAAAAATCCAAAAGAAATGCAAGAAATAATTCTAAAGCTTGCACCATCTTCATCAAAACAAAGCAGAAGAAGAAGAACCAAAAATTGATATTGAATACAGTCCAATTTTTTGGCAGCAGTGGATTCTGAAAAGATTGTCAAAAGAAGACAAAATACCCGAAATAAAGTTCGGGCAAAATTTTGACAAAAGAAAATACCCGAAAAAGATGCTTTCAAAAAGGAAACAGTAAAAGCAAAAGAATCCAGCAATAGTTCGAGAAAATGCCAAAGTCAATGATGTCATGAATGATGTTATTCTCCACTCGGATGAATAGTTAGATTCTTTTTATTTACTAAAATACCATGTAAAATTCCTATAAAAGGAGACATCATCTCCCTTACTTAAACAAGTTTTTTCTTTCATAGATTTCAAATTCTAGAGAGAAGTCTAAGCTCACTTAAATTCCCTTAGTTAGATAAAATTCAAATTCCCCTCATATGATCCTAAATACCTTAACCAAAATTCCCCAAAAATACCTTGGAAATTCCCACGATAAATCTCCTTGATTCAAATCTTTGTAAGTTTTAATATTTTGAATAAATATGATTATGGAAGGTGCTACCTCCTAATCTTTTATTAAATTCATGTTCTTTAAATTCATGCTTTTAAATTCTTTAAATTCTTACATTAAATCCTTGACCGATTCTACCACCTATTTGATTTAAATTCATGTAGATCCTTTGAATTATGATTTCATTAACTGAAACCTTAATTTGTAAGTTAATCTTCATTTCCTTTCTGCATATCACCTTCATCTTTTAATTTTTCAATCATTTATATATCAATTCCTTCCTTACCTATTATCCCATTTAGATCATCGGTCGTACTTTGGTATCAGAGTCATAAAGAGTAGAAATATAGAGAAATATGATGTCCAGACCAGATGAAATTCCTGTTTAGAGGTTTCGATTCTTCTGAGGGTTTTTTCCTAGGATGGTCCGGGGTAGTAAGTCCTCAAGGGTGTAGGCAGTCAGACTCCGTGAAACGCCTAGGATTGTAGGAAGAACCCGAGTTTCAAAAATAGGATTTTTATATACATGGATCCATTTCTTAATAGATCTATTTCTTGTGATTTTGGTTCAACATCTTCCATGGATTGAAAGAAAATAATAAATTCGGAAGAAATCGTTATACAAGATTTTGAAAAATCGATTGATAATTGAAAAATATCGAAAGTAAATAAAGATCAAATTTATAAAAATTCCAAATACCAATTTTTCAAAATCGATTTCACTATCAAAATAGAGGAAAGAGATATCCAATTATCTCAACCCTTTGAAACAATACAATTACTTTCTCAAAATTCATTGAAAAAACATAGAAAAAGAAATTACAAATACATCCATATTGGATTAGTCCAAGTAGGATATTAAGCTTAATATGCAGAATGTCTAGGTAATCTGTTTCTTAATAGAAGAAATAATTATTATAAAAATAATTCAGATCCATCTTACTCTATTTGCAAAATATTAGGGGTAATTGCTCCAAGCGACTGGGGTAATGAATTGTCTCAACACCTAAACTTTTCAGATACCCATCTTAGAGAAATAACTCAATACCAGGATGGTAGAGTTAGTCTATCGTTCCTGGTCATTTACTTTCTACATATTTCAATTATCTTTTAATTCTTCAATCCCTTATATATCAATTCCTTCCTTACCTATTATCTCCTTTAGATCCTCGGTCGTAGTTTGGTATCAGAGCCATAAATTGTAGAAATATAGAGAATTATGATGTCCATACCAGATGAAATTCTTGTTTAGAGGTTTCGATTCTTCTAAGGTTTTTTGCCTAGGATAGTCCGGGGTAGTAAGTCCTCAAGGGTGTAGGCAGTCAGACTCCGTGAAACGCCTGGGATTGTAGGAAGAACCCGAGTTTCAAAAATAAGATTTTCATATACATTGATCTATTTTTTAGTAGATCTACTTCTTGTGATTTTGGTTCAACTTCGAAGATAATAAATTCGGAAGAAATCGTTATACAAGATTTTAAAAAATCAATTAATAATTGAGAAATACCGAGAGTAAATAGAGATCAAATTTACAAATTTCCAAATACTCATTTTTCAAAACCGATTTCACTATCAAAACATAGGAAAGAGATATTCAATTATCTCAACCCTTTGAAACAATACAATAAAATTCCTTGAAAAAATATAGAGAAAGAAATTATAAATACATTTGTATTGGATTAGTCCAAGTAGGAATAAATCCCCTTACTAAGGAAGGATTAAATACCTCAATCCTTGCTATCTTAAGAGATGTCAGGTTCATAAATTTTGAAGATTCTTTATTAAGTTATGTTGAGTCTAGTCTCTGCACATGGCCTATCTCTTTTGATTGTTACCCAAACTTTTCAGTATCCCTCAATGATAAAAAATCCAAAAGTCCCTTGTCTTACAAATAAAAATCCACAACTACCAAATGCTTGAAGGTTCAATTCCGGTAGCAATAATTTTTAGAAACCATTTCAAAGCTATGACTTCTGCTTTCGCCACATAAGTTAGATACCATAGTAAAAAAGGTGAAACCCTTCTTTTACAAGCAGATCTTTCCAGATCTAATACCGTAATACCAAGACCTATTATATGGAAGGATATTACCCTACCAGAAGAATGGATCCTGGAAGGAGTAGTTAAACCTGAACTTATAAGAACTTCACAACAAAATACTCATCTTAGAGAAATAACACAATACCAGGATGGTAGAGTTAGTCTATCGTTCCATAGAAGATATACGAGTAGTAGATACGATGATACAAGTTCTGTAGAAACCTGAGACTTAGGAAGAGTCTCACAAATTCCTTCAGAAATAAATACTCCTTACAAAACGAAATCTACACATTCTATGTCAGGTTTACCCAATCTAAGAAACGTAGACTACACCAACGAAATACCTAGACCCGTATACAAAAATATCACTGTTAGAGAGAAAATAGATGACCAGGAACCTACTAGTCTAATATTTTCCTCGATAACAGAGAACATAGTGAACGAAATTGGAGTTTTAGAAAAAGAATTCCAAATTGATAAGAAATTCCTACAAAATGATTTTTATGAAAAATACAACCTAGAAAAAAGAATTTGGTTCTTCAAAAACTTTTTAAATACTAGGAAACAAATACATGAAAAATTCTATGATTTTGTAAATGAACATAGGATAAACATCCTATTTTTTTACTGGTTTGAAAATTATTCCTTTGAAAATTCCATTAAACATCCCTTTTCTAAAACGGTAAATCTGATTACGACTAGGAACAAAACACCGGAGTGGAAAATTCTAGCTGATTCTAGGAAAGTCCAGTCCAACCACCCTCATCTAAGGTATTAAGCTTAACATTCATGGCCGCCCTGTAGAAGCAATTCCTCTTAAAACCCCAGCAGAGGATGAGAAAACAAATACAAGAAATATTCTCGCACAGAATAATTTCACCAATATTAATTTAAATATCATAGAAAAATAATTAGATCGAGTAGAAAACCATATAAAAAACCACCCTTTGGTCACTATAGATTCCCCATAAAAGACAAAAGAGCCGAAATTGAAAAGCCCAATCTTTAAGCCTTTTCAGGTATCCAAAGATTGTGTTAGAAATATCCAATAAAATAAGTCTGAATTTATTCAGGCTATACAAGATCAATTGAGTAAAATTAGGACATTCAACAGTTCTAATACAGAACCCATTGTTCCAGATACTCCACAATCTTCCAATAAAATCACAACTCTAACGTATGATTTCGATAACAGTGACACTTTAGAACAATTCCAAAACAAAACACCGCTTGTTAACAAAATGGATTGGAAACAACCCATACAACAAGTACAACAACAACAATTACAGATAAATCATGCTCCAGACCTAGGAATAGTAAAACCCCTAGCTCAATCCCGTTTTAACGCCACTTCCACTTATGATTGGAACATAGATGGGATGACAAATACAATATCCTTATCTTCCTCCAACAAATGACCATGGCCGCAAATGCCTACAAAACGCAAAATGGTACACAAGATAAGACCATTACAGAACTGCTCATCGCAGGATTCTCTGGTCAATTGAAAGGTTGGTGGAATAATTATCTCACTGATCAACAAAAAGAAGACATCATCAATTCCATCAAAATTGATGAAGAAGGAATACTAATCCTTGATGAACAAGGTGAACCCCTACAAGATGCAGTGTCAACCTTGATACTCACAATCTCTCTGAACTTCATAGGAGATTCTTCGCATCTAAGGATAGAAATGGCGAGTTACTTTCAAATCTCAAATGCAAAAAACTTAGTGATTTCCAATGGTACAAGAATACTTTCTTAACCAGAGTCATGCTTAGGGAAGATTCCAACCAACCATTTTGGAAAGAAAAATTTCTGACCGGACTACCTACCATTCTAGGAGAAAAGGTTAGGAATAAAATCAATTGTGGAAAATAGATTATACCCTACAATGAGTTTACATACGGACAACTAGTCAGTATAACTCAACAGGAAGGTCTAAAGATATGTCAAGACCTAAAATTACAAAAACACCTCAAGTGGGAGCTAAAAAGAACTAGGTGTGAACTTGATACTTTTTGCAAACAATTTGATACAAAATCCACAAAACTCTCTCCAAGTTGTACAAGAAACTGTATCAAGACTTATAAATCTCATAAGAATACTTCAAGAGGTTACAAAAAGAAGGATTTCAGGACTAACAAAGAGTATTATAAAAATCCTTACAAAAATACTCGTTATTCCATGAACAAACCAAATCCCAAAAAGGCTGATTCCAAATACAAAGATATTAAATGTTGCAAATGCAATAAAAAGGGACATACGTCGAGATACTGTAAAATGAATAAAAAATTACAAGAATTGAAATTAGACGATGAAGTGACCCAAAAATTCTCCAATCTTCTAATAGATTTCTCCGATTCAAACGCCAAGTCAGAACCTAACTATTTTATGTCTTCAGAAGACAATAAAGCCCTTCAAATAGATGAATTGCTCACAACCAGTTCATCTGAAAAATCTGATAAGGGTAAAGGAAAACGCGTTTGTGTTTTAACCAAAGATCAAGAATATATGTTAGATATGGTTAAACACATAGATACCCAACACCAAAAGGATTATTTGAATAAACTCAAATTCTTTATAAATGAGAAAAAAGATAATAAAAATATGATTTAATACTTCCACAAATACCTATGACTCAACAAATATCCTGAAGAATGGAAAAAAGATGAAAAAATTCAAAGAAACACCAGTTCTAGAACTACAAAAAGAGATGAAACAAATAAAATTAGAGAAGAAGGTTCTAAGGGAAAAACAAGAACAAGATTCTCTGTTAATAAAAACAATCCTTTCAAAAGATACCCAGGAGAGTTCTGAGTCTGATAATTCTGACTCTAAAAATTCAGAAGAACCTTCTGAAGACCGACATCTAGAAGAGATCCCAAAAGAATTCCTCACTGTCTTAAGACAAATCACATCAAAAAAAAACTTAATGAAAATAACCCATAAATTCTCAGGCAATTTAAAAATCACAACAATTGCTCTTTTTGACACAAACATATTTAAATTGCATAAAAACATGATTAATACCAGAAAAATTCCATGAGAAAACTCATAAAACATTAGCAACAGCTAATAATACTAAATTAGAGATCAATTCTCAAACATGCGCGTCAATTGATAATGATGGTGTTACTATAGCAACGTCGTTTGTTTTAGTAAAAGACATACACAATTTCGTCATCTTAGGAACACCGTTTATAAATCTTATCACCATTTATAAGGTAGATAATGATTTCATATCTTTTGTTTACAATAAAAAGAATTTAAAATTTCATTTTTTGACAAAACCAAAAGTAAGAGAGCTCAATTTGATAAAGACTTATTCTTATCATCTTGAAGAATTGAGGAATGATTTTTTAGATCAGAAACTTGAGTCCCCTAGAACCTATGCTACATGTTCCATCAAATTAATTGATACATTTGCGTACACAAAAATTTTGAAGTATGATTTACAATGTCAAAAATATTTTCAAAACATTGCATTAAAAAATATTTTCTGCAAATTGATTCCTAACATTTTTTATTTTAAAGAAAATATCTTAACTCGTGATTTCCTCAAAACATGAGAGAAAACCCACAAATTCCTGATACTGGTTACAACGCAGAAGTGTCCTATCATTGTCCGTTGCCCCACTATTTGGACTACAAGAACAGGATATCCAGGAAAGATATGCGAGAATCCGGACAATACTGTAACCACGCGATGTGTGGAGCCTTACTTCAAAAAAGAAAGGATGAACTTTCCTTGCCAATAAATACACCAGTTGTTGCACCACAACAACAACAAACAAATTCCATGACCCCCCAAAAAACCAATAAACTCTACCATTTTCAAACAAATAAAAGAAGAAAAAGAAAAATTCTCTGTCAAAACTCCTACCGAAAAATCCATGACATGGTATGACGCAGTCATGAAAGAAGAAAATGAAAATGCAAATGCAGCAGAATCTGTGCAAAAAATACCAGGAAATCCCGCACTAGAAATAACTGTTGAAACCCTTCTACAACTCCTTGCAAATTCCCGGAATTACAGCAGGCATTGTTACAACTCCAAATTCCTAAACAAGAAGTTGTTCAAAGCTTAGAAGAGGAAAAAACCTCTCAAAATTTTACAAAAATCGAGAAAGGAGAATCTTCAAAAACCCTTTCTCAAGCAATTTTCAAAAAAATAACTTGTGGTACCACAAGTCCCCAAAAAAACTGTTTCTGAATTTTTTATAAAACCTTTTTTCCAAAATGTTGTGACTATTGTAAAAGGATTTTTTTTATCAAGATCCTTTTTCAGCATTACAAAATTATTTTGGGCAATGATGGTTTTACAAATCATGGGTATCTTAAAAACCTAATATTTTTATCAAGCTATCCTTGAAATATCAGGATCAGCCACAATGAAAAATAATTATTATAAAAATAATCAGATCCCTCTTACTCTATTTGCAAAATATTTGAAGTAATTGCTCCAAGCGATTGGGGAAATGATCTGTCTCAACTCCTAAATTTCCCTGATACCCATCAAAATACCCCATTTTTTATATTCCATTTAATTACTGGGATTATCAACAAGCTTGGTTCAATTCATTTTTCATTCAAAATATCAACCGACGCCATACTTGGCTTTTTCATTTTGACACCTCATGCATTCCATCCCAATTCCCTACATGATGGAATTTATGGTGGAAACAATTTGGATCCACCCTTGAAATACAAAAATCCCAAGTCACTAAATCTTTTAGTCTCTTTAAATCCCTTTATAAACCCACCTATGATGAAAAAGGATTTGTGCCATTACACCTTTTCCACACCAAATTCCATTTGTCATGGGTATTCACATGGTTTGTAGATTATTCTGAAAATAAAATTCCAACGGTTCGAAGAAGATTCAAAATCAAATGGTGGGACAGCTTTAAAATACCAGCAAGTCTTGCACCACAAAAAGTCCAGGAATGGCTAAATACCCAGAAGTCCATTTAGGTACACGTGCCACTACAAACACCACAGGCACCACTACAAACACCGGAGCACACCCAATTCCTTTCACAGAAATCCCAGATGGCTTCAATGCTTGCAGCAGCCAAAAATCCAGAAGAAATGCAAGCAATAATTCTGAAGTTTGCACCATCTTCATCAAAACAAAGCTCTTCATCAGAAGAAGAAGAAGAACCAGAATTGATATTGAAGACAGTCCAGTTTTTGGCAACAGTGAATTCTGAAAAGACTGTCAAACGAAGACAAAATACCCGGAATAAAATTCAGACAAAATTTCGACAAAAGAAAAGTCCAAAAAAGATACTTTTAAAAAGGAAACAATAAAAGCAAAAGAATCCAACAATAGTTCGAGAAAATGTCAAAGTCAATGATGTCATGGATGATGTTATTCTCCACTCGGATGAATAGTTAGATTTTTTTTATTTACTAAAATAACATGTAAAACTCCTATAAAAGGAGACCCCCTCTCCCTTACTTAAACAAGCTTTTTCTTTCATAGATTTCAGATTCTAGAGTGAAGTCTAAGCTTACTTAAATTCCCTTGGTTAGATAAAATTTCAATTCCCCTCATATGATCCTAAATACCTTAACCAAAATTCCCCAAAAATACCTTGAAAATTTCCAAGATAAATCTTCTTGATATAAATCATTGTAAGTTTTAATATTTTGAATAACTATGATTATGGAATGTGCTACCTCCTAATACTTTATTAAATTCATGTTCTCTAAATTCATGCTTTTAAATTCTTTAAATTCTTGCATTAAATCTTTAGCCGGTTCTACCGCCTATTTAATTTAAATTCCTGCCGATCTTTTGAATTATATTTTCCTTAACTGGAACCTTAATTTATGAAGAACCAAAATTACGCTGGAGATGATGCGAAAATTTACCGATAGACTGTGGAGTTTCAAGCTCGGTAATGAGAAAAGAGAGGAGAATTGAATTAAGGAATTTAATATATTTTATGTTGCACATTACTATTTTTTCAGGCTCTTAGTATGCGGTGGAGGGGATGGGGTAAAGGTTATCAAATAGCCACGTTCAGGGTAATTAAAATTACTGATAATTTAGGTGTGCAACTAATAATTCATGTCAAATTTTGGGAGGTCTTTAGGTATTCTTCGTACTAAAAAAGAAAATATACATAGTAGATAAAAATACTTAACCGATTCAAGAAGAACAAAAGTTACGCCAGAGACAATGCGCAAATCTGCCGATGGACTGTAGAGCTTCAAGCTCGGGTACGAGGAAAGAGAGGACAAAGCAGAGAAGAAAGAAATTGGATCTAATTCTTTTTTTTTATTGTAGTTTGTATAGGCCAATACTTGAATAAGAATATATAAAGCTAATTTTATGAATTTTGTGATAGGAAAAATAGGAATTAGCCATTACTAAAAGAATTAAGGTATAATTTTGAAAAATAAATTTAGAAATTCTTATATAGAACAAAAATGTGCAGTTTGACGCACAAATTTTTAACTTGCATTTATTTATTCGATACTGATTATGTCACGTGATCTGTCAGTAATTATCTTTTTTATTCTATATCATTTACAATAAATTCTTATTGTCCGGTCCTTCCCCGAACTTCACGCATAACGAAAGCTTAGTGCACCGGACTTTCCTTTTATCATTTTCAAAAATAATCTTAGTCCACTCTTTAAAAAGGGTTCGCTACTTTGACAAAGCAAAAAAGGTAACTCAACAAGATATTGGCAACATCTTTGCAGATGTTCGCCATTCAAAACTGTACGAATTTAATATCACATTTGTAAAAAAATTAGAAATCAAAGCAAAAAATCTACTGTAGCAATCTCCATAGCAGTTGTTAGATTCAGTTATGATAGGTAACTGATCAACATGACATAAAGTTTTATAGATGTGCATAATTCAATCTGTATTGACCAAGTGTCACACATAAAATATATAAAATAGAAATCAAATATCAATTTATCTGCATAGATCATAATTTATCAAACGTAAAAAAAAATAGCACGTACATTGCACATGCTTAATTTGTAGTTATTTTGAATTTTGCTTCCAAGACTATTATAAAGATGAGGATTATCTTATGATTTAGATGTGCAACTAATAATTCGCGTTAAATTGGGGGGGGGGGGGGGTTTGCCTTGTTGGGTTAGGGTGACGGCCTAGGGCTCCGAGGTGATAGAGGGCCCAACCCATGTACACCTATACTAGTATTGGTATTATATATGTTGGGCTAATAAAAAATTTTAATTAACTATCAATTAAAGAGATAAACAAAAAAAAGCATCCGTATTTGATGAAGAGATTACAGGGAAAGAGAAAGGAAATAAAGAGAGCGCAGAGAAAGAGAGGGAGAAATAAATGGGCGGTCTTTTCGTCTTCTTCACTTCTATCCTTAGTTATTTTCTTCAAATCCATCTTTACCAATGGAATTCAATTATTTCTCAAAATCATTTTCAGATTTCTCCTATTTTAATTTTCTCCAGTGCACTTCTGAATTTTTTCTACTCTCAATTAACAATATCTATTTTTCACCGCCATATCCACCGATTCCATCATTGTTGTCCTTGGATCTGTTTCTTTCTGAAGGAATTTCGACCACCATCCATCCGTTTGAGTTTTCCGGTAAGACCATACTTAATTTATATGATTACAAGTCTCAACTCTATCAAATCTTTGATGTTAGGTTTAGATAATTGAAAATATTGATGTTCAATTTGTTGTTATTGATTTGTAGTTTTTCAATTGCGTTTATGTAATTTTCAATTAACTGGGATTTAGACTAGTATTCTAGTTTCTAATATAGAATAGTTATGCTTGTACTCAATTTTTTTAATTGAATTAATTGATTAGTTATTAGATTTAAAATTGGTTGATTTGGGTATTTTAATGGTGTTTTGGACTGATTTGATAATTTAATTAAAAGTGGTGATTTGGTACTTAAAATATAGATTGGTCATTAGTTATCAGACTTAAAATATAGATTGGTCATTGGAGTTGCTCATACGCTGCTGACATCCTTTCCAGGTGTTATTATTATTTTTCTACATTTGGCCTATTATCTTACAATTGTGTTAATATGTTGCCTAAAAAGAATCCATCTGGATGTCAAAAAAAAAAAAGGTTAACTGATAAGTTTTTAGCATCACAGAGAGGAGATATTGATAAGTTTGTATTCAAACCAGTAGACCCTGGTCAAAATTCAGGAGGATCAGTTGTTATGTTCAAGCCTGCTAGCAAGAATTTCATGTTTCAATTTTTGTTATTTTCATTAAACAATCACTTGGTTATTTTTGTTAAACAGTCACTTTAGCTATTTTTAAGTCCATGAAGTTTTATAGTCAAATGTAAGCTAACTAAATTCAAAATGAAAATGTATTGATATTTGAAGTTATCATTCTTATTTGCTATATAGGGGCCCACAATTTATATTTGTCAGGGCCTACTAAATGTCATGACCGGCCCTGGGGAGGGGAGTGGGTCTTTATGTATTCCGCCTACAAAAAAAGAAAATATACATAGCAAATAAAAATACTTCCCCGATTTAAAAAAACCAAAATTACTCTAGAGACGATGCAGAAATCTGCTAATGGACTGTTGAATTTCAAGCTCGGCTATGAAAAAAAGAGAGAAGAAAGGAATTAAATTTAGGGTTGTAATATATATATCTCTCGCTTTTCCATTGAATCGGTGAAAAACTATTTACTATATAGTTATATTTTGGTATTATTATTTTCCCGCACTCTTAGGATGAGATTATGAGGAAGTTAAGGTTATCAAATAGTTAGTTCGGGGGTAATTAAAACTACTGATAGGTGCACAACTAATAATTCATGACAAGTTTAGAGAAGTCTTTGAATATTTTAAAATTACTGATAGGTTGTGTACAATAGACACCACTTTTTTTAAATGAAGGATTAGCTGCAAGAATATGGTGGTCTCTAATGGAGTTCTTACCAGTGAAAATGAGAGAAAGCAATGATTTTGATTGTGAAGCTTTTAGAGAAAGTGGTGACTGCTAATATCGAAAATGGAGTTAGCTCTGTATTTGTAGAATTTTGCTAGGTATTGATGGAGGATGAACTTTAATGGAGTTAGGACTTTTTTTCTTGATTTCTGGATTTTTATCCTTTGTTCTAGGTGGAGATGGGGTGTTGTTTAGACAGTAAATGGGGAAGGAGGAGCAAACTATTCATCCACTGTATTTTTCGATGGAGAGGGAGATTTTTTAATTAGTGAAGAAGGTTAGGGGAAAGGGGACGGACGAAGGGATCTTTTTATTTTTAATTTATATGAAATAGTCATTTTCTCTCCCCCCCCTCCCCCTCTTTTAAATTTTTGGCACTTTGACACGTAACGTTCGGTAATTGATGCGTGAAAGCTACTTTCTTTCTTCAAACTGGGATTGAGCGAGAAAGGAGGTAATAGCATGAGTTCTGAGTCGTTCAGGGTAATAATATTCCCGCAAAGTTTAAGTGTCTTTTTTGAAAATATAGTCCAAGTTCAGGGGCAATGATGTATTTCCTTTTATAAAAAATTCACAGAAACATCAGTTATGTAATTGAATCCAACCATTGCACTTGTTGGATCATGTTAAGTTATGTTAGATCCAAAGCAGTATGAGAATAGTAAATAACTATTACAGTGATGCTTTGGATCCAACAATTTTAAGACAAGATTTCCCCCGTGTATAGGCTTTACGAAAGTGTGGACAATAGTCTCCCAAGATAAAACAGCAAACTATCAAATGTGCAAAGCCTACACAAATGATCCCAGCGAAGAACACTAATAATGAAGATTTCTAAGAGAAGGATTGCTATCAGAAAAATCTGATCTCTCTGTGGTGTTGTTAACTTGTATGTCTCTTGTTAATCCATAGAATTGAGCCAAAGGCCTCAATTTATAGGTGTGCAAGATGAACTTTCAAATGCCCCATAATGGCATTCAATTGCTATGTAATGGATGGCCTTTAATCCCCAAGTAATGCAGCAATATAATGGTCCAAGTAATGGCCATTATTTGGTGGATTCAATGCCATTGAAACCACCTCAACAGCCAAACTTTTGGGATTCCATCGAGCAAACACTGTCTAGGAAACGCCGCGGCTTTGCTACATTAGCGTCGCAGCTCCAGAATGCCACTGGCCATTTAGCGTCGCGGTTCAGCTTGGGGAGCGCTCCGTACCATCTTACATTTCACACCATCCTTCCTTCGTTTACCAACGTGGAACATTTGTTATTTATCCAATAACCGTTTATCATTCTATGTCTCAAACATTTACTTACATACCAATATCTCTTTCACTAATGAAATTTGCAATACTTGACACTACGAGTGCACGTGTGTGGAAATGACGTTTCCGACGTGCGGGGCCCTAATTGTTCGAGTCATAAATAATGGGATAAACTTAATTCCACATTAGTAATTTTCAACAATCCTCTCTTGAAAGAGATTTTGGCGCATACACAAGGTGCCTACCTTCAGCAATCTTTCAGCGAAAAGATATCACATCAGGAGAGGCAGCTTCCGCTTTGAACCTTCCTTAGTTGAATACCATCAGACTTACTTACTATGCGTTAAATGTGATGTCTTGAACCGTCAGTGTTTAATATAATCCAAGACAACGGTACCAACATAATACATCCTCTTTATTCGTTTCTTCTTATTGTTCTGTCCATTGTGGCCGTGGACACACTTGGATTCTTAAGTGCGTTCATTTGAAGCGACTTGTCCTCGCACATAAATAGGTGATCTCCTACAAGGTATCCTGCTATACCCCACTTTAAAAGTGTTATGAATTATTAAAAGTTTCCCCAACCTTAACCTCAACCGTTTGAGGATCGTTAAAGGTTTGGAAGCTTAACCTTTACCCATCATGCAGGTAGCACTTTAATGTCTATCGTGAGAACGGCTTTGGATTCATGTTTCTTTACAGAAATCATCATCCGAAGTGCTCTTGCTTCCACCGAAGCGCTCAACTGAACCTTTTACAACTTAGTTTTCCCATTGAACCAAATTCTTGGGGTCTCCAGTCAACATGGTTGGGTTACCACCACAAAGGTTCGTACAGTTTGGGTTTTAAGCCCATTCCCCTAGACATGCAGAACTCCTGATCTTCGAATAGTCCCTTAGTTAAAGGGTTCGCTATATCATTTTATTAATAATCAAGGAAGTGACACCCGTGATGATCAACTGTCATACGGTCTTATGTTTTCGACAGATATGTCCAGACGTTGTCATCCGTACCCTTCCTGAAGCTGATCGTCTAGCCACAGTGTATAACTGTCGAAGGCACGGGTTTCTCCCAATAAGGGACATCCTCTAAGAGGTCGTGACGTTACTCAACTTTTTTTCATGCTTTATCCAAAGCGATAAACTCCAATTCCATCATGAATCGGCCAATGCAAGTTTGCTTAGAGGATTTTCAAAGACACACCATACACATCCACTTGTGGCTTTGGTGTTCTTCAAGTCCGATGTCCAGTTTACATCATTATGTTCTCCTAGAACCGCTGGACATCCAGATTACCATAAACCGTAGATAAGCGAATATTTCAGATATCGTCATATCCGATTTAACGCCTTCTATCGAACATTTTTAGAATCACGAGTGAACCTTAGTTCAACTGATCTACTTTGTAAGCCGATACCAGGTCGGTTGTAGTGTGTAAAATACATTGAACTACATGTGACCTGTGCGTATCGCTCCTGGTATATGGGTGCACCATGATTCCAATCAATTATATGATTCGTATCCATTGGTGACTTCAACGAGACTGTCAAATACCTCACAAATGAGTTTGCAATTAGACCAGTCTGTTAGATGTCTTAGAAATCCCAATTCCTAAGATGTCATCTGTGCTACCCATATCTTTCATGTCGAGACTTTTGTTTCAATATGACTTTCACTTTCAAACTGTTGGTTTTCCAATTGTTGGCTTTCTAACTTCTGAGTCAATGTTTCTGTTGTCAGATTCATTATTTCTGTTTCACCTGAAACTTCCAGAACTAAAATATAAATATTTTAGGGACCAAAAAGAAAGTTTAGGAAGAGGCCCAACAGTCCAACAAACCAACTCTGATCCTCCCCTTCCAACTCTCCGGTTAGAAAGGTTGTCTCAACATCCATGTCACACAAGACTGCAATGGCCCTGGATGTTAAGTTATTCCCTGTTTCACATAGAGGGTTATCTTTATCCTTATGCGAAGTTCTGTTGAGACTCGCATTAGCGGTAAGGATCACCTTGCCCCGCATATTTTGAGCATACGGCTTTGCGTTTTGCTAACATCGTTAAACTGATGTGAGTAATGAGCAGTCGTTTGATGAACGATGCTTCACATTCTCCCCCTCTATCACTACGAATTCCTCAATCTGTAGGCTTAGTTGATTTTCAACTTCTGCTTTGTAGCGCTTATCCGCTCCAACAGCTTCATTTTTGCTTTTCAACAAACAAATGATGCAATACGTTGTACCATCGTCAATAAAGGTCACAAAGTACTTGTCTCCCCCCTCTATTTTGTATAAACTTTAAATCATCCATGTATGTGTGACTGAGTTCTAGAGGGACGGTACTTCTGTTGTTATTCCTTTGACGGAATGGAAAGGTGATTTTGCCTCTTCGCCCACCTCACATTCATTTTGAGGGTTTATGTTGACAGAAGGCAACAATCTCAACTTTAGTTAGCTTTTGAATGACTTTCTAATTAACGTGTCTTAATATATGATGGCATAGATGCACGGATTACAAATATATCATTCATTTGGCTACAGACATACTGTACCATTCTTAGTTATTATAGACATGTTGGACTAGTCTCAAACCAGCTTGACGAACAATGTCCCTGAAACCAAGTTTGGAACATGTATCACCTCATTTTAGAGTGATCCCATTCCTTGAAGTCCTATTAAGGACAACCTCTCCAACCCCTTCTACTTTAGAGGTGACGTTGCTTCACATGAACAACCTATTGCACGTGGTTAGGGTGTAACCGGATCATATGTGATCTGGATACTCTGGCCCACTCCAGTTGCTTTGGCACACTGAGTGTCCAATTTCTTTTCTGCCTTTCTTTTGGCCTTTAAATCATTTAAGACCTGGAAAGTCTGGCCCACTCCAGTCGACCGTAGGCTTTGTACGACTGAGTGCCCAATATCATCCTATCAAATAAAGGATCTTCTGTTAGATAGTGTGACAAGTTCAACGTCTTAAGATAAGTCATTATCTTTTAGTCTTCTTCTTTTGAGTTTGGTGCCCAGACAATTCTTGGCGCTTGCTTAAGAGTGGTAACAGTTTTCACACAGTCAGTGGATCTCTATCCTTCGTATGTACGAACATACTTTACACACTTTTAATAATTACACAAAAAAAATAGATCTTTTAAGTTTTGTTTTCCAGTATCCAATCTTTAACCGGAAAGGGGGGAGATTCAATAGCTAATTTTAGAGTGTAGGGAATATAAGTTTTTAATTAAAACACTTTCATATTTCTAGCCTTGCTTTACACACTCTTATTCAGATATTGTCTAAACACATTATAGATAAGGAAGGATAATTAACTTAAGACCTTTTGGACTCTGGTCCACTTCAGTCAGACTGAGTGTCCATTTCCTCTTTATCATAATTCAGATCCTTTTTCTGGGATAAATATAGGACTTCTGCTACATGATAGAACATCTTCATCTTTCTCCTCTTGTCCTAGTTGACATCATCAGCCTCTCGTGGGCGCTTGTTTCCACCACTCTTGAGAGCGGTGACACCAACTCATCCTTGATCTTTAGCCGTACTAGCGTGACTATCAGCAGTATCTTGAAACTCAGCATCAGATCCAGAAATCCCACCTTCGACAGAAACATATTTGTAACTGTCGTCAAAGAGATAACCAAAACTAGGACCAGATTTGAGATCACGGTTGTTGATAGAGACAGTATTTAAACTGTTAACAGAACTGTTTTCAAGAAGAAAACCACAACCAAATTTGGGACCATATCTGCTGGCAAACATCTTTCGAGCACTAATACAATCTTGTCTTAAAATTGTTGGATCCAAAGCAGTACGAGAATAGTAAATAACTATTACAGTGATGCTTTGGATCCAATAATTTTAAGACAAGATTGCCCCCATGTATAGGCTTTACGGAAGTGTGGACAATAGTCTCCCAAGATAAAACAGCAAACTATCAAATGTGTAAAGCCTACACAAATGATCCCAGCAAAGAACACAAATAATGAAGATTGCTAAGAGAAGGATTGCTATCAGGAAAATCTTATCTCTTTGTGGTGTTGTTAACTTGTGTATCTCTTGTTCATCCATAGAATTGAGCCAAAGGCCTCAATTTATAGGTGTGCAAGATGGCCTTACAAATGCCCCATAATGGCATTCAATTGCCATGTAATGGATGGCCTTTAATCCCCAAGTAATGCAGTAACATAATGGTCCAAGTAATGGCCATTATTGGGTGGATTCAATGTCATTGAAACCACATCAACATCCAAACTTTAGGTATTCCGTCGAGCAAACACTGCCTGGGAAGCGCCGCGGCTCTGCCACATTAGCGTCGCGGCGCCGCAGCTCCAGAATGCCACTGGCCATTTAGCGTTGCGGCCTTTTCCGACTCGTACCATCTTACACTTCGCACAATCCTTCCTTCGTTTACCAACGTGGAACACTTGTAATTTATCCAATAATTGTCCATCATTCTATGTCTCAAATATTTACTTACATACAAATATCTCTTTCACTAATGAAATTTGCGATACTTGGCACTACGAGTGCACGTGTGTGGAAATGATGTTTTTGACGTGCGGGGCCCCAATTGTTCGAGTCATAAATAATGGGATAAACTTAATTCCACATTAGTAAATTTCCAACAAGTTATAACTATGTCCTCCTTTCATTAACGATGAAGATGGAAAATCTTGTGCTTAAATCATTGCATTCTTGAATTTTGGCTCTAAAACTCCTCTTTACTATGCATATCCTAGTTAAATCAGCCTGAGCCTTCAATAAACTTGACCTATTCTGTTTCAAACTGTTGTTCTAGAGCCTTGATGACATCTTCCAGATTAATGATCTTCTGAAAAGTATCACCAAGCGTTGCTTCGCTCCAGTGAGAAAAAACCTTCTTAGTCTCTTCAAGTTCATGTTAAATCACACAAATGAATTGGCCATAACATCTATCCTCATCATCAATCACTACATTGAAGTATCATGTGACTAGCCAAGGATCTCTCATATTAAAACCTAGAAAAAGTAGAGAATTCCATAGTTCAATTCTCTCAATAGCATCACACTTTGCATACATCAATGTCACCGGGGCCGACTTTTTGCCTTGTTGGGCTAGGGCGACGGCCTAGGGCCCCGAGGTGATAGAGGGCCCAGCCCATGTACACCTTTACTAGTATGAGTATTATATATGTTGGACCCATAAAATAAATTAATTAACTATCAATTAAAGAGATAAACGAAAAAAACATTTATATCTGATGAAGAGATTACAGAGAAAGAGAAAGGAAATAAAGAGAGCGCAGAGAAAGAGAGGGAGAAATAAATGGTCGGTCTCTTTGTCTTCTTCACTTCTATCCTTAGTTATTTTTTTCAAATCCATCTTTACCAATGGAATTCAATTATTTCTCAAAACCCTTTTCAGATGTCTCCTATTTTATTTCTCTTCTCCAATGCACTTGTGAATTTTCTCTACTCTCAATTAACGATATTTATTTTCCACCGCCATATCCACCGATTCCATCATTATTATCCTTGGATCTGGTTCTTCTGGAGGAATTTCGACCACCATCCATCCGTTTGAGTTTTCCGGTAAGACCATACTTAATTTATTTGATTCCAAGTCTCAACTCTATCAAAAATTTTATGTTAGGTTTAGATAATTGAAAATATTGATGTTCAATTTGTTGTTATTGATTTGTAGTTTTTCAATTGCGTATATGTAATTTTCAATTAACTGGGATTTAGACTAGTATTCTAGTTTCTAATATAGAATAGCTATGCTTGTACTCAATTTTTTTAATTGAATTAATTGATTAGTTATTAAATTTAAAATTGGTTGATTTGGGTGGTTTAATGGTGTTTTCGACTGATTTGATAATTTGATTAAAGGTGGTGATTTGGTACTTAAAATATAGAATGGTCATTAGTTATCAGACATAAAATATAGATTGGTCATTGGAGTTGCTCATACGCTGCTGACATCATTTTCAGGTGCTATTATTCTTTTTCTACATTTGGCCTATTATCTTACAATTGTGTTAATATGTTGCCTAAAAATAATCCATCCGGATGTCAAAAAAAGGGGGGGGGGAAAGGTTAACTAATAAGTTTTTAGCATCACAGAGAGGAGCTATTGATAAGTTTGTTTTCAAACCAGTAGACCCTGATCAAAATTTAGGAGGATCAGTTGTTATGTTCAAGCCTGCTAGCAAGAAGTTCATTTTCCAATTTTTGTTATTTTCATTAAACAATCACTTGATTATTTTTGTTAAACAATCACTTTAGCTATTTTTAAGTCCATAAAGTTTTATAGTCAAATGTAAGTTAACTAAGTTCAAAATGACAATGTATATAGTTGAAGTTATCATTCTTATTTGCTATATAGGGTCCTCAATTTATATTTTGTCAGGGACCTACTAAATGTCAGGACCGGCCCTGAATGTCACAACCATGTCCCTGCCCAATGTATGATCGGTAAGTCTTAGCGTAAGTTGATGTTTTATGTCCACCAAAATAGTTATTTCAAAATTATCAGCTACAAAGCTCGAATCTTGCCATTTATGTTGGACAAGGCAGTGGCATTCCTAACCTCCTCGTGTACTTTTTAATCTTGTAAGCATGTTGAAAAGGTTATAACAATCCTATGAGGTAGAATTTGTACTTATTATACATTATGAGAAGCCTCTTAAAGGCTTTCTTAGTATGAACATATTTTATATTCCAAATGATAGCATTATTCATGACTACACATTGAATTTACAACTGTTGGAAATTAGCCTTTGGCAGGAGTTGCGACCGACCAACTTTAACGGCTTAAACACTAGTGTTACGCATATTGGAGAATCCGGTTCTTCACACATGCATGATCTACTAAGTACGTAGATAACCGTAGGGCCAAGAATCGTCAAAATTTCATTGAGAAATGAAAGAGATATTGGTTCACGAAGTAAGGTGTTTGAAGCATGGAAAAGTGTGGTGTGTGATCAATTTTCCCTCATCGGTAGAGGAAGAAAGAATTGTTGTGTATATAAGACTCGAAATTGGTTTGGGGTTTGGGACCCCAAGGGGTATCCCATGTGTTTAAAGGAGGGAGGACCTAGATGTGCTTCGGTTCGAGGAAAGCCCACACGCGCGCCGCCGCCGCCCGCCCGTCCGGTCACGGGCTGTGGGCTGTGGGTCTTCTGATATTATTTTTTTGGGCCAGCGAACTTTGTCAGATGTACAGTTTGATCCCAGAAGTTTCATATGTACAGTTTGGACCAGAATTCTTTCAGATGTACAGTTTGGTCCCTGAAGTTTCAAGATGTACAGTTTGGTCCCTGAAGTTTTCAGAAAGTTAGAATTTGGGCAGACAGAACAGAAACACCAAGCACTCAATTCAGCCATTTATTTTGGCTGAATTACTCCTCCTATAATGGTCAATCCGTTGGTCTTTCTCACCATTTATTTTGGTGGCTTTACTACCTCCGTAATGGCCATTATTTGGCCAATAATGGATTGTTATAGAGGCAGTTAAACAGCCCCTCCCTCACCTATATAAACACCCCCTTACACCATTGTTGAACACACTTACAATACACGAAAATACACAACCAGAAAATCAGTTCTTCCTACAACTTCCAAGCATCATTTCGTTACTCAATATTCTTCACGGTAGCTCTTAAGTTTCCTTTGCTCAATTGTTCCATTGCTGTTTTATCTTGGGAGATGAATTATCCAGGACGTATAAAGGATACATACGGGGCAATATTGTCTTAAGGACAGAGTGCCACACTCGACTCAACAAACAAAAACAGTTTCCAGTTTTTCTTCTTCAACATCTTTGTAATTTTCAGTTTTCTAGTTGAATTGTAATTTCAATTCTTACATTAGCAGTTACTTGTAATTTCCGTTTCCTGCATCCTTTGTAATCCAACAACAACTACTTCTCCTTGCACCTACAGAAGGTGCACTGACATCTCTTTGTTTTAATTGTTGATATTTCCTTCTTTATTTGTCTTTATGACAGGTTTTTCTGGCTGGTTAATTTTGAAATGTTTGTGAATTCTTCATCTCGGTCAAATCCAGTCATGGATATCTTATTAACTGTTAATTTAAGACCTCTTGTCACCACACGATTGACTAAATTTGGTATTAGGGGCTGGTAATAGTGATTAATCTGATATACTTTGTTTGAGTTTTGAGTCTTTGAGGGATGCTCGTCATTGGTATTAAGCCGAATTGCCTAATAGACACCGGCAGTTGCAATCATCTTGAAATTTTGGCCCCTTCAGGAATTTCCATTCAAATTTTTAAACTTGTTCAAAAATGGTATTATAAGCACCTTCAGAATCAAGTAATGCTCACTTGTGTAACGTGGATGAAACATCAGTATATAAGTTAGATTTTCTATAACAAAATAATACTCCTAGTTTATTTTTCACTGTACCATCTAATCAAATTCTTCCTCTAGGAAAAATGCCACTTCAATGTACATAGTCACCGACTACCTTCTGCCACCATGACATAACAACCCCCATCTCCAAAATAATGCTCAAGTTGTAATTACATTTGATTTTCCAATCATTGGTTATCATCTCCGTTTGTTATTTCTGTCAAAAGTAGATATCACATGTTTCTTTTCTTTTTTTCCGTTGACTTAGTGGGTGGGGAGAGAGTGATTAGACAGGACATGACGTAGTTTCAACTTATTGAGGATATGATATTAAATAGGAGGTTATGGACAATGGCGGAACTTGCCCAAAATATTAAGGGGAGCGGTAACTACTAACTAAAATATTATAATTGAAATTTATAAGAACAAAATATAATTTTATTAAAGATTCAAAATAACATCAACACAAATATAATATATAAAAGGAAAGACGTACCTAGAATTAAAGTGTTGGCCTTCGTTCTTTTAAAGACTTGAAATCATTAATAATTGAATCAGAGCTAAAGCTTTCATCTATTTCTTTTTCAATATAAACCATCATATTGTCAGCAAGAAATTCATCATCCATCTTATTACGCAACCTTGTCTTGATTATCTTCATTGCTGAAAATGATCTTTCTGTAGTAGCCGTAGGATTATCCGGTCAACCAAGTAATATGTATTCGCCTTCCTTGTTTTTCCAAAGCTTCACACAATTCAGATATAGTTGACAAGTTATTCAATTATGGATGACTAACAGCTTCAAAAATGAAGTGTTGAAGTTGAAATCTCATAATTGTTTTCTCTTGCTCACCAAAATCTACTGGATAGAATTTTTCTACAAAAGCACATATATCATCCATATCAAATGCTTTGTAAATATCTTTAGGAACCAAACTATTGTTTAGCCTCAAAAACTCCATTGTTTCCATATTAAACTTGTGATTCAATTCTTGCAATTGTTGATCAATTGTAACACAAAAGAGATTCGCTCTAAAATGTTGACCCACTGTGATGTGATCCTTCTGATGACGAGCACGCCCTTGACGCTCTATATAAACATCATTACAATCAGGAGAATCAATATCATGTTGTTCACAAAATAATGTCACATTTTTCAATAATTGATCCCATCATTCATCTCTCAACCTCTAAATTAATGTTTTCGTAGTCGGTGAGTACTCTAGCCATGAAGGAAAAATTTTGAACCAAAATGCTTGAAATTGCCTTGGATGCTTATCTCTATTGAGGGGATACTTTTCAACTTGACATTGATAGAGACTCCAATTGAGATAAGCTCTTCGAACTTCATCGCTTTGATTCACTAGATATTCCCAAATTTGGATATGCTTTTCGAGGTCACGTTCTAAACAATTGACATCAAATTCATCCATGGTGACTTTTTGAATCTTGCAAGGTTGCTCATCCAGTTGAACCGTTTGATCATCGGAATTGTGCTTTTCAAGTGTCGATGTTGAAGTTATACAATTTTCATCTTTGTTGGAAGCTTTCCTCTTGAAAAATGCATCAATTTTCTTAAGTTTGATCATCGTATCACTCCTAAAAAAATACATAAATCAATTATCAAAGATAACATCTAAATCTGAAAACAGAACTAAGTTAGAGAAATTCGGCTTTTAAAGCCTTAATCTGTTAATTCCATTCCCATAAGCCCAAAATAGCCTCGTATATGATGAAACAAACATAAAGTTGTAATCTTTTGCTGATTTAAAAGAAACTCATATCAAGAATTACCCACTAAAACTCATATCATGTATATTGGAAACAATATGTAATTGCTTATAATGCAACTATGCATCCAAGGCATACTAGATTTATGTTTTGTAGAAGAAAAAGAGACTCAAATAAATAAATAAATCTTCTGCAGTTAAGTATTACCAGAGATGGAGAGACGAGTGGAGAGAAATAGATTGTGAGAGAGTGTAGTCGTGCTGCGAGTGTGAGTTCATGAGTCGCTGGTGCCACCGAGAAAGTGACGGAATTTAGGATTTTTAAATCGTGAGTATTATATATTAAAAAAATGAGTTTTTTAGGGGGGCCACAGCTCCCCTACGCTCCATCCGTCACTAGTTATGGAGGACTCAGATTAGGGTAAAAGGCTAGTGAGAGTCTCGTTTATCCGTTTATACTAGTAGTCGTAGTATTGCACTATAGTTTCTTGTCCTTTGACCTCTGCTATTATTTGTTGTTCCTTATACTTTGATTATCTTGTTTCTCTGTGGTAGCTACCGCTCCTTTCTTTTCCAGAATGCTTATTCACTGTCGTTATTTTCATTTTCATATTGATTTGAATTGCCTATCTTTCTCTGTCTTTTTTTTTTGTGTTTTCTCTTGAGCCGAGGGTCTTTCGGAAACATCCTCCTATCTTAGGGGTAAATTTTGCGTACACTCTACCCTCCCCAGACCCAACATTGTGGGATTTCATTAGGTATGTTGTTGTTGACCTCGTTGGTGGAGGAGATGAGTGGTTGAAGGGTGGCAGCTCTCCTTTTATTCTTGTTAAAATGTTGACCTGATTCCATTTTCAAATCCCGCAAAGATTTCAAAAGAACTCTTTCAAATCCCCCAAAGATCAACACCACATAAGTTAGAGCAATGGTTAGATGTGTTCAAAAAATTTATTTCTACTAAGTTGAAGTGTCCGGATGAAAACTTAAATGAACGGATAGCAAAGCGGTGCCTTGACCTATGAAGTTATTTGGCCTTATTGATATAAAAATGAGCAATTTTCAAAAATTTGAAAGCACATGGAATACTACTTTATCTCCATTTCTCAAGCTCCTCCATCTACTAATGCTATTTTCCTACATTAATGAATTTATTAGACCTTTCAAATCATATTTTTGTACGTATATTACAAGCAATAAACAGATACTTGAGACATTTCACTATAGCGGATTTAATCTCTCACATCTTACGCCAACCTTTCATCAAACATAATATTCTTTAATCATACCTCATCTCAAAATAAGAAAAGCTGAAAATATACTAATGACGCGAAATTCTAACAATTAAACAGTTCTTATGTTCTTCATCCATTCTCTTACTCAAACAGGCAGTCAGAAAACTGTTTAAACTAAATTCAAAATTTGACAGGACAGAGAAAAGGTTTCCTATCAATAATAAGAATCGGATTGCAACCGTCTGAGAATGAGCCTATATTTTGCGGGGCCATCATACCAAGTAGTGGTATTGAGAATCTCACTTTCCAACCAATATGGATCTTCCTCTTTCTTCTCGGTCAGGCTACTGAAGTAGCTTTCCCACTTTGCGATTGTGCGCCCAAGACGAATACTCTTTTGCCTTAGAAAGATAAACTTGAGAATATCCTTTGTGAACACCGTGATCTCCTCGCCTTCAATTATGTAGATATACTGAAATAAAGGAAAATACAGCGATTTTTTCAATTTGTTAAGCAGTCAAGAGTAAGCAACTACACTTAACGGTTAACAACTTTGTTTCATGTGCTATTATTACTACAACAAGCAGACACTTGTGGTTGCTTTGAAACCCTATCAAGACATTTTCTTTATTTGAACTCTACCACTCCCATCAGAGGAGAGCTAGGGCGAAAGATCTATCAAAGGCTAAATATAGGATACATGATTATCATATGCTGCTTCTCTTTATTTAGTCGGTCACTCCATAGCTCTAATTGGTCCATGACTCACCAGAAATGGTCTAGACAAAAAGGTATTCAGTTAAGTTAGAAATTTTTTTTGGATAAGCCGGCAACATAACAAATCACCAGCTAGGTAAACCTGCAACATGAATTTCAGCCAGCTGCAAGGATTGACTTTCAGGGTAACCACATAAGGGAGGGATACAAAGATGAGCTCCAGAAGTACACACATATCTGCAGACAAAATTGAGAGAGAGAGAGAGAGAGAGAGAGCAAGGATTGACTTTCAGGGTAACCACATCTTAAGGGAGGGATACAAAGATGAGCTCCAGAAGTACACACATATCTGCAGACAAAATTGAGAGAGGGGAATTTACCAAAAATATGAAGCCCATAGTTGCCAAAACTACTTGTCCTAGCTCATCCAAGATCCCTGGAATGCCTTCATCTGGTTCACCAGAACCGTCACTGCCACCTCCACCGCCACCACCTGGACGATCTCCACCATCTCCACCGTCATAGTATTCTTGTTTTTCAATCTGTTGCTTCAATAAATCCTCAACTGACCGTTCCTTCTTCAGATTTCCCATGGCTTTCTCAAGAGCTTTCCATGGAGAAGCCTAGTCAGATAGTAGTGCCAAGGGGGGTGTTATCTTCTCATGTAATAAACATTCCAAAAGCTTATTTTGCTCAACTCGTGATTTTCAACAGAATGTTGGAGCTACTTTATACTCAATTCCAACAAAGTTTTATGGGAAAGAAACCCAGCTTACGATGCACATGCTGTGCATTCATGAAGAAAAGATTCATCTGTTGTTAGCTTTAAAATACAGCACAATATATCTATTTTGCATGGTTAAGAGTTAAGCTGAAACCAGTTCACACAACGTTGTAACAAGAAACAAATTTCTTTTGAAAAATAAAGAGAAGATAAATGTGAGACGATCAAATGGAAAGCAGATTATATATGCTCACCGAGCAAATTCAAACACCCAAAATTAATCAAAATAAGAGGAAAAAATAGACTAACCCTTTTTTTAGAAAGAAAATAGACTAAACCTTAGAAGATAACTTTATCAAAATGTTAAGGTTTTCTTAGAGCAATTGATGATAAACGGGGACATGACATGTGCAACATATTGGATAGATAACCTAAACAATGTTGGTGTGCCAACAAGCATTGTGTACATGAAAGGTCATATAATCAGCAAATTGTTGCCCACTCCTCAACCTATCTGATTTAGTGAAAGTTAAGACACTTGTCAAGCTGATATCAAAAGTAATTGTGGCTTAATGAAAAAGTGTTATTAGGTCATATAGTCGATCCAACTAGTTTGGTATTGAGGCATTATCTTCGTTGTTGTTCTATTAAGCCACATTCATTTTTCTTTATACCTATGTGTACAAAAAATTGGATTCTTTTTGGATTTTACAAATAAAACAAACCTAGCTTTGATCATGTAAGCTCAAGCTCAGATTGCTGACCCCAAGTCCTGATAAAAGAGGAGGTTTATGATAGGCCAACAGTTAAAGTAAAACTAGTCGCGCAATCAACGGAAGAAACAAATTCACATAGGCGATACCAAGTACTTGGTACTTTTGAAAAGGATACCAAGTACTTGGTATTAATGCTTACTCGCTTAGTCATTGATAGAATACCGTGTATTGTGTACTATGGTAATGTTGAATAATTACCATAATTGTAGAATTCTTGTACAAGTAGAATTAGAATATTAGAAGTATAGTAGGAATAGGATTTTCCTTATTTGGAGATTGTAACTTGTATATATACTCCATTCATTACTGAAAATAATCAAGGGATTATTTCTTTCATGGTATTAGAAGTTTAGGTCTAATATACCTTCTCCCAAAAACACTTCCGCTCCTCTCGATTTCTGCTCGGTTTCCGTGCACTTTTTCTCCTCTATTCCCAAAATTTCTTCCAAGTCCCTAATTCACCTATTGTTCTTTCGTTATGTCTACGTCAAAGAAAAATATTTCATCCTGCCCCCTAAGTTTCCAACATCAAGAATCACATCCCTATTACCCTTGAAATGGAAAACGTCCAATATGCGACGTGGGTGGAATTATTCAAAGTTCACGCACGCTCGCATCAAGTCCTCCATCACATGATCCCCTCGTTAACTGGCAATGAGAAGGTGTCTACCCCCGAGGATGATCCTACGTCATGGACAACCCTTGATGCTACCGTTCTCCAGTGGATTTATTCCACAATCTCTACAGTGGATTGAACCCGACGCTACGGCGATGACTACTTGGAATAGGGTGCGTGATATATTACAAGATAACAAAAATTCTCGTGCTGTCACTCTTGAGCATGAATTTTCCCATGTCAACATGGAAGATTTTCCTAACGTCTCAACCTATTGTAAAGGCTGAAAAAATTGCGGACCAACTCCACAACGTTGGTGCGCCCGTTACCAATAATCGTCTTGTTTTTCAAATGGTTGCATGCCTTTCTGAAGCCTATAATGGCGTTGAAACACTACTTCGTCAAAGTAATCATCTGCCACCATTTTATCAGGCATGTTCCATGCTCCCGTTAGAAGAGGTCGATTTGGCTAAAAAGGCGGCTACCGGAGCACATTCCGTCGTAATGATGACCACGTCAGACGATCCTCACTCATTCTCCAAAAATTCAAGCCAAAACTGTAACCACGGTGGCGGCAAAAATGGTCAAAATTGTAAAAATAATGGCAAAAACCGCGGTGGCAATCGCGGTGGTAACCGCGGTGGTGGGGAGGACGGAACAGTGGCGGCGGCGGATGGGCCACATGCCAGCCCGGCTGACCGTGGGCCCCTGGCGATGGGTGGGCGATGGCCATTGGCCCAACAGCCCTTATTATCCGCCTGCTCCTTATCCGGGAAACTGGGCTCAGTTCCAACAAAATTTCAGGCCCAATTTCTCGGTCCTAAACAGTGGAATGCGGTATAGTAATGGGCCGGGACAGCAGGCAGGCCTGCTTGGGCCTCGGCCCCAGTAGGCCTTCCATGCTGCGGGCCCAAATCCAATCCCGACACCTACAGATATTGAAGCCGTAATGCATACACTTGGCTTAAATTTCCTGGACGCGAATTGGTATATGGACACCGGAGTCACTTCTCATATGACGTCCGATCAAGGTACTCTCTCTTCTTATTCAAATTTGAGCAAAAATCATGATATAATTGTTGGTAATGAAAACTCAATTTCAATTCGCGATTATGGACATACAATTTTGTCTCCCCCACATCCACCTCTAGTTTTGAACAATACCCTTCATGCCCCTAACTTAATTAAAAATTTGGTGTCCGTCTGAAAATTCACCACTGATAATTGAGTTTCTGTTAATTTTGATCCCTTTGGGTTTTCTGTGAAGGATTTCAAAACGGGGATACCTCTAATGAAATGCAATAGTGGGGGAGAGCTTTATCCAATCACAACTAACACCATTTCCATGAGTCAAGTCATGCCATCTACTTTTGTCGTCATTGCTCCTTCCTTGTGGCATGGACGTTTGGGTCATCCGGAATCGTCTATTATTTCTTGTTTGAATAAAAAAATTTATTTCTTATAAGGGTCCGCGTAGTACTCCACTTTGTTCTTCTTGTCCGTTAGAGAAACATGTTCAATTACCATTTGTAGCCTCTACTTCTTATACTTTGATGCCTTTTGACGTTATTCATAGTGATTTATGGACATCTCTCATTTTAAGTTCTTTGGGTCATCGTGATTATGTCTTATTTTTTTATGATTATTCTAATTTTTTGTGGACCTTTCCGTTATCCAAAAAGTCTTAAATTTTTTCCACTTTCTTAAAATTTAGAGCATTCATCCGTACCCAATTCGAACGGAAAATTAAAAATATTCAATGTGATAATGGCAAGAAATACGATAATGGGTTGTTTCGGGAATTTTGTGATGCTAATGGCATAATTTTTCGTTTCTCTTGTCCTCGTACGTCCTCACAAAATGGGAAAGCCGAACGAAAAATTCGTACCATTAATAATATTGTCCGAACTTTATTAGTTCATGCTTCCGTACCCCCTTCCTTTTGACATCATGCACTACAAATGGCTACTTAACTCTTTAACGTACTTCCTACCAAAGGATTAGCATATGAATCTCCCTTTAAAATTCTGGTTTTTGGGTGTTTATGGTATCCACTTTTTCCATCAACTACAATTAACAAACTTCAAGCCCGTTCTACCGCTTGTGTGTTTTTGGGTTATCCATCTAATCATCGTGGTTACAAATGTTTTGATTTATCGTCTAATAAAATCATAATTAGTTGGCATGTTCTTTTTTATGAAACCCAATTTCTGTTTGCTATAGTGAGTAGTCTCATGCCTAGTTCGTATAATTTTTTAGATGACGATGTCTCACCATATATTATTCACTATTTATCGGACTTGTCTCGTGACCAAAATATGTCAGCAGGCCCACCAGGCAGTGGGCCTGCTGGCCCACACAGTCTCGTTACCACTGTTCCGCCGATTCTGTCCAGTGGGCCAGAAACACGGCCCAGTATCGATCTCGAGCATCGTTCCAAAGATTCCAACCCATTCCAAAGACGGCTCCGCCTGCTTTGATTATTGGGTCACCGCCCAATCGCCGCCCGATCCCACACATTGTCCCAAATCCACTCAATTCTACATCGAGTCAAGGGCTCGTTACTCGTAGTCAAAGGGGTATTTTTAAACCAAAACAACATTTTAATCTCAATTCTAATGTCTCTAAATCCCCACTACCACGTAACCCTGTGTCTGCACTACATGATCCGAATTGGAAATTGGCTATGACCGACGAATATAATGTTCTTATTGAAAATAAGTGGGAGTTAGTACCCCGTCCATCTAGTGTTAATATTATTCGGTTTATGTGGATTTTTACTTATAAAGAAAATTATGACGGTTCTTTTGAGAGGCATAAGGCTTGTCCTGTAGGTGATGGTAAAACTCAACAGGTTGGCGTGGATTGTGGTTTGACGTTTAGTCCGGTGGTCAAATCGGCTACCATTCGCACTGTTCTGAGTTTGACTCTCTCAAAAGCATGGCCTATTCATCATTTGGATGTAAATAATGTTTTCTTACACGTTGATCTTAAGGAGACAGTCTATATGCATCAGCCCTTGGGTTTTTGAGATCTCAATCATCCTCATCATGTCTGTTTGCTGAAGAAGTCCTTGTATGGGCTTAAGCAGGCCCCGCGGGCTTGGTATAAGAGGTTTGCAGTTTATGTATCTACTATTGGGTTTTCTCACAGTCGGTCTGATCACTCTCTGTTTATATATCGTCGTGGTACTTAGCTGGCATACATTTTATTGTATGTAGATGATAGTATATTGACTGCTTCTTCTGATGATCTGCGCAAGTCTATCATGTCGCTTCTGAGTTCCGAATTTGCTATGAAAGACTTGGGGCCCTTGAGTTATTTCTTGGGCATTGCTGTCACGCGTCATTCAGGTGATCTATTTTTATCTCAAAGGAAGTATGTTGCGGAGATTATTGAGAGAGTTGGTATGTCATCTTGTAAGTGTACTTCCACTCAGGTTGATACCAAAACGAAGCTGAGTGCTACGTCCGGCACACCATACGAGGATCTCACCCACTATCGCAGTCTTGCAGGGCACTTTAGTATCTTACTTTCATGAGACCTGATATTACTTATGCAGTTCGGCATGTATGTTTATTCATGCATGACCCACGGATTGAGCACATTCATGCGCTCAAACGCATTATACGGTACATCCAAGGCACACTTGATTATGGATTGCATTTATATCCTTCTTCTGTCTCTACTCTTGTGTCATATACAAATGCTGATTGGGGTGGTTGTCCTGATACCAGACGCTCGACATCTGGTTATTGTATGTTTTTTGGTGATAACTTGGTCTCGTGGTCTGCGAAACGCCAGACTACATTATCGCGATCCAGTGTAGAGGCCGAGTATCGAGGCGTGGCTAATGTGGTATCTGAATCATGTTGGATGCGTAATATTCTAATAGAATTACACTTTCCTATTTAGAAAGCTACATTGGTCTATTGTGATAATGTTAGTGCAGTCTACCTTTCTGGCAATCCGGTCCAACATCAGCGCACTAAACATATCGAGATAGATATTCACTTTGTTCGCGAAAAGGTAGCTCGCGGACAAGTACGTGTTTTACATGTGCCCTCAGATACCAAATTGCTGACATCTTTACGAAGGACCTTCACTCAATTCTATTTGAAGATTTTAGGGACAGTCTCAGTGTACGACAACCGTCCGCTATGACTGCGGGAGTGTGATAGAATATCGTGTATTGTGTATTATGGTATTATTGAATAATTACCATAATTGTAGAATTCTTTTACAAGTAGAATTAGAATATTAGAAGTATAGTTAGAATAGAATTTTCCTTATTTGAAGATTGTAACTTGTATATATATCCCATTCTTTAATGAAAATAATCAAGGGATTATTTCTTTCATTCATGTCCATAAGCTTATATTAGGTCAAATATTTATTATGAATCTTTTACTCTTGTCAGAGATCTGCTTATTAAAAAGAATGTAGAGAACTCCGAATTCTAAGAATCTAAATATTGAATATTGGAATGAAATGAGTTCAAATGGATCGAGTTGGATAGTGAAGGTTCATATAACTTACCCCAACTAGCTTGAAATTTGAGGGTGGTTGTTTTTCTTTACAAATAAAACAAACTTGAAGCATTTCACAAAATTCAAAATAGAAAAACTAAACCTAGTTGGTGGGCAACTAGCTTGGGCTTGTTTTGGACAATTAGGACCATTTCATGGTTTCCTTGTTCACCGCTAGTGATTCCCTCCGACTAAAGATATTAAAATTGTTTGACACACATACAGAGTGAATGATCTTGCAAAAGATTGTTACCTCATTGTCATTACTCGCCGTCCCCTTGCCACCAAATAAGCATACAGTTCTGCACAGCTGCGGTTTGGATACACCTACTTTCGCTTTTAGGGAGATTTTCGAGAGTTTTGTACCCAGATAAGTTGAAGATAATGTGGTCAGTTTTGAAGTCCTTTTTGGAGCAGTGAGTGATGGAAAGGAAGCATTGAAATGGCAAGCAGGATTGGAACTGTTTATGCGAACGCAGCTCATCTCCTCAAATAACCAGCCACTTGCAAGACCTAAACACGTGATTCAAAGACAGTAGTTTCAGCAAACGAAAACATCTTTCCCTGCACTTAATAAAAGCAGTGATATATGCCACAGAAAAATCACTACCTATTACTGGACAGTGGGCCGGGTCGGGCTGGTCCCGGCCCGAACCCGAAAAGTTAAAAAAAAAATGTTGTATCTGGGACTCAAACCGGGATGGGATAACGTTTCGTCCCGATCCGGCCCGGTCCCGCATGTCCCGGCCCGATCCCGATCTCGCCCCGGTCCCGACCCAATCCCGCCCGAAATCCCCTTTTGCAAAAATAACCGTTGCACCAATGACCATTTTACATTTTGACCGTTGTGTAACGGCCATTTTTGGCCTCCCCTCCCCCAAACCCCCCTACCCCTTAATATTTTCTTTTAACCCATAAGTTATTATATTTATACTTTAACCCAATTTTTCAACTATAAATACCTCATTTTCTCTTCATCTTTCTCACAAATCTTCCTACAATCTCTCAATCTATCTCTCTACAAGTCTACATTGTCTACTAAATATTCAATTTTATTTATTCATTTGGGAATTGGGAGGGAAGTTGGCAACTAGCTTGAGGATCTTCCATCGAGCAAAGTTTCAATTTTCAACCTCTCGATTACACGTCGACGTTACGTCGGCGTTTGGTACATTCGTTCCTTCATTAAATTATTATTGTCTGTTTATTTTATTTAGCGCACTTAATTTCATTTACTTTAATTATTTATTAGTATATTTATAAATTTATAATTGAATGATTTAAATGTATGCTTACGGGTAGAGGTCATGCTTCTTCTAGTAGGAGCAACAAGGGCAAGGGTACTTCTTCTAGTCATCCTATTCCTACACAGGATGATTTTGTTGATACTGAACATTTTTCTACAATACCATTAGATTTAGACGATGAGCTATTTTCTGGAACTCAAGAAGACTTTAATTTAGACGATAATCTAGATGATACACCCACTAATGTTGACGACAACACACTCACTAGTGCACTTTCAGCTGAAATGTCTCATATTCCCCCTAGTATGAGATGAGGTCCAACAAAACGACCATTAAAATCAGATGCACGGATATTTTTTGATAGGGACGTGGAGAATCAAGTAGCTAGATGTAAAATTTGTAAAGATGTTTTAAAACTGAAAAAGGTCACGGGGGGACGGGGGATTTAATGAGACGTAGTAAGAGCTCATTCAGCTAGGTATGCCCAATACGAGGCTTCAAAATTGGGTGTGCAAACGCCCGCTCCATCGGGACAAGGTTCACATACTGATATTGTCCCGGACCAAGTACAGGGTCAAATTAACACTATGACGGGGGGATTGTAGGCCCTAAATACAATAAACATAGAGATAGGGAAGCAATAACAAAATTAGTTGTTGTGGAGGGTTTGCCTTTTTCATTTCCTTCATCTCCCGGTTTTATTCACTACATTAGAGATTTGTATAATCCTGCTTTTAACGATTTTCCTAGATCAATTGTTAAGAGAGATGTATTTAAATTTGCACATGAATATCAACAATATTAACGTTATTCATTATATCATTTTAATGGCAAAGTGGTTATCGACCGTAGTACTAACGGCCATGATTATTTAACGGTAACTTGTCATTGGATAGATTAAAAATGGTCTATGCAAAAACGTATCTTAGCGTATAGATATATATATGATAGGCACACTAGTAATTTTATTGTAGAAAATATTTATCAAGTGTGCGATTATTACGGAATAACCAATAAAATTATGACTATTACATTAGATAACGCTTCTTCTAGCAATTACGCTATTACAATTTTAACAAATAGATTAACTCCATCTTTTTCAGATCATTTTCATATAAAATGCGCGTGTCATATATATAACTTAATTGTAAAGGATGTTCTATCACTTTTTGAAGACATTCTTAGTAAAATACAATTTGCTATAAACTTTATTTTTAAAAATAATAGAATACAACGAAGAAAAGAATATAAAAAAACTTGTCACGATTGCCAACTACCTTATAGAAAAATTCCAGAAGAAGTACCCACTAGGTGGAATTCTTTATACGAGTAACTACTTGCTGCTTATGACTATAGAAAATCTATAACTTTATTTTTTTAACTCTCATAATCAAAATCCAGCTGATATGGTTGTAGATAGTGACTGGGTAAAAATTTCCGAACTTATTGTATTTTTAGAGAAATTTTTTCAAGCAACAAAAGAATTTTCCGGTATATATTCTCCTACTATTTCAACTATGTTGTTTTATATAACTCTAATATTTTTATTACTTAGTGAATATATATATGAAAAAACCAGCTTATATTGCAGGTATTAAAAAAATGTTTATCAAAATAAAAAAAAATTGTTCCTATTCTCACTATTTATATTATTGGTGCTATATTAAATACGACTATTAAAATAGACGATACTAAATCACTTATTGAAGCTATTTACGATTGTATAGAAGTACTACCACCTCCAAGTCCAAAAAATCCAAATCATCCACCACCTATTGAACAAACTAAAGAAGAAGTGTTGTCTAGCGTAGAAGACCAATGCAAAAAAATATATAGGTTTTACCAACAAGAAAGTGCTAGTAACCTACCGGCTTCCATACAATCTTCTTCATCTTCAACACAACCTCACAAAAACACATGCTGTTTCTGCGGCTAGTATTGAAAGTCTCATAAATAGAATGTGCGGCCGTACCGCTATTAACCAAATTAGCGAGTTTGATATTTTTGTTTTGCAGGGTTCTGTACCGTACCAAGCAGTTCGCAATGAAGAAGGACGTGAAGACTTGCTGAAATACTAGAGGGGGAATGAGAATACCTTTCCGACACTTTCAATGATGGCCCGAGATGTTTTGAACATTTAAGCGCCATCAACTGCGTCTGAAAGCGCTTTTTCTGCCGGCAGATATCAAATAGGAGACCATACACACTCATTAGCCGGAGACAGCTTGAAAATTGCAGTATTATTCAGAGATTGGATAGGAGCGGAGCAGAGAAGGTGCGGTCAACCGGAGATCAACGAAGAAGAAGACGAAAACTACAACGAAATCTTATCCGAAGGTGGTGGAAGCGACGTGGATCAATTTGACCAACAAATACCAATTCCAACCGAAGAACCATAGGAAGTTATCAAGAAATTAGAACAATTTTTTTTAAGAATGTAATTTTTTTAATTGCAATTTTATTATGTAATTTGCAACTTTTTGACAACACCACAAAGTTGCAATTTCGACAATTATATTTGTATTACAAAAAAATCATATGTCTATTAAATAATATAAGAGGCACAAAAACAGTCTTGGGATGTTTTTATTACACTATCTTGTCTTGTTTAATTATTGAGTTTTTTTATATATATGTTATTTAAAAAAAAAAAAGGAAAAATCGCCCGGATCCCGATCCCGCCCCCGACCCGATTCCGACGGGATCGGGATCGGGACGGGACTTAGGCAAATCCCGCATGACCCGCCAGCCCCGATCCCGCCCTCTTCACCCGTCTTGCCCCGTCCGACCCCGCCAAACCCGGCCCGCCAGTCCCGAGCCCGGCCCACTGGCCAGCTATAGGTTAGAGTGTACAACAAACCCACCCAGTGTGATTTCGATCTAATAAACTTAGAAACAAATCATATATTTAGATATCAGATGAATTAATGAGTTATCATAATTTTCTAATCAACCCCCTTCTGGATTGGTTTATGAGATATGAGACCTTACCCCTACCGACCCTCATCGATTCAGAATAAAGCAATATCAAAGCAGGTCAAATAGGAAAAAAGAAACAGTAACTACACCAAATTACAATGCAACCATCCAAACAATACAGAACTTATTCCTGCAAAAGCTTCATTTTCTAATGTGGAACTTAACTTTTGTAGTTCAATTCAACGAAAAGTTGGATAAAATGCCAATTCTATTCCTACCCCACTTCATTTTCATAATTTTGTCAGGATATAACAAGTTTCAAATGCAAAAACCAAAAGAATTTTATAACTGTACAAGTAAGGGTTTCGAAACCCCAAAACGCCAGTTTCAGTATTGAGGATTTCACATACTTACTCAACTTGTAGTTTTTGAAAGATTTTACCGGACAAATTGGACGCCAGCCACCGGATTATAACTTCGGCAACAGACAAAACAAAGATAAGACAATTCGGACCTTTTTTTCAAATGTATTAAAATTATATATTATTAATATGATTAACGTGATAAAGTACCTATACCAATTTATTTATTTTAACGAATGTATAATTGACAAATAAAAATGTACAAAGAGAGTAACAAACATGTTTCATAACCTGATTTGAATATGAGAGGAAAAAAGGGTAAAATTAATTTTACCCATTGTCATTAAACTTCATTTATGTATACCTGTAAAGTCATAAAATTAATTTCTATCTCACTAAAGTCACTGGACAATGTTACTTCTTTAGATTGAATATCTTTTATTTTCCATTAAATATTTAATAAATTTTAATTTTAGATTTTATGAAGATTGTCAAAAAAAAATTAATAATTTGAAGTGCAATTTTCGATATATATTTAGAGTGTAATGCAGTATTAATTGTAGTGTTTTTATTTGAAAGGCTTATTTTAATATTTTTAATTGAAAAAAATAATCCCTTGATTATTTTCATTAATTGAACCTTTATACAAGTTACAAAATAGGAGAATCTTATTCATATTCTGCTTCTAAAACCTTATTCTACCATAATTCTAACTATACAATTATGATAAGTGTATAATCCCAATTTAGGTAACAAATACACTACAATATACACCAAATATATTTACCATATATACAAGATTACAAGATTGTAATCTGCCCGTGATGGGCCAGCCCACTGGCTACCGTGACTGCCTGTATTTCCGTGATATACACCTCTGTATATCAAGTGTATATCACGTGTATATATACCTTGTTTAACACTCCCCCACAGTCATAGCGGGCGATCTTCGAACGCTGAGACTTTTCCTAAAATCTTCAAAAAGGACCGCGGGTAGACCCTTTGTAAAGATGTCTGCAACTTGATATCGAGACAGGACATGGCATACGCGAACGTGACCCCGAGCAACCTTTTCACAGACAAAGTGAATGTCCATTTCGATATGCTTAGTGCGTTGGTGCTGAACCGGATTACCTGAAAGGTAGATAGCACTAATGTTATCGCAATATACCAAGGTTGCCTCTGCACTTGAGCGGGATAGAGTTGCCTGACGCTTCGCCGACCATGAGACCAAGTTGTTGCCAAGGAACATACAGTAGCCAGACGTCGACCGTCTGGTGTCTGGACAACCACCCCAATCAGCATCTGTGTATGATACAAGTGTGGATGGAGAGGAAGGATATAAATGCAAACCATAGTACAGTGTACCCTGAATATACCTAATGATGCGTTTGATTGCATTCATGTGCTCAGTTCGGGGATCATGCATGAATAAACACACTTGCTGGACGGCATACGTAATATCCGGTCTTGTAAAAGTAAGATACTGAAGGGCCCCTGCAAGACTGCGATTGCGGGTCGGGTCCTCGTATGGTGCGCCGGCCGCGGCACTAAGCTTGGGCTTTGTATCAACAGAAGTGAAAGTGGACTTACAGGATGACATCCCAGCCCTCTCGATAATCTCAGCCGCATACTTTCTTTGAGACAAAAACAAACCATCTGAATGACGCTTGACTGCAATCCCCAAAAAGTAACTCAAGTGCCCTAAGTCTTTCATAGCAAACTCAGAGTTGAGCATGGTCATGATAGACTAGCGTAAGGCATCGGAGGAGGCAGTCAAAATGATATCATCCACATACAACAGAATGTAGGCCAAGGACGAACCACAACGGTAGATGAACAAGGAATTATCTGACCTACTGTGAGTGAACCCAATAGTCGAAACATAGTCAGCAAACCTCGTATACCAGGCCCGTGGAGACTGCTTAAGACCATATAAGGACTTCTTCAATAAGCAAACATGATGAGGACAATGAGGATCCATGAATCCCAACGGCTGATGCATATAAACTATTTTCTTGAGATCACCATGTAGGAAAGCATTCTTGGCATCCAACTGATGAATAGGCCATGCCTTTGAAAGAGTCAAGCTAAGCACAATGCGAATGGTAGCCGACTTGACCACCGGACTAAACGTCTCACCACAATCTATCCCAACCTGCTGAGTCTTATCATCACCCACAAGTCGGATCTTATGTCGAGCGAATGAACCATCTGAATTTTCCTTATGAGCAAAAATCCACATATACTTGATAATATTAATACTAGAGGGACGGGGCACCAATTCCTACGTCTTATTATCAATAAGAGCATCATATTCATCAGTCATAGCAATTTTCCAATTCGGGTCGTTTAAGGCAGACACAGGACTACAGGGCAAGGGGGATTTAGAGACATTCGAATGTAAATTAAAATGTCTTTTTGGTGTAAAAATACCCCGTTGACTACGAGTGACTGGTCTAAGACTCGAGGAAGAGGTGGGCGGATTTTGTGAAATTTTTGGGCTCAGGAAGGACTGGCCAGCAGGCAGTGGGCCTGCTAGCCCAATTCTAGAAACAGACCCAGCTTCGGAAATAGTGATAGGCTGGACCGGTTCGGTGTTGGCTGATCGCCTAATCACCGAATCACGGTGAGAAAGCGGGGCGATGATGACCGAGACGGGACGATTGGACCAGGCGATGGGCGTGTCTGGAGAATTTTAGGTGCGGAAGATGTCCGAAAAATGCCGAATAATATACGGGGATATATGGTCATCCAAAAAATTATACGAACTAGGTTCGGGAGTATGAACTTTCGTAAATGGAAATTGAGTTTCATAAAAAATGACATGGCAATTAATTATGATTTTCTTGGAGGATAAATCAAAGCATTTATAACCACGATGATTAGATGGATAACACAAAACACACACGGAGTAGACCGAGCCTGAAATTTGTTAATTGTAGTGGATGGGAATAACGGATAACACAAGCACCCAAAAACCCGAAGATGAGAATAAGAAGGGTTCTTATTATATAGGATTTGGAGGGGGGAAGAATATGTCAGACCTTTGGAAGGAATTATGTTAAGGAGATATGTTACCATTTGAAGAGAATGATGCCAAAAATATGGGGGTACGAAAACATGAAGTAAGATAGTGCGGACAATGTTATTTATGGAACGAATTTTGCGTTCGGCTTTCCCATTTTGTGAAGATGTATGAGGGCATGAAAAATGAAAATTGATCTCATTATTTGCACAGAACTCCCGAAACACCCTATTGTCATATTCTTTCCCATTATCGCACTGAATATTTTTTATTTCTCTTTCGAATTGTGTTCTAATGAATGCTCTAAATTTTATGAAGGCGGAAAACACTTGAGATTTATTGACAATTGGAAACGTCCACAAAAATTTAGAATAATCATCCAAAAAAAGCACATAATATCGATGACCCAACGAACTTAGAACAGGAGACGTCCATAGGTCGCTATGAATAATATCAAATGGCATTGAAGTATGAGAATTTGAGTCTATAAATGGCAACTTAACAACTTTCCTAAAGAACAAGATTGACAAAGTGGAGTACGACTCGTACCCTTACAAGAAATAAAACTATTTTTATCTAAAAGTGATAAAATAGAGAATCCCGGATGACCAAGGCGAGCATGCCACAAGGAAGGAGAAATGGTTGCAAAGGCTGATGGCAAGGCTTGACTCGATGGGCCGACACCGGGCGTGATAGGATAAAGATCTCCCCTACTATCACACCTCATGAGAGGACTCTCCGTCTTGAAATCCTTCACAGAGAAACCAAAAGGATCAAATTCAACAGAAACAGAATTGTCAGTGGTGAACTTTCAGACAGACACTAAGTTTTTAATCAATTTGGAAGCATGTAAAGTATTTTTCAAGATAAGGGGTGGATTGGGGGGAGACAACATTTTCTGACCATAACCCTGAATTGGAATATAATTGTCATTACCGACAATTATATCGCGATGGTTGCTCAAATTGGAATAAAATGAGAGAGTACCTGAATCGGATGTCATGTGGGTGGTGGCACCGGTATCCATATACCAATTTGGGTCCAGTTGTGTCAACCCTAGTGTGTGCATCGCGACCTCGATATCGATCTGAGTGGGGCCTGCTGCGTGGTGAGCTTGCGGAGGCCGGGGCCCAAGTATTCCAGGCGGGTTCTTTGGTGGTGGAAACCGTTGGAATTGCCGTTCTTGGGCGATGGGTCGTCTAGGTCTTTGGAAAGTCCATTGGCCAGTGGTTGCAAACTGTGGTGGAGCTAGGCCGTAGGGCCACTGTCCACTGGTCCAAGCCCACGACCTAGAGGCCCAAGGCTGAGATCAGGAGTTCGGTGGCCCACTGGAAACTGGAGGGGGTCCACTGCCACTGCTTTGGCCACCGTGATTGCCGCCTGAACCGTTGCGTTTGCCCCAACAATTTTTATTTTTCCGGCCATTCTTGTTGCCCCCTTGGGATTGGTTTTGGTTTGAATTGTTGCCATAATTTTGAGGACTTGGGGCGGAAGTCATCATGACCACGGGACTAGCATTAGTAGCCGCCTTTTTAGCCAAACCGGCTTCTTCCAAGGTAAGCATGGATCAGGCTTGATAGAACCTTAGAAGGGGATTACTTTGACGAATGAGAGTCCCAACGCCACTATAGGCCTCGGATAGGCCAGCGACCATATGTAAAACAAGACGATCTTCACTAACAGGCGCACCAACGTTGCGGAGTTGGTCCGTCAATTCCTTCAGCCTTTTGCAATGTGCTGAAACGTTCGGGAAATTTTCCATGTTGACATGGGAAAAATCATGTTCAAGGGTAACAGCTCTGGAATTTTGATTATCCTAAAATATGTCACGCAGTCTATCCCATGCGGTCATCATCGTAGCGTTTGGCTCGATAATCATCTGCAATAGGTCGATGGAGATAGTAGAATATATTCACTGAATGACAGTGGCATCAAGCGTTGTCCATAATTTAGGATCATCCTCGCGTTTAGGCACCATTGTATCATCAAGAGCCGCGGGGATGATGTGATGGATGACTTGATGCGAACGAGCGTGAATTTTGAAAAACTCGGCCCACGTCGCGTATTTGACGTTTTCTATTTCAAGAATTAACGGGATATGATTCTTGATGTTAGAAACAACAAGGGCAGGGTGAAACGAGTTCTTTGATGTAGACATACCGAAAGAACAAGAGGTGAAAGAGGGATTAGTAAGAGAGATTTTGAGAGCGGAAGACAAAATTTGGTAAAACCCGAGAGGGGGGTGGGGTCTCGGCCGAGAGGGAGGAACAAAAAAATTTGAGAGAATATTTTTTTGTGACCTAGACTTTTGATACAATGAAATAAATAATCTCCTTAATTATTTTCATTAATTGAAAGGTATTTATACAAGTTACAAAATAGGAGAATCATATTCCTATTCTACTCCTAAAACCTTATTCTACCATAATTCTAACTATACAATTATGGTAAGTGTATAATCCTAATTTAGGTAACAAATACACTACAATATACACCAAATATATTTACCATATATACAAGATTACAAGATTGTAATCTGCCCGTGATGGGCCAGCCCACTGGCTACCGTGACTGCATGTATTCCCGTGATATACACCTCTGTATATCAAATGTATATCACGGGTATATATACCTTGTTTAACATTAATTAAATATGTTTTTCACAGTTCGCATTATATCTAACCATTAGGATTTTGACTAAGACAAAAAGAATTTAGTTTTTGACAAATTTCATATCAAAATTGTTAAGAAGCATCGTGAAAAAATTATTTTACACATTACTCTAAATATAAGAGACAATTTAGGTCAGTGTTTTAAAAAGCGGGGAGGTGAGGCATAACGCGAGATATTTTACCTAGCACGGGGCTAGACGTAAGTTCTGAGGCATGAAACGTAAGCCCCAGTGATTTATAAGTTTTAAATTTATAATATAGTAAAAATGTATAATAACATAAAATTATAAAAAGAAAATACATTAATAATTAATAAAAAAATTAAAACACGACTAAAGAAACTCATAGAAAATAAAACTTGTAACATGATCTTACAAGTAATACAATGATATAAAAGCTACTCCTATTATGATATACAAGTCTACTCTAACATTTTAATTTTCAAATAATAAAATAATCACAATTTCTTAAAGTATACTGTCATATTATGCAATTTACCTCTCTAAAAGAAAAATAATCATTGAATTTTATCAATATTATAATTAAAACATCATTCCTTTATGAATATGAATAAAATTACTTTCAGATAGTGAAGTAATAAAATATGAGAATTTTGAGAGTAAGACAAAAATATGAAAACCAATGACAAGCGAAGATGTAAATTAAGTTATATATATATTTTTAAACTCGTTAAATAATTTTCACCCTTACAATGTTCTCAAATAGTAAATATGCAATACTATAACTTGTTATTTGATTTACTCTCAATCTTTTTATTTATAGAGGTAAAAGAAGTATTATGTATCATTCATTTATTAAAAAATTACGAAAGTTAATAGTATTAAATAAGGAGCTTGACACATAATTTGTCTAAAAACTGTTAGGCGAGCCAAAGGCTGGCCAGTGGGCCCCTTGGTCCGGTCCCTCCCCGACATTAGAAAAAATATATTTGCGGTATCGGGACTCGAACCGGGACGGGACATGGTCTCGTCCCGACCTGACCCGATCCCGACCCGATCCCGCCCTAAACCCCCTCTTTGCACAAATAGTAGTTGCACCAATGACCATTTTACATTTTGGCCGTTGTGCAACGACCATTTTTTACCGTTGTGCAACGACCATTTTTGGCCTCCCCCCTGCCCCAACCCCTACCCTCTTAATATTTATTTTTAACCCATGAGTTATTATATTTACACTTTAACCCAATTTCCTAACTATAAACACCTCATTTTTTCTTCATCTTTCTCACAAGTCTTCCTACAATATCTCAATCTATCTCTCTACAAGTCTACATTGTCTATTAAATATTGAATTTTATTTATTCATTTGGGAGTGAAGTTGGCAACTAGCTTGAGGATTTTCCATCGAACAAAGTTTCAATTTTCAACCTCTCGATTACACGTTGACGTTACGTCGGCGTTTGGTACATTCGTTTGTTCATTAAATTATTATTGTCTGTTTATTTTATTTAGCGCACTTAATTTTATTTTCTTTAATTATTTATTAGTATAATTATAATGGAAGGATTTAAACGTATGCTTACGGGTAAGGGTCAGGCTTATTCTATTAGAGGCAACAAGGGCAAGGGTACTTCTTCTAGTCATCCTATTTATAGACAGAATCCTATTCCTACACGAGATGATTTTGTTGATAGTGAACATTTTTCTACAATACCATTAGATTTAGACGAGGAGCGACTTTAATTTAGATGATGATCTAGATGATACACCCACTAACGTAGATGACAACACACCCACTAGTGCACCTTCAACTGAAATGCCTCTTATTCCCCCTAGTATGAGACGAGGTCCAGCAAAACGACCATTAAAATCAGATGCATAGACATTTTTTGATAGGGACGTAGAGAATCAAGTAGCTAGATGTAAAATTTGTAAAGGTGTTTTAAAATTTAAAACTGAAAAAGGTCATGGTGGGACGAGGGGTTTAATGAGACACGTAGCAAGGGCTCATCCAGCTAAGTATGCCCAATACGAGGCTTCAAAACCGGGTGCGCAAACGTCCGCTCCATCAAGACAATGTTCACATAATGTCCCGGATCAAGTACAATGTCAAATTAACCCCACGACGGGGGGAATTGTAGGCCCTAATTATAATAAACATAGAGATAGGGAGGCAATAACAAAATTAGTTACTGTGGAGGGTTTGCCTTTCTCATTTCCTTCGTCTCCTGATTTTATTAATTACATTAGAGAAATGTATAATCCTGTTTTTAATGATTTTCCTAGATCAAATGTTAAGAGAGATGTATTTAAATTTGCACATGAATATAAACAATATTAACGTTATTCATTATATCATTTTAATGGTAAAGTGGTTATCACTTCTGATATAGGACGTAGTACTAACGACCATGATTATTTAACGGTAACATGTCATTGGATAGATTATAAATGGTCTATGCAAAAACGTATCTTAGCGTATATATATATAGATGATGGGCACACTGGTACTTTAATGAAGAAAATATTTATCAAGTGTGCGATTATTACGGAATAACTGATAAAATTGTGACTATTACATTAGATAACGCTTCTTCTAACAATTATGCTATTACAATTTTAAAAAATAGTTTAACTCCATTTTTTCCAGATCATTTTCATATAAAATGTGTGTGCCATATATATAACTTAGTTGTAAAAGATGGTCTATCACTTTTTGAAGACATTCTTAGTAAAATACAATTTGCTATAAACTTTATTTTAAAAATAATAGAATACAACGAAAAAAAGAATATAAAAAAAACTTGTCACGATTGCCAACTACCTTATAGAAAAATTTCAGAAGAAGTATTCACTAGGTGGAATTCTTTATACGAGTAACTACTTGTTTCTTATGACTATAGAAAACCTATAACTTTATTTTTTAACTCTCATAATCAAAATCCAGTTGATATGGTTGTAGATAGCGATTGGGGAAAAATTTCTGAACTTATTGTATTTCTAGAGATTTTTTTTCAAGCAACAAAAGAATTTTTCGGTATATATTATCCTACTATTTCAACTATGTTGTTTTATATAGCTCTAATATTTTTACTGCTTAATGAATATACGGATAAACGAGTTATTAAAAAAATGTTTATCAAAATTTAAAAATGTTTTATTCCTATTCCCACTATTTATATTATTGGTGTTGTATTAAATTCGACTATTAAAATAGACGGTACTAAATCACTTATTAAAACTATTTACGATTGTATAGAAGTACCACCACATCCAATTTCCAAAAATCCAAATCACCCACCACTTATTGAACAAACTAAAGAAGAAGTGTTGTGTAGCGTAGAAGACGAATGCAAAAAAAGTATATAGGTTTTACCAACAAGAAAGTACTAGCAATCTACCAGCTTCCATACCATCTTATTCTTCTTCAACACAACCTCACAAAAGACATGTTGTTTATGCGGCTAGTATTGAAAGCCTCAGAAATAGAATGTGCGGCCGTAACGTTATTAACAAAATTAGCAAGTTTGATATTTTTGTTTTGCAGGATTCTGTACCATACCAAGCAGTTCGCAATGAGGACGTGAAGACTTGCTGAAATACTGGAGGGGGAATGAGAAGACCTTTCCGATACTTTCAATGATGGCCAGAGATGTTTTGAACATTCAAGCGTCATCAACGGCGTTTGAAAGCGCTTTTTCTGCCAGCAGATATTAAATAGGAGACCACATACACTCATTAGCCGGAGACAGCTTGGAGATTGCAGTATTATTCAGAGATTGGATACGAGCGGAGCGGAGAAGGTGCGGTCAACTGGAGATCAACGAAGAAGAAGACGAAAACTACAACGACATCTTATCCGAAGGTGGTGGAAGCGACGTGGAGCAATTTGACCAACAAATACTAATTCCAATCGAAGAACCACAAGAAATTATCAAGAAACTAGAACAATTTTTTTTCAAAATGTAATTTTTTTAATTGCAATTTTACTATGTAATTTGCAACTTTTGAACAACATCACAAAGTTGCAATTTTGACAATTGTATTTGTATTACAAAAAAAATAACATGTCTATTAAATAATATAAGAGCACAAAAACAGCCTTGAGATGTTTTTATTATACTATCGGGACCGGGATCGGTGCGGGACTTCGGCGAATCCCGCCTGTCCCGCCCCGACCCGATCCCGCCAAACCCGCCCCGACTCGTCTCGGCTCGTTGGCCGCCCCTAGGCGAGCTTGAGCGTTGGCTGTTAGGTGTGCTTAGAGAGTACATTCGAACCCTTAAGGCGTAAACCTCATAAAACTAAACCCCATACGTGTGCCTTGAGGCGTTTTGCTAGTGCCTCGCCCGGGGTGAGCCTCGAGAAGAGTCTCAAAACTGCCTTTTAAAACACTAAGGGCTCGTTTGGTTGGAAAACAAGTTATACCGAGATAACTAATCCCGAGATTGGTTATTTCACACTCAATGTGGGATAATATAACACTATAATCCCGCGGTAACTTATCCTTCTGAATTTTATTCCAACCAAATATGAAATAAGAAGATATTAAAATTTTATTCCGAGATTATTTTTACTTATCCATCGTACCAAACGACCCGTAATTTAAGTAAATGCAGTAAAAAGTGAAAATTCAGAATATAAAAAGTGAAAATTCAGAATATAAAAAGTAAAAAAAACATGCAATTTAAGAAAGCAGAAGAAATAAAAGTTTGGGATGCACAAATAAAGAAGAAACGGAGTGGTAAGACTAGAAGCAAATGAAATCGCCTTGCTGAAGCACAAAAATTGGCCGCCGTTGGCGCGAGCTTCATCTGAGACAAAATCTATAAAATTAACTCCAAATATCATACTTATTTGGCGCCAATCATGTTGCGAAGGTAACCCTAAACCAAATCTCAATTTGTACAGTATCAATCAATCAGTATATAATGTTCATAGATTAGGTTTTTAAGAACATAAATTACGCTTATTCATCGGATAGGTAGTATATTGATTGTCGATTTTATTATTGATTTTACTAGTTGATAACTCTAGTATTAATTTTACAGAAGTATTTGAATGAAACCCAAAGAATCAGGGTGGAAATGAATTTAGTTGTTTGAGAATTGCTGTTTTTCTATGTATTGATATATGGGATAGGGTAGTTTGTGATTGTCGATTTTATTAATGATTTTACTAGTTGAGAACTGTAGTATTAATTCTACAGAAGTATTTGAATGAAAAGAATTAGGGTTGAATGAATTTTGTTGTTTGAAGATTGAGAAACAAAGCGGTTGAACTAATTTCTTCTACTTTTTGTCTCTCGTTATTTTATTTTACAGGTCGATCCTACGACTTTCGGCTGGTCAATCAGTAAAAAGAATTCCAATAGAGGTTACAACACAGGTACTATTAGAACATCGTCTAATTTTCGTGTTAAAATTAGATAAACAATGTTCTCTTCTTTGAAAAAATATCTGTTGTGGGTGCTGAGAGCCAAGCAAAGTGTCATGAATGTGTATCACATCATGCAGCAGCTTTGTCTGGTTGTTGTCATTCCTGATTCACATTATGGAAATAATATTCGGTGGTGTTAATGAAGTTATCTTCTATCACTCGTTGTAGTATTTTTGCCTAGTTTATCAGGATACTTGATTAGCATAATGAAATAAACATGTCAACGGTGGCTATACGTAGATGCCAACTGTTTCACTTTCGGATAATGGCACAAACAAAAGGTTTTGTTCATTATGAGTTCAAAAGAAGGTGGATCATAGGTGATGATTAGTAATAGTTGGAAGCACGGTCCAAGATGAGAGGAGATGTTCCATTAAGGGTCTTGTCCTTGAAATTTTCTTATTAAGTGAATACGTGAAAGTATTGGTGATCCTCAAATGTGGAATATTTCAAGGAAATATTTTTCTTTTGTTCTGTTTGTTGTTGGTCTCTTTTCTTTTCTTTCTTTTTTCCCCTTTCCTCTTTAGGACAAGCAATGAGGGATTAGGGAATGGGAAGGGAAACACGGTCTTGAGTGGGTATTGTGTAAGTAAAACAGGAAAGAACTTAATCAAATATTATGTTAGCATTCTGTACTATTTTTGTGTTATTTGCTTTATAACCAGGCCATTGTTGGCATAGAGAAGTATTTCCAAAACAGTTCGCGAAAAGGAAAACATATTTCTTGGAATAACAAAATAAAAGTGCTCTCTGAAAGACAAACAAAAATCCTTTAAAAAACAACCAAAACGTTCAACAACAACATACCCAGTTAAAGGTTGTCAACCAAAAAAACTTACTTCCACAATAATCCATATAATTTTGAATGTTATTGCTATGACTATTTTTATGAGCTTGTACCTTTTTCTTTCACCTATTTTTCCATCCATGACATTAAGTTACATTTTTTAATAATTCATTCATTTTTTGATAAGGTAAATAAATTTTATTAATTTGAAAAAACTCTCATATATAAGTATACAAAGCAAAAAAAAGAGCACACACCAAAATATAGTTCTCTACAATGATACACAATGTTCTATACAAACAGGAACCTCATAGTTGAGCTAAAGGCTAACTAAAAATAATAGGATACTTTTCAAATATAGAAAGTCATTTTATATCCCCTTAAAAGTTATCCTATTTCTCTCCTTCCACATGACCCACAAGATAGCTAGAGGGGCACCATCTCAAGCCTTCCATCTTCTCATCCTTCAGTTAAGTCTTAGCTAGGTAGCACATGCTTTGCAGAACATAACATCTACCAACTAATTCAGAACTATCCACCATAGTCGTGTAGCCACCTGACAATGCAACAAGAGGCGGCCTACATCTTGACTCGAAAGTTTGCTCAGAAAGCATCGTCCTCCCTATCTTCAAGTTTTCAAATGTCAAAACCTCGCCACCAACTCAGCAAAGAAACCCACCTTCTAGGGGCCTCTAGAAGTCTAAATCGACAAATACAACCCGACTCCTTCCTTACCAAGCACTCTTGATAGCACACACACTTCATAGATCCTTGCACCCATCATATGTATGGAACGTGAAATTCTATTTGTAGAGTTTATTGATCAACCTTGTGAAATTTATCACCTTGCTGGCCTCTTAAAGTTCTTTCACCTCAAGCCTTCCGGTTTTTTTTATCAAAGTCATGCCTTAAATCTCTCTACCTTTTACAAATGCGAGATCTCTGAACTTCATAACTCTCCTAGCCTCCACCGCCCATGAGATCATAGCTTTCGATGAGTCGACCCATCTAACTAAGTGTCAACTCAAAAATTCTCAAGAACAAGAAAAATGCTTTTGCTTATTTTGTGTGTGTTTGTGAGATACACGTAAGATGGGTTGTTTCTCGACTTCTAATCTTTCACAATTTCTTTTCAAGTCTAGCACTAGTCATGTCAAATAATCTTTGGTGTATGTGGCTTGAGCTTTTGAGCCTATAGAGAGATAAATAAGCAACCCTTCTTTGGCCATTTCAGTATTTTTTTGAATCTACTCACTTTATAGTTGTCGGACTTGAGTGTTGTCTAGATGGGTGAGATATGGTTAAAGAATTGAGTAGTCGACCCATATAGTATGTGCCTAGCTAGAAAGTGGTCGGAATTCGATGCATGCACTGGTGTGTGAGGCCCTCGCTGAAAACCTGCTATTTCCGAGTTTAGATCTTTCATCCTATGCTACTTCTTTTAAATGCAAAATTTCTATTCTATTTTATCGTTATTCATAGTGTTACACGGTACAAACTTACTTTTCCCTTGTGCATGTTGCTCTAGCAATGATGTTATAATTTTTCAAACTGTATGTGGAGTTAGCAATGTCGAGTTTGATTATTACTTTTCACAAAATTAAACAACAACAACATATCCAGACTGGGGAGGGTAGAGTGTATACAAACCTTACCCCTATCTTGGGAGGTAGGCTCAAGAGAAAGCATATCAAATCAGGTTAAAAAAAGGAAATAACGGAAGTGAAGAAATCATGGCAAGATACTATAGAAAGCAAGTCAAAGCATTCTGAAAAAGGACAAGGAACATCAAATAATAACAAAAAATCGAAGGACAAGAAACTACACAAGAAATACTACAACTACTAGTATGGAAGGATATTTCACAAAAGTAAAGACTTTCCAATTATAGGTTTATGTTTTGAAAAAGATCCACTCTGAATACCATTTTTTCTGTATTAAAAAATCGAACGCCTCAACACAATTGTATCTCATAGTTTTTATGAAATTTTTTCCAAGAACCTACCAAGTGCCTCCCAGAAGTGGGTGTTGCTTTGTTTCTTTGTAAGTTCTCGAGTTTCAAAGAAGGTCTGGGCAAAGTTTAAAGAAGTCTACTCCGTCTTGTTGTGAATTTCATGTTGTTTATTGTGCCTCTTATGACAAGAAGAAGAAAGGCCCACTTTTTTAATCAAGTAAATAAGATTTCATTAATAATCGGGCCAACATGGTTGTAGACAAGAAGTATACCAAAAATGGAGTAACCTACAAAATATGGTTTTCAGTAAAAGACACCCAATCTTCCTTACAAACAGGGACTACATGCGTGCACCCAAAAAAAAGGGACCGAAGATCAATTGAGCAAAAATTCACCTCTGCCCCATCTCCTATTTCTCTCCCTCCAAATGACCCATATCAACATAGAGCCACCTTCCAAGCCTGTGTCTTCTTCCGCTCTTCCAATTGAACATTAACTCATTCACCGTTCTTGACATTGTCCAAGATACGCCAAATCATCTGTATAAGTCCTACCATAATCTCGGGGCAAGACTACAATGTATCAGAAGATGATCCACGTCCTCACCAGCTTCCTTGCAAAGAAAACACCAACTAATGCAACTTTACGTTTCCTAAGGTTTTCCGCTGTCAAAATCACCCCTCTAGTAGCAAGCCATGTGAGATAACACACCTTTCTCAGCACCATAGGAATCCAAATCGAGTTCCATGGAGAACAATCCTTCACCCTAATGGCCTAACCAAAAACTTTTCATAAAAAAAACTTAACAAAGAAAACTTTGTTATTTTCCAACTCCCACCTCAAGTCATCAAGTCTATTAACTGGCTCCAAGTGCTTATGGAGTAGAGCATGCAATTTTTGAAACTCATTCATCTCCCAATCTTGGATATCTCCTCTTAACCTCAAATCCCAAAATGTCCCCCCCCCCCCCTAGAGTTCCCCTAACTTGCTGAACAGATAACTCCCTTCGACATGAGACCCTACACATACACGGAAACTCAACATTTAACGCCTTGTCCCCACACCATTTATGACCCCAAAATTTACCTTACGCACATCTCCAACCTTAAAAAAAGTTAAAGAAATCTTCCCACCCCTTCATAATATTTCTCCACACTCAAACGACATAGTAATATCATTTGAGTTTGAGTGTGGAGAACAACACAACTTTGTTGAAAACCTTCAAATCTTTGATCCCAAGACCTCCCCACAGTTTAGGAGATATCACGTCTCCCAATGCACCAAGTGGAACTTCTTTTCCCCTATCCGTTGTATCCCAAAGGAAATTTCTTTGCAATCTTTCCAGATTTCCGGTAAGAAGGAGCACTAAACAGAGACATGCAATATGTAGGGATACTCGATAGGGTGCTCTTAATGAGTACTTCCTTCCCTTCCTTTGACAAGTATATTTTCTGCCAACCTGCTAGCCTCTTTTCTACCCTATGAATACCGAGTCCCAAACACTGAAATCCTTATTCGATGCGCTAGGTGGTAGGGGGGGATCCTTACCATGCACTGCAAGACCTGGGCTAGCCTGTCAATATTTGCCACTTCACCAACGGGTATGATCTCACAGTTCCTGTGATTAATCTTAAGACTTGACACCATCTGCATCACAAAATACCAAAGTATCATCTGCAAACAGAAGGTGAGAAATATAGTTATCAGTTTAAAAAAAAACAGAAGGTGAGAAATCGAATTGATGCCACCTCTTCCAACCGCAACATTGAAGTCCTTAATATGCCCGCCCATAACAGCTATGCCCATCATTTTACTCAAAGCTTCCATCACCAAAATGAAAAACACAAGAGATAAAGGATCCTCTTGTCTCAAACCCCTCGAACTACCAAAAAAGCCATACGGATTGCCATTCACCAAAACCGATTATCTCAATGAAGAAATGCAAAAACAGACCCACTTCCTCCATTTCTCTGCAAAGCCCATCTTCAACATAATGAAATTCAGGAAATTCCAATTTACATGGTCGTAAGCCTTTTCAAGATCTAGCTTGAAGAAAGAACCATATTTATTAGCTATGACATGGACAAACTTGAATTTCTTGGGGGCCTCATGGTGGAGAGGTAAAAAGTGGAACTTTTCAGAAGTTTGGATGCTGTAAGTGGTTTTTGACTTTTGTTACATCAGCATCTTCATAATTAAAGAGTAAAAATGATTTTTAAAGAGAGTAAAACAAGATCGTTTAACCATGAGGTTATGAGTTTGAGTCTCTTAAGGGAGCAAAAGTGGGGAGGGCAACCGTTGTTTAACAAGGAGATTGTTGTTGCTGCCAGTTTCGACAATCTGGGGATGTGTTATCTTGGATTGCTCGTGGGAAGCGGTTGTAGGGTAAAGTAGGTTTAGGTTTACCATCATATAAAAAAAAGGGATTGGAGAAATTCTTTTGATAAGTGACACCAAAATGAGTTGGTGCATCGTTGTAAATTATGATGCATCAATGGAAGTAGAACAAAAATAATGCCATTGGACTGGAGAGAAATACGACTGGCATAAGTTGACCTTCCCGGCAATGCTCAGAATTCTGATTTTAATTTTTGATTATTATCTGCTTGTTTTTTCCCTTTTCCCTTTATCACAAGAAAAGTAAGAGGAAAAAAGATTTCATCCCCGCATTCTCTTTGATAACAAGTGCTGTGTCTTACATTAACTAGATCACATGGAATTATCGTGTACCCATTTGTTTTTCGGTATATGGGTTCAGGTACCTTCCTATCTTTTTTCCAGAAGAGAGTTCTCAGTATCACCCAAACAAAATGGGCCACCACGGGGGCCAGGTTCAACTGGGAAGCCCGCAGAAACAGGGAGTCTCTTGCCGAGATTCATTATTGGATCTGTTGCTTTAAGTGCTGGGTTCTTTGCAGCTTATCAAACTGGATATTTAGATAAGTATCTTGTTAAAGAGACCTATTCTACCCCTGAATTAGCCAGGGCAGGAACTGGCATTCAAGATGTGAAGGAGCTAGAGGAAAGTAGTGAAGTTTCTCAAGATAGTGAAACTTTAGGAAGACCAGATACCGAGTCTAAATTTGTAGAGTCTGATAGTCTGGAGCAAACTGACAAGAGCATTGGAACTCGACCAGATCTCTCTGGACCAGAAGAGCCAAGCAAAACTGGATCACAAAGTGAATTTCAGGTAAAAGATTCATCAGAGGTTACTGGTGGAGAAGTCAACTATACTAAAGTAAAAGAAGTATCACCCAGTTCCCATCAGGAAAGTGTGACACCTGATGAAACAAGACTTAGTTCTACTCAATCACCTAAAGACACTTTGGACATGAAGAGCCCAGAGGTAATTACTGATGCAGTGCAGTCTGAGGCAATTGAAATCACTCCAACCCTTACGCAGGCTGATACACTTCAGAAGGAAAATGAGGCTAGCGACATGTCTCCAGAGCATGTAACCAATCGAGCCAAGATGGAGGTATAAACCAATTTGTGCTGACAATTTTATCTTATGATTTACAAATTTTGTCATGGTTCTCTGAACAGCTACTTTTTGAAGGATGTTCCTCACCATGATGAAAAACCTAGTTCCCTCCTTGATGAATACTATTTAAGAAATGGGGTTGGAGCAACCCCTACAACCTCCTCTGACAAGCATTCGGTATATTCTCCTTCCTCATCCCTCCCCCCCCGCCCCTACACACAAAAAATGGAAAAGACAAAAGAATATGAGGAGTGGGGGGGGGGGGGAATCTCCTATTTGGTTTTCCTTAACCTTTGTGTTATGAAACTGAAGGTTGTTGAAGATCTGGGTGATGCCTACATATCAAAGGATGGAAAACTGGTGCTTGATTTCTTACAAGCTCTCCATGAAGCTGAGAGGAGACAAGCAGAGATAGATGCTCGAAAATTTGCTGAAGAAAAGAAATATATGAAGGTGTGAGACCTTTTAAGAATTCTGCACAATTTTGAAAAGAGGATGTTAACATTACTGTGACCTTCTTGTTGTTATTCTTCTTCTTATTGTTATTTTAAACCTTTTCTACTCACATGATCTAGGAGAGATATGAAAAGGAACTTAAGGATGCCAGGGCCAGGGAACTTATGTATGCTGAACGAGAGGCTATACTGGATAAGGTTGTAGCACTTTTGTTATTCGTTTCCTATTTTACCCTCATATAGGCTGCTACAGTGTATCATAACTCCTGTTCTTTAACTATTCATTGCCACATTTCACTTCTCTCTTAGGGCCACGTGCGTGGATGGTCATCTTAGTTGATTTATCATTGCCTTTTCATGATCCTAATCTCTTTGTTGGACTGATTAATGATGGACACCTCATTAGGAACTAAAAAAAGAAAGAGCAAAAGCCATTGCAGCTCTGAAATCACTTAAAGAAAACTTAGAAGAAGAACACAAGGCGGAGCTTGAGGAGAAGGTGCTATACTCTCTTAAGACTGTAAGAAAATACTATATTTTCTGTCCAGCAGACTTATGCAGATTTGTAATTGCAGGAAGCTGAAGCAGAACTAAAGTTGAAGAAAGCCCAGGAGTTAGGTAAAGCAGAATTGGATGCAGCTATTGCAAGTGAGAAAGCATCTCAAGTTGAAAAAATGGCTGAAGCCAATCTCCATGTAAAGCTTCTGCTGATATTAGTTTTCCACATATAGTTCCTTTTTTCATTTGATTTTATACCAATCTTTTGAATTATTATGCACATTCCAATTCAACCACGGGTTAGAAACTGTCTCTGCCTTGAAATTCAACCACGGGTTAGAAACTGTCTCTGCCTTGAAACATCTATAGGAGGAGATTTTAGAACCACAGATAAGGGAATCAGATAATTTGCTATCCTAAATTCTATTATAGACCAGGACCTGCATCCTATTCTTTGCTACATGGAAAAAACTTACTCCAGCATGACTGCTCTGTTAAAGTAGTGTTGGCAAGCAAAGCTCTTGGTTTAATTCTTTCTTGTTTGTGGGATACAAGTCCAATGTTTTTCTGACGTGCATTGGTCCAGCATGACTGCTCCATTGAAGTACCGTTGGCGAGCAAAACTCTTGCTTTGATTCTTTTTTGGTTGTGGGATACAAGTACTATGTTTGTCTGTCGTGCATTGGGAAATAATGTAACTGACTGCAGTTATTTCTTCATTTTCTGGCCTATGGTGTAGATTTCATGTAACTGTGAGTATAATAATGTCTAAGGAAATAGGAGATGCCTTGTATGATGGATGGGAGAACAAATTACATTTTTGTCATGTATTTTAGCATTCTACATTCATGGATTGCTCAACATGTTTTTTCTTTCTTTTGTCCCAATAGGAACCTTACTACTTGCCAAGAAGGTAATATAGCAAAATTGTCATTGTCTGCTGAAAGTCCTATATCTTGATCTTTTACAACAATAATTACAGTTACACCTCAATCTCAAACTCTTTGGGTCAGCTATATAAATCTTATGTCTATTTCGCTCTGTTCATACCCCGTTCCTATCAATACTCAATAGTTTGGCATTCTCTAACTCTAGACTTTCTCTACATTTTCTACTGACACACTAAGCTCTAAATTTACTAAAATAGCTCCTACCGTACTTTGGACCTGATGCAAGTGAACCAACATTGCAAGCTCTAATCCTTACTCGTTGGTACCGCCTATATTGGCTTTTGCTTCGTTCTATTTGTGCTAAATTTGTATGGATCCCGAGTACTTGTATGTCTTTTGAAACTTCCTTCCTTCTATATGACTTTAGATGTCCCTCGTCCTCCTTTTTACACCTTCAATCATCAGTGTCATTCAGGAAAAAATCATCATGGTGTCATACCTACAAATCGGTACAGTTGGAGATTTGCGTAGGACATATCCCAACAATCCCACATGATCTTCTCTTCTTTTATCCTGTGTTACTTGCACTTTCTGTAAGATGTGATTTTTCATTGTCTAACATGGTATGAGTGCATATTCATCTCAACATATGGATCTCTATCATGCTGATCTTGTGAATATTTGGGCATTAGAGACCCACCATTCACCCTGAGAAAGCCCATCATTCACTCCCACATAACAATGCTAGTCTTAGAATCATTCTACAGAACTTGTCTTTCACTTTGGTAGGTATCCTCCTACAGCACAACACTCCAGCAACATTCCTCTTCCCCAAACATTTTTTTTAATTCTTAGAATCGTTCTACAGAACTTGTCTTTCACTTTGGTAGGTATCCTCCTACAGCGCAACACTCCAGCAACATTCCTCTTCCCCAAACAATTTTTTTTAATTCTGTGTGTCATATCTTCATTTATACCATTCTTTTGGAGCATTAACCTAGATATCTTTTTTATGCTAGCTTAATTTACAGTTGGTATATTCTTACTTCTACTTATCTTAAAACACTACTCTCTAGAGTCTTTCTCCATAGCTAAGTTGTTGAAGTGCTTGAAATTTTCTATGGTTGATGATTTGATTTGAGTTTTTATTGTTTTACAGATAAATGCTCTGTGCATGGCATTTTATGCACGGTCTGAAGAGGCTCGCCAGAGTCATTCTGTTCACAAGCTTGCTCTGGTAACATATCTGCTTCTGCTGTGCTTTTCTTTTTATTTCTCTATTCTCCCTTTTTTGGAAAAGTTCTTCTATCCTAAGGGTGGGCGTGAGACAATATATACATAGATTCTTTCATTCTGAAGAATCTCGCCATCAGGGATGATACTGATCTTTAGTCCAGAGTATTGTTGAACTACTAACAGAATATTATCATATACGGTTGATATATTGCCCTCTGTACATATGTTAGTGTATATGGTTGCTATATTTTCTTCTCCACATACATGACGCAACTGCAAAACTATGTAGATATAGTCCTTTCTTTATGTATGTGACTGCCCTGCTTGAATTTGAAAACATCTGGTATCATGTCCAAAAGGTCTAAGCCAAACTTTTAAATTCATTTGGAATTTCCAGACAATCCATTTCAGCTCAACTAGAAACACCTTGAAGAGTTGAAAACACATAAATCAACCATTCTATCTCTTAATAATATCCATTCCATCCTTTCTCAGCGGAGGTTCAGTTTGCTTCTTTTTACTAACCATTGCATGATGGACGTTGGTGCTATTGGACTCGCTTTATCCATGCTCTAGTAAGGAGATTTGTTAAACACGCTAATATCCGTCAAATGGAACCTTCTAGTATAACAACTACTTGTTTTTGGCATTTTATCTTCACTCTCTGATTTCTTTAGATTGGTGGTGTTCTTGTCGTTTTTGTTTCAGTTTTTTGTCTTTGAATGTTCAAAGAAGGCAAAATTAAGGACCGGTTGTGTGTGTGTGTGTGAGAGAGAGAGAGAGAGAGATAGATAGATAGAGAGAGAATCTCCTGCATGAATGTGATAAGTTGTAACTGTAATTTTTTTTTCCTTCCTAAAATACTTTTGCCAACACATAAAAGAAAAAAGGCACAATTAGGTAACATGTCTAAACAGATCCCTTTTCCAACCAAAGATGGTGTTGAATATCATTTGGAAAATCGCAGCTTCCGCGCACACTGCCAGAAAATTTCTCATCAGAAACTATCTTCCCTTCCCAATGACCAGCTAACGGCTACATTAGCTGGTAATCCCAATGACCAACTAATGTAGCCATTTTTCCGTTTTCTTGAAATACCATTAACACATGTAGAAGGACAGAATAATTTGGCTAACAGCTCCATTTCTCCGTGAAATATGATCTTGAATTCTGTTTGGAACAATTGCAGCTTTCCTAAATCTATGCGAAAATCTTCTAATGTAACCATCTCACTTATTCCTTGTAATCACCATTCCAGTAACACCATTTTTCACATATGCTATTGCTAAATAACTTCTGAAACTCAAGGTTAGGACTCTTCATCCTCCTATAGCTCAAGTCGATTAGCGCTCTCATGTACTAATCGGAAAAAATGGTCATCGGCTTTCATTTATATTAAGAGAAAAAACTATAATTTTTTTTTAATAAGAGTAGAAATTCATACTGTAATTTAACAAGGTGATGTCTTACTCATTCTGAAGTTGAAAGTTAAAAGCACATGGTCAATAAAAGCAAATAACTTTTGGAACTTAAACAAATTATCCATTTTAATCAGAAGTAATGTAATGCATCCAACCAAAAGAATAGCACAGTGGTTGTTGCTGAGGAAGAACGGGTTGATCTGATACTGATTTGTTCTTTGTTTGTTGAGCTGTAAAATCATTTATTTTCGACAATCGTATTGTCAGGCCAATTACTTAAGTATCCTTAAGCATTGGCAAGGGTATTAGAAGGGAAAAATTGGGTACAAACAATGCTAACCAACCACTTATACATTAGCGAGAACCTGTATAAGTCTTTAAGCTACACACGGGAGCCTTTGATTGTTCATTGTTGCAGGGGGTGCTTGCTCTGGAAGATGCACTGTCCAGAGGGTTACCAATTCAAAAAGAAATAGAAGTTCTTCACACTTCTCTTGAAGGGATAGATAACAACTCACTGGTGGAATTGGTTCTATCTTCTCTTCCGGAAGAAACACGGAGATATGGTTCAGATACTGTGTTACAACTGAATCATAAGGCAAGTATCTGAAGCACTGTAATATTACTGTGATTTAGGGTTGAACATTTCCTGTTCTTATAAATCGGTTTGTTGCAAGCTGCTTGCGACCTATATAAAGCCTTGACGGGATATCCACTTAGTAACTTCTCTCTCCCTTACAAATGAAAATGAAAAAGGAATTTCTCCATTTTTTTAGCATAGAGTTATTTCCATGTGATGCATTGCTGTTCCCTTTTGGCTACATTCTTACTACTACAGCAGGAGAAATCTTCTTTTGCCGCTGCATTCATTTGTCTTCTGAATTTCATGCCAAGTCCGGAAAAGAAGAACCTGATACAATAACTGTCTCTCCATGTTGGTGAAGAAGAAATCGTTAGAAATGGAATGGTAGAGGAGGTGATACATTGGTAAAGCTAGGATCCTGATTGCAAAGGAACAGGATAATTTAGTTTACAGTTTTGAAGTAGTGATGTTTTTCCTTCATTTATCTTTATTTGAAGTGTTAGAAGAGCTGTAACCCTGGTTCTTTTTGTTGTCCATCCAAATATTAGTGTTCGTCCTGAGACCAGCTGTCAGACAGACCTAATTTAATTTGGAATTTCCAAGTTGTATTTTTGTTAATTTACTTCAATTTCCAAGATTTAGAACTCCGTGTAGAACCGGTACTAATATGAACCTATAGGAAGTTTCAAATGTGGAACTGCATTGACGAGGCTTGCAGTTTTTGGTTAACTTCAATTCCTTTCTAAAATATTCTAAGGATTGGATTGGATATTAGACGTTGAATTTTTTTCATACCAAATTGGTCTGTAATATGGGTGATAAAACTTGCAACTAGTTTAGATCTGATAACTGTTGTGAAGGTGCCATGATTGTGTGTTGAGAATGAAAATGCAAAGAGAACGAGTAAGGGCACAGAAAGACAAATATTCTGGGTAGGGGCCAAACTTGATATTATACTGTCCTCAGCTTGGAAGACTGACAAGACGTGTGATGTGTCATAGAGTGGAATCATTTGAGAGGTACATGCCTTGTACAAATTGCTGGTTTGGGTATACTATCTTGGTTTATCTTTCTGGTGGCCTTGAAAAATGTGGTTTGGTAACTTGGTGTAGGATCACTAGTGTTTAAGCTCTAAGGTTTGGGTTGATCCTTGTTGCCATCTGCAATATGCATGCACTTTCTTGAGTTCGCAGAAAGGTTAACTGCTACTACTGCTAGGGGATTCCACTGAGTGCCTTGCTAGGTCCTGTTATCTCTCCTAGTCTGAACATGTCAAAAATAGAATGGTAAGCAAATTCCACCTGGTCTCTAAAGCCTTTAAGAACCCTGTTGGAGCTGATTCCATACATGTTTTATGCGAAGATATCTTCCAGTTTCCCATGTGATTATCCATTTTTCAATTTCCTTGTCAACAGAGATTGGAAGGCCTTCTCGTTGTCAGTACTTGGAAACTTTAAAAGTCTGCCTACTTGCACATCAAGTATGCATTGAGTGTCTGTAAAGGCCGAGTTAACCTTCTGAACCTCAAATGCTTGATGTAGACTTAATGATATGCTCAGTCCAGTAGGTGCTTCATAACTGGCTTTAGACACACTAGATCGAATATTGCTGCCACGGGGTTATGACATTCTGTGGTGATGAATCCTTCTCTAATTCCCTGGTACCTATTCTGAGGTAGCAATAGACTCAAGCTTGTCTATAAACTATAATAAACTTCTTTGGATGGCCTAATCATGGTACTCTTGTATAGACTTTTTGGTCTCAAAAGAGTTTTTGACTGCTTCACTGCAGCATATTTACTGTTGTCCTACCATGATATATCGGATTTTGGATCAATTTATGCTTCAAGAATTAAAAATCCTTACGCTAGAATCATTGGGTCTTGAGCCGAGGGTCTCTCGGAAACAGCTGCTCTACCTACCAAGGTAGAAGTAAGTTCTGCGTACACTCTACCCTCCCCAGACCCCACGTTGTGGGATTTCACTGGGTATGTTGCTGTTGTTACACTAGAATCATTGGACCATTGCGTAAGATCCATTTTCCCAGAAGAAAGACTATTGTCACAAAACGGGATCTCACATGGTTTGTTATCAAATTTAAAGCTAAAACTTTTCCCTAATGTTTGAGAAAGCTGATGCATCTTTAAAAAATTCTAGCAACTTCATGTTAAATCTAGATGTTTGAAAAGTCTATACTTTATGGTGATGGTGTAGGAAGAACATTGTATCGGATGTGAACTCTATGTTAGATCTCTTGCTTTCCTCCAACATGTTAATGAAATTTTCTAGTTTGTACTCTTTCTTGTACCTTCTTGGTACTCTTACTGAAATCTATTATTACCTTTTTCATTAAAAAAAAAGTTTCTAGTAATTTGAACTTTTAATATCAAATTTGCTACTAACCCCCTACACATTTATTATTTCTGGGCAAACTCCATGGAACTTTTTCTGGTTCCGTATTTCCTGATCTGGTTGAGTCGTTACTCTTAACCAATATGCAAGACTCTGATAGAGGAGTTTGGTCACTGTTTAAATTATCCATGTTTTCATATTTGCTTCTCTTGCGAGCATTTAATATGTCAACATTCGACTTGTTCCTCATGAATTGTGTGATTTCTGCTGCTAGGTATCTGAATTTGTTTTTCTTTTGTTCTCTTGCTCATTGTGCCTTAAGTCTTTTTGTCTTGCGGGGAGGGGAGAAGGGGGTGGGGTGGGGGGTGAAGAAGGATAACTAGAGCAGGATTTTCTTTATTGGAATTTGTAGCTCTTACCTTGAAGTCTGCAGATCTTTTCTTTGTTATAATTTGTTGCTGATGCTTGTACCTGAGCAAAATATGGATGGTTCTGTTTCTAATTACTTCTCATGTTAACAGTTTGATACATTAAAGCGGACACTTCGGCACTTTAGCCTGATTCCTCCAGGTGGTGGTGGGATATTGACACATTCTTTGGCTAGTGTTGCATCCTGGTTAAAGGTTTCTTTGCGTTACCCTCCTTTTAGTTAAACTAGTCTGATTTACTGAATTCACATTTTTATCCCCGTAAGATAATTTTGTGTACTGATTTCAGGTTAGGGAGGCTGACCAGTCTGGTGATGGAATTGAATCCCTCATAAACAGAGTTGAGAGTTTTTTGGCTCAGGGAAAACTATCAGAAGCTGCTGATGCGCTTGAGAAGGGTTTAAAGGACACTCACACAGCAGCAGTCGTTGATGATTGGGTTAAGCATGCTAGGAACAGAGCTATAACCGAGCAAGCACTAACCTTGCTGCAATCTTATGCCACCACTATTAGCATAACTTGAAACGGTGATCCATTATAGCATCCAAGGTCCAGTTTATCTGCTGTCTACAAAAATCGCTCAAGAATGGCTTTTTGGTGATTAACATGTTGAGATTTTCAATGATTGTGACACTGTCCTTTTTTTCATCTTGTTGCAATCCAAGTAGTTATGCCTTTTCTTGATCCGGGAATAATCTTCATTGATAGATACATCACTATCGAGCAGTATTGTTGTAGGACGGGCTATTTCTGTTATTATTTCTTTTAGGTCAACCATGAAAAAGATGTCCAGCTGGAGTAACCATTGAATTTTCTACTTTCCCTGAAGAACTATCCTATTAGCTGTTGTTACCCTGTTTGGCATGTATAATAAAGGCAGCTCAGACGACTGGATAATAATTTCCTAAGAAAGTGAATTTAAAAGAGCTCAGCCAAGCATTGATAGGTTTTTCTTCTGTTCGAGGATAAGTGGAGATAATTCACCTTCCAACAAACAAGGTTGAAATTTATCAAGAAACTTGGATTATGTATATCTTAACAATTATAGTTGAATTCATTATGGGTTACGAGAAGGCATTGAAGTTTCATTTGGATACAGAAGTTCTACTTCGAAAGCAAACTGTTTCTTGTATAAGTGTAACTTTAATTAATAAGTTACTGGACTTTTTTTACTTGTTTTACGCCGAGTGTACCAATAGTCACTTTCAACACTGTTTACAATATTCCAGTGTTTGTAAAGTATTTAAGTGTTTAGCCACAATTTAAAAAAGAGATCACGTATTCGTCTTCTCCGTTTTTCTGTCTTCTACTTCTTTGCACAAAGAAGAAAGAGAGCATTAAAAAAAAAATGACCCTACATTTAATAATTTGACCCAAAAATGACTATTGTTACTTGATTGGTTCAAAATATTCTTTTCCTAATAAACATATTGTTTCTTTTTTTTAAACACATTCTTTTCCTAATAAAACTATTATTTTTAAAGAACCCTTTTCTTATTTCCTTTTTTTCTTTTTAAAATTCCTTTAACTAATAAAAAAGTGGGAAAGTCAACTTTTTTTCTTCTAAAGCTCATTTTATCAATTAAAATAGAATAACCTCGTGTACTTTTTTAACGAATAATATAAATCGTATATATAAGATCATAGTAACCCCTCATTGATTTTCATTTAGATTGGATAAAATTTTGCAAACCAGGAGGCAATGTGACAATACAACAGTTATAATAGATTATAACAAACTTGAATTTTAATGTAAATTTTAGACCTCAAATTTCAGCAACTATGTGATTTGGAGGAAACAGACATACCTCACTTGATTAAAGAAAATGTAAAGTTACATAAAAATATATACTACAACCTCTATGTGATAACTTCATTAAAATTGTGCCTTTACCAATTACATGTACTAACCAAATGGTATAACGTGTATCTCTAAGCGATGACTTTCCTATTCTTTATTTCTAATGTGATGTTTGATATCAGTTTTGAGATTTCGACTATCAAATGGGAAGCGCTCTACCGCACAAGTGATAACTTCCTCAAGAATGTGATATCCCATGAAGTAATCGAAAAATAGAACATCTCATTAAGCATGTTAATATCAAATGTGTACTTCGAGTGATAACTACACTATGAATGCATAATTAGTACAAAAAGGTTTTATCTCATTAAGCATGTTAATACCAAATGTGTACTTTCGAGTGATAACTACACTATGAATGCATAATTAGTACAAAAAGGTTTGTTTGTACCTTCAAGTGATAGCTATGTTTAGGGGCTGATTAAAGGTCTCTCTCTCAAAATGTATGTGTTAGTTTATGTTTCGTGATCATGAAAAAGATGTTGGAAATTTGCCTTTGGCGGGAGTTGCGTCCGACCAACTTTAACGGCTTAAACACTAGTGTTCCGCATGTTGGAGAATCCGGTTCTTCACACGTGCATAATCTACTAAGTAAGTAGATAACCGTAGGGCCAAGGATCGTCAAATTTCGTTGAGAAATGGAAGAGTTATTGATCCACGAAGTGAGGTGTTTGAAGCATGGAAAAATGTGGTATTGAGATCAATTCTCCCTCATCGGTGGAGGAAGAAAGAATTGTTTTGTTTATAAGTCTCAAAGTTGGCTTGGGGTTTGGGATCCCAAGGGGTATCCCATGTGTTTAAAGGAGGGAGGACCTAGATGTGCTTCGGTTCGAGGAAAGCCCACACGCCGCGCGCCGTCAGGGTTCTCGGGTCAGGTCAGGCTTCTTCTGATATTATCTTTTTGGACCAGAATTCTTTCATATGTACAGTTTGGTCCCTGAAGTTTCAAGAAAGTCAGATTGGGCAGAGAACAGAACGTCAACCAACACTCAATTCAACCATTTATTTTGGCTGAATTACTCTTCCTAAATGCCATCCGTTGCACATCAAATTCACCATTTATTTTGGTAAATTACTACCTCCATAATTGTCATTACTTGGCTAGTAATGACACTTATGTGGGCAGTTGTTTAGCCTCTCCTTCAACTATATAAAGGACCCTTTGCACCATTGTTGAGCTACACACAACACAAAAACAGAAACGAAAATCAGTTCTTCCTACTACCTTCCAGCATCATTTCATTACTCAAAATTATTCACGGTAGCACTTGAGTTTTCTTTGCTCATTTGTTCATTTGCTGTTTTATCTTGGGAGACAATTGTCCAGGACGTAGAAAGGATACATACGGGGCAATATTGTCTTAAAGACAGAGTGCAAACACTCGACTCAGCATACCAAAAACTGTTCCAGTTTATTCTTCAAGTTCATTGTAATTTCAGTTTATTGTTCAATTGTAATTTCAGTTCTTGATACTTAGCAGTTACTTGTAATTTCCGTTTCCTGCATCTTTGTATCCAACAAAAGAAACTGTAAAACTTACCTGTTTATAATTGATTGAAAAGCATATTACTACGTAAAAGTACAAACAAGTTTATGGAAGAAATAATCTTTGATAATTAACTACAATTCAAATGGAAGAAAATGGCCTTATAAAAAACGTGTATTTTATCCGACTTGCTATATTATATTTTTCAGTCTCCTGTGAAAAAAGCTCATATGAGTAGAAAACAATATTTATAATGAATTATAAGACCGTTTTTTCCTTAAATACGTGAGAGTTAAGATTAAGGAATAGTGAGTGAGAGAGAGGGGGGGGGGGGGGGGGAGAAATGAGTAAAAACTTCTGCACAACAAGTATTTACAAGACATATGTCTTTGATACTCATATTTAACACTTAAACATGATTATACGGTGATATGCATTCTTACTTTAATATTTAAATATAAGGATTAAATTATTTAGACATTTGGTATTATTTAAGGGGAGAAATGATTCAAATGATAGCACACCGTATCCTATAGGATTACTAATCCCTTCCTAGTTCAATTTAGTGAACCCAAAATCAAAATTGATTACTGTACTCTTTTTTTTTCCAACTTGCTTCCTAACATTAAACAATAAAATTTGGGTAAGACCTTTACAAACCAACAACTTAAACTTTTGTGTATATCTTGTTCCTCTATATTGTATTATTCTAATACATGCTAATTAAATCCTTTGGTTGTTAGCTTTGATTGTCGATTAGGTTTAGTTGGATAGTAGTTTCAAGCCACAGAGACAAGGCAACTAATTCTTATAAATAAGGTTGGTTTGATGTTAATTACTTGCAAAATTATATATTATGCATTATCACTTTATCAGTTTGTTTAGTTAACTAATACGATGGCTACTCACTAACTTTCCCTTAAACTAATAAATCCATTTTTAACTTTCTAATTTTGTATGTCATTCAGTGACTCAGACACTAGATGGAGTGTTGCCAATTGCCATATACAGTCTTCATGGCTTTTAAGTTCTAAAAATTCTTGTGGCCCCTATAGGTTTTCTTATTTGAGATGTGTTTTATGGGCTTTTAAGTTGTACATAAAATTAAAATATGCTATTAATTTTGTAATAAGACGGTACAACAATGCAACAACAATTACATATCCAGTATTTGGGGTCTGGAGAGAGTGGATGTACACGGATCTTATCCCTATTTTTGTGGGATAGAACTGTTTCCGATAAATCCTCGGCTCAAGAAAATCGTTTTCATATAATTTGTTGTAAACACCTAGCATGTAAAAAAAAAATCCACCTTACCTAAACTATTCCCTCACCACTAGGGGTGTTCAAAGACAACCGAGAAACCGTACCAAACTGAATCAAATAGAGAAAAAAATCGATTAGTGGTTTGGTATTGAAAAAAGAACCCGGCCGTAAATCGTAATTGTTGGTTTAGTTTTAACTAAAAAGTCAAACCGAGATTAAAACCAACCGACATTTTATTTATTCAAATTTTAAAATACTTTATTATAATAAGACAGTATTTGTCTTTATTACTTTACTAATAATCTGAAATTTAAAATGCAAAAAGTTGAAGAGTATTTTTTTTTTTAAAGATTATGCTAAATCTAAGAATCCAGTAGTCCTACATGAAGTAGTCTTTATATTGACAATTGAACTTATCCTAGAACATAAAGAAACAAATAAACAGTGTTAAAAGTAGATTGTCCTCTATGTAACTTTCAGATGTAGAAATATTTAGGTGGCGTTTGGACAATTTATTCGAAGAAAATATACAACATTTCATAGTAACACTTTCTGAATAAAATCTGCATTTGGATAGCTATTTTCCAAAATTATAATCGCTAGTTTTCTGTAAAAAAAAATGCGTCCTTTTCAGCTTCTTTTGGAAATGCTTTAAGTTATTTCCTAAAAAATCGTTCTATTTACCAAAAACAAGATTGCAATTTCCATTAGAGAATTTCTTTGAAGAAAATGATTAAGCTTTATTTTATTTGACAAACGATCGCACTGAATAATTTTATTTGAATGAACGTATGCGGTAACTTAATGAATAAAATTGATATTAAATTATTTTAAGTTTTATCTATTTGTTTCTTTCATTTCGTTTATCTTATTATCTTGATGTTGTTAATGTCTTTTATTATTGCTTTTCATCTTTTCTTGAGTCGTGGGTCCATCAGAAACAACATCCCTACTTTTACAAGATAAGGTAAGATCTGTGTACACTCTACGCTCTCTATACTTTACGAGGTGGGATTGAAAGTATGTATGTCCTAGAGACAATCATTATTAGGGACAAATGTACTTGAACACATTCGTATTATTAATAAGATTAATATTTATGACATTTGCAATTATTGAATTATTATTTGATTGTTTGTAATTATTCATTAATGTGCATCCCTTGAGCTTACGTTGTCATTAATAGAGTGAGATGTTGATGATAGAACGTAACTCTAAAATAGCCTCGACTAATGATCATGGAGAATGAGATATCGATGATATGTGATAAGTCGACATGTGGTCTGCGTCACATTCTTAGAGAATGTAGTATGTCTCACCTGCTACTAGTAATGGTTACTAGTGATGGACACATGGATACTTTTGGAAAGTATTGGTATACCCTGCTGATAAACTATTTGTTATACATGTCTAAAGTGTTATCAGCGTGTGGGAGATGAAGGTCATTTGACTTGAGATCAATACGCACCTTGTTTACAGAGTAATGTACTTTGACCCCGTCCTAAGCTTAAAGTCCTTATAGGATAAGATACGACTTGTGTTGGGTGCATTATGATGTAAATTAAGGTGGTAGTTGAGCCAAGAATAAGATTTATTCCTCGATTGGATATTCGAGAGAGCACTCAACTTCTCAGTGATATTACGTCGACTAAGTCATTGGCCAATGCAAGAGACATATTTAGAATATGATCTAGTTGTCGACTAATATAGATGAGATAAAGTGATCAAGCCATTTGGATAGACACATGGCAAATCCTAAGCTTGATCGCGTGTGTCGCGAATGAAAGGAATTTATCATCTCACATAAAGGTTATGTTTGTTGAATTCATGTAAACGTACTTCATATATTGAGTTCGTCGTACGGCGCAGTCTAGAAGTTCCGTATGGACCTTAATTGGATTAGTGTCGATATATGAAGGCCTATAGGGCCACACTATGTTGATTGACTCTTCGATCTAAGGGTGTATTGAGAAAATATTAAATAGTCGATTTGGAATCGAGATATTTAAATTGATAATAACTATGATATAATTTATATTAGATGGAAATTATTTAATTAAATCAATATTAGATTTTGGATTTAATGTGCTGAATATATATATATATATATATATGTTAAGCGAAAAACGGGAAACATCGTTTGACGTAAGGCGCCGCGACGCCGACCGACAAATGGGGCCCGAGAAAAACTGCCCATCAGACCTCATTTTTTGGGCCAGGCTTGGAGCCCAACCCTAATCCGTTTTGTGACCTAAATCACTATATATACAACACTAATCTCTAGTTATTATATACTAAGAATACCAATTCTATAAACTAATTCTAGAATTAGAGTCTAGGACGAAACTAATTAAACCAATTCTATAAGAATACCTATGCCAAGATTTCCTGGCTTTCTTGACAGAGGAATACACCATAGTAGTGCTTGCAGTCGAAGGGACAGTCACATGTAATCTCTAAGTAAAGACTCTAGATTTATTAACATGTAAGTGTTCATGTTTTATGTTACAAGTTTCGATTGTCATATAACCATACCAAAATAAATTGTTGGGGTAAGTAGAACAGAATTTTAAACTTTCATTGTGCCTACTTATATGTTTTGAACCCAACAAAACCCTACAGTGGTATCCGAGCTCAGGCTGGTTCAATGGTTATATAACAATTGAATAACATAATAATATGAGTTAAACATAAAATTGGATTAAAACAAGACTTCTTGAAATTCCTACATATCTTGACCGAATGGTTACCCTTTTGATATCACCCTAAATTATCACCTACGCTAAATCGAGGAAGTCATTCCGTTCTAACTCGGACTAAGCCAAATGCAGATAACCGGTTCATTGCAAACATGGTGCACGGCGAAGAACGAGTATGAATAGATGATGGTCGATATGTACGTTATTGATAATGGTGGATGAGGATAAAGGATCTGTGATTTAATCCCTAAATTGGATTTAGGGTTCGAACGATTTTAGAAAATCAACATAGAAATATTTTGTCAGGATGTCGGCGCCGCGACCCTATGGTAAGGCGCCGCGGTGCTTGCTAGGGTTTCAAGGCGGCGGCGTGGCCCTAATGCTTCATTTTATTTAATTCTGGACTTTCTAGACATTAGGCGTCGCGGCCCTAATGCAATACAAATGTTTCTGCCTTGCCAGCGCCACGACGCTAATGCATTGCAGAAGCAGAATTTTGGCTTCTGCTTCACTGGCACAGCGACTCTAATGATTAGCGCCGCGGCCCCATCGGTCTAAAAAAAATCTAAATGTTTAACCCATGATTATTATTATAAAGTATATTATTTGATAAGTATATTGTTTATGTGCTAAATATCAAATTATTTATCATTTAAATTACTAGAATAACGTTGGCAAATAACTGACTGGGTAGGCGACACCAAGTATGTGTTTAAACCGCTTAATATCATGCTTGGGCAGGCGGTACCCAATAAGTGCTTAATAGACTTTGCATGATAATTAAGATATTATATTTGATATAGCATACTAGAGTTGATCTTAGTTAAAACCCTGAATTAAAATGTTTCCTAAAATTTTAATACAAGTCTCATTTGAAATGAACGCGTCGTCTGTTATAATTGATTGTAGTGCAAAATTCTTTTCGACGAGATGAGTATTTATACCACAACATTTGCTCTAAGTCTACGAGAACTCAGACTCTTTCATAGATGCATGTTAAATGTAGAAGTAGGTGATAAACCTTCATGAGTATTTACACCACAATGTTTGCTCTTTAAGGCAAAACTCACTTAGATACATAATTGCAGTCGCATAACGGAGTTGACTTGCTAGGCTGTCTTGGCGCCACAGTGTCGGACAAGTCGAGAGACGCAGATCGATTATTTAGAACATTCGATCAAACAAGAGTTATATGTTGTTTGTAATTGGTTTGGAGACCTATCGAGTTATGCTATTGAAGTTATCAGCCACAGCAAATGCGGAGATAGCATGAACCTGGATCTTGGCCCATTATGACTATATTTGATATGAGTCTATATTCTTCCATTGGGTCGGAGAGTATGCTAAAATAGTGAGAGCTAATTAAACTAAAGGTCATGTTAATTAATTAATGAATGTGTTCAATAGAAATTATATTAAAGTTTAATTTCAAGTCTATATATATCTTCAGTTTATACAAAATGTCGAATCTGTCACTGAAAATATTGGTCGAGACAAACAAGCTGACTGGAGCAAATTACCCCGACTGGTTAAGAAATCTGTGATTACTGTTAAGACAAGAAAGAATTGAGTATGTGTTAGACACAATGTTCCCCATAGTTCCTGCTGAAAACTCTGCTGAGTATGCCCTGTTTGACAAGGTGGCTTATCAGAAACATCTAAACGATGCTACCTCGGCACAATGTGTAATGTTATCCTCTATGACTGTGGAGTTACAGAGGCAACATGAAAACATGGCCCCCAACGAAATGCTAGAACACTTGAAGAGTCTCTATAACTCACAATCTCAAACAATAGAGTATGAACTGTTGAGAGACCTTTTCAAGTGTAAGCTGAACGAAAGGGGTGAAGTGTCAGCGCATGTTCTGAATATGATTGGGTCTGATAGAAAGGTTGGCTTCAATTGGAATGAAGCTGCCTATAAATGTCTCTATCAACCTGATCCTGAATTAACTTCCTGATTCATTTGAGAATTTCATTGTGAACTTCAATATGAATGGGACCAAGGCAAGTCTTCCAGAGCTTCACAACATGTTGAAGACCTTTGAACCATCTACCTCTAAAGGTAAAGATGTGCTCATGGTGGGCTCTTCTAGCAAGTTTAAACCCAAGGGTAAGAACATGTAGAAGAAGAATGGTAAGACAGTTGCTGCACGTACAATTATGAAACCTAAAGGAGGTGTTCAGAAGAAGTCAAAGGTAGTTTCGGATGTGTGCCTTAACTGCAAGAAGAAGGGACACTGAATAAGGACTGCACAGCTCCAGGAGGAGGCAAAACACTAGGTGCTCATGGCTCTACTGGACAAGGTATGTTTGTCATTGAGATAAATATATTTATAAATAACTCTCACTGCTAGGTATTGGATACCGCATGTGGCTCACACATTTGTAATAATGTGCAGGGTCTGATTGACAGCAGAAAAGTTGGACCTTGGGAGGTAGACCTGCGCGTTGGAAATGGAGCACGAGTGGATGTTGAACACGTGAGAACTTATTTACTAGATTTACCTTCAGGTTTTTGTTTAGAACTAAATAATTGTTATTTTGTTCCCTCATTAATGAGGAATATCATTTCTATCCCAATGTTAGACATTGAGGGGTTTTTCTCATTTATTGCCAATGGCAGTTATGTACTGTCTTTTAATGATTTTGTTTGTGGAAATGCTCCACTTGTGGATGGTTTGTATGTTCTAAATTGTAGTCGTTTAATTTTTAATGTGCAAAATAAACGAGCTAAGATAAGTAATCCAAGAAACCCCACCTACTTATGGAATTGTAGACTTGGTCACATCAATGAATCAAGGATAGCAAGATTAAGAAAGTTAGACTACCTGGAACCATTTGACTTGGAGTCCTATGGTAACTGTGAATCTTGCTTGAGAGGAAATATGACCAACAACCACTTTCTGGGAAAGGAGTGCGAGCGAAAGAAGTACTTGAGTTGGTCCATACTGATGTATGTGGGCCATTTTCAACTCAAGCTAAGAGAGGCTTCCCTTACTTCATCACTTTTACAGACGATTTCACAAGGTTTGGGTATGTGTATCTTATGAAACACAAGTCCGAAGCCTTTGAGAAATTCAATGAGTACAAGTCAGAAGTAGAGAAGCAACTTGAAATAAGTATCAAGACCTTTCGATCAGATCGATGAGGTAAATACTTAAGTAAAGAATTTCTGGATTACTTGAAGCTTCATGGAGTCCAATCACAATGAACACCTCCTGGAACGCCACATATGAATGGTGTTGCTGAAAGGAGAAATCGAACCCTATTAGATATGGTTAGATCCATGATGAGTTTCTCAGCTCTACCAACATACCTTTGGGGCTATGCATTGCAAAGCTCAATTTATATTCTGAACAGGGTTCCTTCAAAGTCAGTATAGAAAACTCCATGTGAGATATGGAATGACAAGAAGTCAGCACTTAAACACATGTGACCCTGGGGGTGCCCTGCATATGTAAAGAAGATGCTTATTGACAAGTTGGAATCTAAAAGTGAGAAATATTATTTTGTGGGGTATCCAAAGGAAACTAAGGGACACTATTTCTATCTTCCTCGAGAACATAAGGTTATTGTTTCCAGAAATGCATCTTTTCTTGAAGAAGACTATGTCTATAAGGAACAGAGCTGCAATAAGATAGAACTTGAAAAAATTTAAGAACCACAGATAACACAGAAGTTGAACCCTTGTCAAAAGACCTAGACAAGGATTCAGTGGGAGTATTTGGTGAAGATTGGGTACTTAGAGTACGCACTCAGCCAGTGGGAGTGCTGTGAGAGATAGTGCAGAAATGCAAGGCTCTCATACACAACCAATGGAAGATGATACAATTGTTGTACATCATTCCATTTAGGAAATACATGAAAATGAAATTCCTGAAAGCTCTCAAGATGATGGATTGTCCAGCACACAAAGATCTTCTCACAATCAGAATGCAGCAAACACTGAAACGCAGAATGATCAACTCCGTAGGACCACTAGGACTCATCGTCCGCCTGAAAGACTTAATCTCATTGTTGAAACACACAATGAGATAGATATTCCTGATGACGATGAACCTACAACCTACAACGAAGCCATGTTAGACATTGATTCGCAGAGTTGGCAAGAAGCCATGAAATCTAAGATGGACTCGATGTACATCAATCAAGTTTGGAACTTAGTTGATTTGCCAAACGGGGTTAGACCCATATGATGCAAATAGGTCTTCGAGAAAAAGATTGATGCATATGACAAAGTATAGACTTATAAGTCAAGATTGGTGGCTAAAGGTTATAATCAACGGCTTGGGGTCGATTATGATGAAACCTTTTCACGTGTAGCGAAAATTAAGTCCATTCGGATTTTGCTTGCAATAGCCGCATACTATGATTATGACATTTGACAAATGTATGTTAAAACTGATTTCCTCAATGGTAACCTAATTGGGGAGGTGTACATGATACAACTTGAGGGTTTAATATCCAAGACTAAGCCCAACGCAATATGCAAGCTACATAAGTCCATTTATGGACTTAAGCAAGCTTCAAGGAGTTGGAATATTTACTTTGACAAAACAGTCAAATCGTTTGACTTTGTTAGAAGCAAAAAAGATCCCTACATTTATAGTAAGCACAAGGAAGAGAGTATTGTCTTTATTGTTATATATGTAGATGACATATTAATAATGAGATATAATAAGACTCTCATGCAATCAGTCAAGGAATGATTATCCAGCACCTTCATGATGAAGGACTTGAGTGAAGCCTGCTACATTCTTGGAATTAGGATCTATAGAGATAGACCTAATAGATTGTTGGGGTTGTCACAGTCCATATACATAGACAAAGTGCTAAGACGATTCTCTATGGAAAACTCTAAGAAGGAAGTCTTCATATGGGTCAAGACATCAAGTTATCAAAGAAGGATAGTCCTTCTACTGTTGCAGAACTTGAACGCATGAAAATAATCCCATATGCTTCAGCTATAGGATCTATCATGTATGCCATGACCTGTACGAGGCAAGATGTGGCCTATGCACTTAGTATGACTTGCAAATTTCAGCAGAATCCTGGGGAAGAACACTGGAAAGCAGTCAAGAGTATTCTTAAGTATCTTAGACGAACTAAAGAATATTTCTTAGTCTATGGTGGACAAGAGAAGCTAGTGTGTACTGGGTACACTAATGCTAGCTTCCAGAAAGATCTTGATGACTTCAAATCTCAATCTGGATATGCCTTCATTTTCAATGGCGGAGTAGTGAGTTGGAAAAGTTCCAAGCAAGCTACAACTACTGATTCGACAACTAAAGCCGAGTACATTGTTGGATAGGAAGCTGGTAAAGAAGATGTCACGACATCTGAGTTCCTGAAGGAACTAGGGGTTGTTCCAAATGCCACTTGTCCAATAACGATTTATTGTGACAACACTAGTGCGATTGCGCAAGCTAAGGAACCAAGTTCAATAAACAGAAACAAGCATGTACCGAGGAAATACCACATATTAAGGGAGATGGTGGAAACTGAAGAAATAATATTAGACTATGTTTCCACAGATGATAATCTAGCTGACTCGTTTACTAAACCATTAAGCTTAGTTAAGCATAATGGTCATTTTGAAAACATGAGTATTAGATACATCAGAGATTAGCTCTAGGAAGTGGGAGATTGAAAGTATGTATGTCCCAGAGACAATCATTATTAGGGACAAATATACTTGAACACATTCGTATTATTAATAAGATTAATATTTATGGCATTTGCAATTATTGAATTATTATTTGATTGTTTGTAATTATTTATTAATGTGCATCCCTTGAGCTTACGTTGTCATTAATAGAGTGAGATATTGATGATAGAGCGTAACTCTAAAATAGCCTCGACTAATGATCATCGAGAATGGGATATCAATGATATGTTATAAGTCGACATGTGGTCTGCGTCACATTCTTAGAGAATGTAGTATGTCTCACCTGCTACTAGTAATGGTTACTAGTGATGGACACATGGATACTTTTGGAAAGTATTGGTATACCCATCTGATAAACTATTTGTTATACATGTCTAAAATGTTATCAGCGTGTGGGAGATGAAGGTCATTTGACTTGAGGTCAATACGCACCTTGTTTATAGAGTAATATACTTTGACCCCGTCCTAAGCTTAAACTCCTTATAGGATAAGATACGATTTGTGTTGGGTGCATTATGATATAAATTAAGGTGGTAGTTGAGCTAAGAATAGGATTCATTCCTCGATTGGATATTCGAGAGAGCACTCAACTTCTCAGTGATATTAGGTCGACCAAGTCATTGGCCAATGCAAGAGACATATTTAGAATATGATCTAGTTGTCGACTAATATAGATGAGATAAAGTGATCAAGCCATTTGGATAGACACATGGCAAATCCTAAGCTTGATCGAGTGTGTCGCGAATGAAAGGAATTTATCATCTCACATAAAGGTTATGTTTGCTGGATTTATGTAAACGTACTTCATATATTGAGTTAGGTAAATGCAGTATGAGTCTAGGAGTTCCGTATGGACCTTAATTGGATTAGTGTCGATATATGAAGGCCTATAGGGTCACACTATGTTGATTGACTCTTCGATCTAAGGGTGTATTGAGAAAGTATTAAATAGTCGATTTGGAATCGAGATATTTAAATTGATAATAACTATGATATAATTTATATTAGATGGAAATTATTTAATTAAATCAATATTAGATTTTGGATTTAATGTGCTGAATATATATATATATATATATGTTAAGCGAAAAACGGGAAACATCGTTTGACGTAAGGCGCCGCGACGCCGACCCGGCAGTGGGCCCAGAAAAACTGGCCCACTGCACCTCATTTTTTGGGCCAGGCTTGGAGCCCAACCCTAATCCGTTTTGTGACCTAAATCACTATATATACAACACTAATCTCTAGTTACTATATACTAAGAATACCAATTCTATAAACAAATTCTAGACTTAGAGTCTAGGACGAAACTCTCTCAAACCTCTGCCAAGATTTCTTGGCTTTCTTGACAGAGGAATACACCATAGCATAGTGCTTGCAGTCGAAGGGACAGTCGCGTGTAATCTCTAAGTAAAGACTCTAGATTTATTAATCTGTAAGTGTTCATGTTTTATGTTACGGGTTTCAATTGTTATATAACCATACCAGAAGAAATTGTTGGATAAGTAGAACAAAATTTTAAACTTTTGCTGTGCCTACTTATATGTTTTGATCCCAACAAAACCCTACATGGATTATACTGGATATGTTGTTGTTGTCTCCGTCAAAATTGTTTTGGGTAAAATAATTAAGTGAAATTCATGAATTGCAAATCAAGCAAAAAACATGTGGATTAAAAACCCAAATCACTAGTACTACATTCCAATTGACCAGAAAGTGATGTGGTGATTAGAATCTCAAATTACATGTGACAAACCACCAAAGAGAACCCACAAAAATTGTGCTTTCACATTACTCCTTAGCTGATGATTCAATAGCTTATAATTTGGTATAGACTTTTAGACTATCATTTCTCTTGCATTATTTATGGGATGAGCCATAGAAAATAATCAGAAAATTAAAGGACCCAAAAATACATGATATTGACTAAATTTATATATAATAGTAAAATAGATAATTGTTATAAAACTAACATTTTAGTTATTTTTTTAAAGACCCCTTGCTATTGGTCCCTCGGTTATTGATAATTTTTATTTTGATCCTTGTGATATATGAACCAGCACGTTTGACCTTTAATTAATTGAAATGTGAAGTATGGTTCCTTTATGCCAGAAATATGTTATATTTTGACTATATTTAGAAGTATATTAGTTAAAAAATGGAGCAACAATACAATTTTAATGTAACACATGGGTAATCAAATGGTTGAACAATTAATAATTCTGAAAATTTGTGATTATTCACAAGCAAAGGGATCAGAAGTGCACATTTCAAATAATTGAAGGTTAAATATTTTAGCCAGATATCACAAGGACTAAAATCATAATTTATCAATATTTAAGGTACCAAAAGTGCTATTAAGCCAATTCTTTTATATTAGTTCACTGGTGAACTTTTACTAAATAAATTTTATTGAACATTATTTACCTATCATATTAAAAAATCATGAACTAATAGACACGAATTATTAAATGAATTACTAATTTTTAGGTAACTTACCAGATTTTCTTTAAATTATCTAGAGCAATTTTACAGTAAAAAAATAAAATAAAATAGATCCAGTTATAAGACCATAAATACTGAATAAACCTACTATATCAAACTCTTTGTTTCTTTTATTTATTGGTGAGAATTTTAAAATTAATTTAATCCGAAAAAACATTTATCCTAATTGAACTTATGTACAAAATTATTCCCCAAAAATAAATGTGGAGTGTGTTATTGATTAAGTTGCTATTCTAATTATTAATCATGTGGGAATTCCAGTGTATGTTGTTACCACATTTGTTACATGCATGAGAGAACATGCAATTCAATTAAATATATCCAACATAGAAGCATCTTTATTAGGTGTATCTTTCTGTCTCATTTTTTATGCCAATTTTAAAAATTCAAAAAAATATGTAGTGGATTATATTATTTTGTGCCAACCCACAGAAATCAGAAAAATGAAATAAAAATAGTGTGGCTTGAGCCAACTTGTAGTTTGGCTGAAGTCTCGAAGCTGCACAGTTTACCTCTCTTGCTTTCTTATTTTCTTTTACTAAAATTCTTGGACATAAGTAAATAAACTGTTCATGTCTCACTAAAAAAAGGAAAGTATGATACGTTAAGTTTGTGTTTTGCGTGTAATTGAGAGAACAGTCGGTCCATATTATATTTTACGTACGCAAATTTATCTTACATTTTCGTAGTTGTGGTCAGTGGACCGGGTTCGGATCTGGCGGGGTCGGAGCGGGATGGGCGAAGGGGTCGGGTCTGGCGGGGTCTTGCGGGACTTGCTCCAGTCCAGTCCCGATCCCGATCCCGTCGGTATCGGGTCGGGTCAGGGCGGGGTCCGACGGGTTTTCCTTTTTTTTTTTTAAAATAACATATGTATAAAAAAAACTCAATAAACAAGATAAGATAGTGTAATAAAAACATCTCAAAGTTGTTTTTGTGCCTCTTATATTATTTAATAGACATGATTTTTTTGTAATACAAATACAATTGTCTAAAATCTAAATTGCAACTTTGTGGTGTTGTCCAAAAGTTGCAAATTACATAATAAAATAGCAATTAAAAAAATTACATTCTCAAAAAAATCTGTTCTAATTGCTTGATGATTTCTTGTGGTTCTTCGGTTGAAATTGGTATTTGTTGGTCAAATTGATCCACGTCGCTTCCACTACCTTCGGTTAAGATTTCGTTGTAGTTTTCATCTTCTTCTTCGTTGATCTCCGGTTGACCGCACCTTCTCCGCTCGTATCCAATCTCTGAATAATACTGCAATTTCCAAGCTGTCTCCGGCTAATGAGTGTATGTAGTCTCCTATTTGATATCTGCCGGCAGAAAAAGCGCTTTCAGACGCAGTTGATGACGCTTGAATGTTCAAAACATCTCGGGCCATCAATGAAAGTGTCGGAAATGTCTTCTCATTCCCCCTCCAGTATTTCAGCAAGTCTTCATGTCCATCTTCATTGATAACTTCTTGGTACGGTACAGAACCCTGCAAAACAAAAATATCCAACTCGCTAATTTGGTTAGTAGTAGAGGTACAGCCGCACATTCTATTTCTGAGGCTTTCAATACTAGCCGCAGAAACAACATGTCTTTTGTGAGGTTGTGTTGAAGATGAAGAAGATGGTATGGAAGCCGGTAAGTTATTAGCATTTTCTTGTTGATAAAATCTATATATTTTTTTGCATTGGTCTTCTACGCTAGACAATACTTCTTCTTTAGTTTGTTCAATAGGTGGTGGGTGATTTAGATTTTTGGGACTTGGAGGTGGTAGTACTTCTATACAATCGTAAATAGTTTCAATTAGTGATTTAGTACCGTCTATTTTAATAGTAGGATTTAATACATAACCAATAATATAAATAGTGGGAATAGGAATAAAATATTTTTTTATTTTGACAAATATTTTTTTAATAGCTGCCTTATAAGCTGATTTTTCCATATATTCACTAAGTAATAAAAATATTAGAGTTATATAAAACAACATAGTTGAAATAGTAGGATAATATATACCGGAAAATTCTTTTGTTGCTTGAAAAAATTTCTCTAAAAATACAATAAGTTCGGAAATTTTTACCCAATCACTATCTAAAATCATATCAGCTGGATTTTTATTATGAGAGTTAAAAAATAAAGTTATAGGTATTCTATAGTCATAAGCAACAAGTAGTTGCTCGTATAAAGAATTTCACCTAGTGGATACTTCTTGTGGAATTTTTCTATAAGATAGTCTACAATCGTGACAAGTTTTTTTATATTCTTTTCTACGTTGTACTTTATTACTTTTAAAAATAAAGTTTATAGCAAATTGTATTTTACTAAGAATGTCTTCAAAAAGTGATAGACCATCCTTTACAATTAAGTTATATATATGGCACGCGCATTTTATATGAAAATGATCTGAAAAAGATGGAGTTAAACTATTTTTTAAAATTGTAATTGCGTAATTGTTAGAAGAAGCGTTATCTAATGTAATAGTCATAATTTTATCGGTTATTCCGTAATAATGGCACACTTGATAAATATTATCTGCAATAAAAGTACCAGTGTGCCTATCATCTATATATCTATACGCTAAAATACGTTTTTGAATAGACCATTTATAATCTATCAATTGACAAGTTACAGTTAAATAATCACGGCCGTTAGTACTACGACCTATATCAGACGTGATAGATACTTTGCCATTAAAATGATATAATGAATAACGTAAATACTGTTGATATTCATGTGCGAATTTAAATACATCTCTCTTAACAGTTGATCTAGGAAAACCGTTAAAAGCAGGATTATATATATCTCTAATGTAATGAATAAAACCGGGAGATGAAGGAAATGAAAAAGGCAAACCCTCCACAATAACTAATTTTGATGCTCTCCCTATCTCTATGTTTATTGTATTTAGGGCCTACAATTCCCCCCGTCATAGGGTTAATTTGACCCTGTACTTGGTCCGGGACAGTATCAGTATGTGAACCTTGTCCCGATGGAACGGGTATTTGAGCACCCGGTTTTGAAGACTGGTATTGGGCATACCTAGCTGGATGAGCACTTACTACGTGTCTAATTAAACCCCCCGTCCCACCGTGACCTTTTCCAGTTTTAAATTTTAAAACATTTTTACAAATTTTACAATAGCTAATTGATTCTCTACGTCCCTATCAAAAAATGTCCATGCATCTGATTTTAATGGTCGTTTTGCTGGACCTCGTCTCATACTAGGGGGAATATGAGGTATTTCAGTTGAAGGTGCACTAGTGGGTGTGTTGTCATCAACATTAGTGGGTGTATCATCGTCTAAATTAAAGTCTTCTTGAGTTCCAGAAAATAGCTCCTGGTCTAAATCTAATGGTATTGTAGGAAAATATTGAGTATCAACAAAATCATCCTGTGTAGGAATAAGATGACTAGAAGAAGTACCCTTGCCCTGGTTGCCCCTACTAGAAGAAGCACCCTTACCTTAAACATACCTTTTAATAATTCCATTTTAATTATGATAATAAATAATTAAAGATAATAAAATTAAGTGCGCTAAATAAAATAAACAGACAATAATAATTTAATGAAGGAACGAATGTACCAAACGCCGACGTAACGTCGACGTGTAATCGAGAGGTTGAAAATTGAAACTTTGCTCGATGGAAGATCCTCAAGCTAGTTGCCAACTTCACTCCCAATTCCCAAATGAATAGATAAAATTGAATATTTAGCAAACAATGTAGACTTGTAGAGAGATATATTGACAGATTAGAGAGATTGTAGAAAGATTTGTGAGAAAGATGAAGAGAAAATGAGTTATTTATAGTTGGAAAATTGGGTTAAAGTGTAAATATAATAACTTATAGGTTAAAAATAAATATTAAGGGGTAGGGGGGAGGCCTAAAATGGCCGTTGCCGAACGGCCAAAATCTAAAATGGTCGTTGGTGCAACGATTATATTTGCAAAGGGGGAGAAATCGGGCGGGATCAGGGTCGGGACGGGCTCTGGGCAGGCGGGCCTGGGGCGGGCTCAAGTCTGGCGGGACGAGACATTGTCCCGTCCCGTCCCGAGTTCGAGTCCCGCCATCATTTTTTTTTACGCGGGGTCGGGGCGGGATCGGGACAGGGTCGGGCCGTCCCGGCCCACTGGCCACCTTACATTTTCGTAAGGATAATATTTTTAGGCTTGAGTAGAGTGTCTTTAAAAAATGGAATTTTTTTAAAAATATATTAATTACTCACCTGCATTGCAAAAAGATAGCTCAAAAATTACATTATAAAGCTTTGACCCCAAAACACTTTTATAAAGTATTATATACTTATATACAAAAGATAGATACATTATGTTTATAGATGTTTGAAAGTGTATACATATTTATACACCTATATACATAAACACCCATATACACTCATATACACCTATATACGATCATATACACTATTATACACCCACTATCCCTGCTCCTCCCGATTTCTCCATCGCCAACCTCAACCATTTTCGACGACCCCCACCGCCGTCACCTGCACTCCACCCCCCGCTACTCCACCACCACCTTCATGAGTTTTTCAATAAAAGGATAGATCTAGAGCTAGGTGATTTTTTATCAGATCAGATCCACGGCAGCGGAGGAGGCGGCCAGATCTGAGCCACCGAAAAAGTCATCGTCATCGGAGAAAGAGAGAGGAAGCGCGACAGAGAGCAAGGGGTCGTGGGTGTTGTCACTGGAGCTCTGGTGGAATTTTGCCGGAGATGGCGGCTTCGACAAGGGTCAACAGTGATGAAGGGAGGAGGGGGAGAGGGGCGACGTTGTGGCGGTTTAGTTGTTGGCTGCTCCGGTTTACCGGAGATAGAAGCTCCTCGCCGGAGCAACGAATGAGACGGGTACGAGAGGGAGAAGGGCGTGTGAAGCAGTGGGGGCGTGGTTGTGGGTTCTGTGGATAGTGGTCGGAGCTCTAGCGTGAGGATGTTTCCGGTGGTGCTGACCTCCGACAGCGAATTTGGGATGCCGACGATTAGGGTCTGGCGAAGAAGAGAGGGGAAGAGGGAGTGAGTGTAGAGAGAGAGGGGGGGGGGGAGGAGGAGGGAGTGGGTCATTTTTTGCAAGATTTAAAAAGATGTGTTAATTTTGGTAGCATTAGTACCCTAATTAACATAGGGTGTAATTATTCCTTAAAAAATAGTCTCTCTACCTCTACGAGATAAGAGTAAATCTACGTACACTCTACACTTTCCATATTTCATTTATAAAATTACCCTGAATAAATAATTATTGGTATTGTTAATATTTTTGAAGCTTGAACCCCTAATTTCATGGTCTCAAGTTAAATGGCAATTATTTTGTCAAGATTTTCCTTCATACTCTTTTTGTCTTCGCTTTCGTTTTCAAGAATGCGCTGTCATGACTTACGCACTTTGTGTGTTACTTTGCTTGTGCTTGTGCTTTGTCTTGAGCCGATGGTCTCTCGGAAACAGCCGCTCTACCTACCAAGGTAGAGGTAAGGTCTGTGTACACCCTACCTTCTTCAGACCCCACATTGTGGGATTTCACTGGGTATGTTGTTGTACTCTTTTTGTCTTCGCGTTATCATTAATCTACATATTTAACTTGAATCATGTAAAAAAGTTAAATATATTGTAAACATATATAAATTTATTGGTTTATAGTATTCTAATTTCACCTTTAATATTAAGTGAAAATTCAACAGAAGTTTCTATTTTATATTCTCAACGACAACAACATATTAAGTGAAATTTCATAAGTGGAATTGAAAAGGATAGAATGTAGACATTACCTACCTCGAAAGAAAGATAGAGAATATATTTACATTTTCGAGATGCAATATTTGATTGTTATCCATTTGTTTCTATAATCATACTCTGACCCACATCCTACATTATAAACAAAGTAGAGGTTTAAGAAAAATTAAAAGAAAGTTTAAATAACTTCATGAAATTACAAATAAAAGAAAATTTACTCCCGCTTGATCACTATAGTTTTCTTTTTTTCTGAAATTTTATTCCAAAAAATTATTTGGACATAGAATTGTTTCGATTTTCTGGAATGCAAAAAACTCTAAAAAATTATTTTCACAATCTTTAATTGAAATCACTCACAAAACACAAAAATAGCTTCGATTTGTATTTATGTCCAAACACAATTTTAATTTTTAAATACTATTTTCAACTTGAAAATAAGTACTATTTTTTTTAAATTTCACAATTTTTATGTTCAAAAACACTAAAAATAATAATAAAAAAAGTTTAATTTCAATTTCACATCAAAAAGGAAAATTCACTTGAAAGAAAAGGAAAAATAGCTAAGCAAATGGAAACCTTAACGGCAATTAAGAAAGTGAAAAAAATGGAGTGGAAGAGAAAAATCAAAGAAATTCAGCTAGCAGCTAGCAGCTAGCAGCTAGCAGCTTAGCTCCAAAGCTTAGAGCATTTCCAATTTTCCATCACTCACACTCCCATTCTCAGCTGTCTGTCGGTGGTCCTCCTTCTTCTTTCTTGCTCTCTCTCTCTCACACACACACACACACTACAAGTCACATACAAAATTCTGTATCTCTCTAATTCACTTTTTGATCTTCTTTCTTCATACATATACAATATTCTTCTTCGCTTCTCTACTACTCAACCTCTTTACCCCAAATGCAATAACAAAGAGAAAAACAAGATCTTCTCTTCCAAAGTCTTATCTTTTTCTCTCTATCTATCTCTTGTGTCTTTCTTGCATTCTTGATTATCAAGATTTTGCTGTATAGTCTTAAAGGTTCAATTTTTCCTCATTTAGTAGATCGTTTAGCTATTTTTGTGAAATGTGTATGTGGGGTTGGATTTAATTGGAAAAACCCATCTGGGGTTTTGTTTTTTGAGGTAAAGATGTGAGCTTTTAGCAATTTTTGTGAAATGTGGATGTGGGTTTTGGTTTAATTGGAAAAACCCATCTGGGGTTTTGTTTTTTGAGGTAAAGATGTGAGCTTTGATGGTGTGTGATCTGGATCTTGTGTTTTCTTGAATTGATGTTGTGAGATTTATGGTGAATTTTGATTTGGATTGTGGGAATCTAGCAAGGCAATTGTGTTTAGTGCTCTATTGACTTTAAATTATTGCTGAATCTGATCTCAGAGTTATGTGGTTTCCATATGTGAATTTGGTTAGTTTTGGTTGGGACTAGTCAAGTAATTCTAGTGGTACTATCATTCTTGGAAACTAAGCCATTACAACTTGATCTGTATCTTTTGTTAATGTATGATAAGCACACTTCATTTTCTTAATTTGGCTAAGTTCAGTTTCTTGGTTTTTATAGAGTTCTGGAATAAATGTTTTTTTACTGGTGCTTTGCAGGAGGCTGTTAGCTTTCTTCTGTGTCTTGGAGGTAGATCTGCCGTGAAGATCTCGAGATCACAGCAAAGCTGGCGGCCACACTAGCTTGGAGGTTCACTGCTGCCAATGGCAGCAGTCTTACCACTAATGATAAGGTAAAGTTCCCTTTTTAAAGAAAAAGAAACTGATTTGGTAAATTTCGTCACGTTTTATTCGATATGTGAGCTGTTGAACTATTTTACTCAAAGATCTGAAGATACCCTTGGTGCCTTTCACTCTACCTGGGTGGTCATAACTACTAGTTCTATGTGCGATCTTAGTATCCAGTACTTTGTTTTTCTTTGAAACTGTAATGCAGTTTATTCTCAGGTCGACATGTTATAACTTATCCGATTGATTAAGTCGTTGTGTCTGTCGATACCCACCTGCTCGGAGTGCGATAAGTATTACTCTGTATCTAAATCCAGGTGGTTCTCATTGTTCCACTTCTTTCCTTTGAAAATAGAGAACCTTGTGGAGTGGGGAGTGCGAGGGCAATAGTTCTTTTTGCATTTCTTTTTGTTGGAGAAGCTGTGCGTATCATGTGAACATTTTAAATTTAAAAGGGTTGCATCACTCACTCATTGCTGCATCTCGAATATATATTTCTATAATCCCATGACAGAGAAAAATTATAGATTTATACAATTTTACATTCTTTGTTGAGTCGTAAAGTCATAACTGTCTGTTTTCAAGATATTAGTCGCGTTATTGATGGTTGATTTCAACGTCATATTCGTGCTACTTTCCTTCTTGAATGACATAAATGGATGTTGTGATTTTCTAGACTCTTTTGACACATTCCTCACCAATATCTATCAATTCTTTCTTGTTACAGGAAAGAAATGGGGATGCTAAACCTCATGATATGGAGCCTCCGACTCCACATTCAATCATGAAAACATCTTCGAGGTTAGTCTAAACATTAATGCTTTCAGTTTAGGGGCTCATAATGATCTGGTCTATGGTTTGTGTTTTACTATGTGAAGCGTTTAGCTGTATAGTTGGGAGATGCCGTTTGTTGTTGTGCTATAAGCATGACTGCATGAGCAAATGAAAACACTCTTTTCCTTGCACAACTATATCTGTTGCTCTGTATTTGCAAATGCTGTTACTGTTTCTTATACTTGATGAGTCCTCAATTAAACTCGTCTAAAAATTCTTTCTTTTTGTTTATAAGATTCCAATATTTTTATCTCAATATAGTATCCATAGTTCTGCAACTCCTACACGCATCGGTTGCACAAAACATAAATCATACATAAGCTTCCATTTTGTTCACCTTTCATCCACAGATAGTGTAGATTCTTCAACTGCAAGATAGATTCACATAAGAAACAGTTTGTGCAATGTGGATTACATTTTGCTTTGGACATTCCTGGTCTTTGCTGTTACTTTTTAAACTGAAAATATTTTAACTGCAGCTGACATATCATGTGCTTTGTTTTCTGTTGTAAGATACTAAACTGATGAAAGTTGTTACCAGTAAGAAAAGCAGCAATTGAACAAAATTTGTAATATCATTTAAAAGGATGCAGCTTTTCTGTAACCTCATGTGGACCAAATAACTGTTTTACGCCATGATAGTCATGGCTGATTAAGACTACAAACATATCCTGAAAGGACATTTTGCTATTAATTTCTGCAGAGATCGTAGTAGCATGGAGGATCCAGATGGGACATTAGCAAGTGTTGCTCAATGCATTGAGCAGTTACGCCAGAATTCCTCATCCATGCAAGAGAAAGAACATTCACTTAAGCAATTGTTGGAGCTTATTGATACACGAGAAAATGCATTTAGTGCTGTTGGCTCACATTCTCAAGCTGTTCCAGTACTTGTTTCTTTACTCCGTTCTGGATCACTTGGGGTAAAGATGCAGGCTGCTACAGTTTTGGGTTCTCTCTGTAAAGAGAATGAACTGCGAGTGAAAGTGCTATTAGGAGGTTGCATTCCACCTCTCCTTGGTCTTCTCAAGTCAAGCTCAGCAGAAAGTCAGATTGCAGCAGCAAAAACTATATTTTCTGTGTCTCAAGGTGGTGCAAAGGATCATGTCGGCTCAAAAATATTTTCAACTGAAGGAGTTGTGCCAGTATTGTGGGAGCAATTAAAAAAGGGACTAAAAGCTGGAAACATTGTGGACGACTTACTAACAGGAGCTTTGAAAAACCTTTCAACCAGCACTGAAGGATTCTGGTCTGCAACAGTACAAGCTGGAGGGGTGGATATACTTGTTAAATTACTGAATAATGGACAGCCAAATACTCAGGCAAATGTCTGCTTTCTCCTTGCTTCTATGATGATGGAGGATTCTTCTGTGTGCTCAAGAGTCTTAGCCGCAGAGGCCACCAAACAACTTCTTAAACTACTTGGACCTGGCAATGAAGCCTCAGTTAGAGCAGAAGCTGCAGGTGCTCTTAAATCTCTATCTGCCCAAAGCAAAGAATCCAGGAAAGAAATAGCAAATGCTAATGGTATTCCTGCTCTGATAAATGCTACCATAGCTCCTTCAAAAGAATTCATGCAGGGCGAGTACGCCCAAGCTTTGCAGGAGCATGCAATGTGTGCGCTTGCAAATATTTCTGGTGGCTTGTCATATGTCATTTCAAGTCTTGGTCAAAGCCTTGAATCTTGCACCTCACCTGCACAAGTAGCTGATACATTGGGGGCTTTAGCTTCGGCTCTCATGATATATGATAGCAAAGCAGAAAATTCAAGAGCATCAGATCCTTTGGAGGTGGAAGAAACACTGGTTAAGCAATTTAAGGCCCGCTTACCCTTTCTAGTGCAGGAGCGTACTATTGAAGCACTTGCCAGTTTGTATGGGAATGCTGTACTCTCTAGCAAACTTACGAATTCTGATGCGAAACGCCTATTGGTTGGTTTGATCACAATGGCCGCGAATGAAGTTCAGGATGAGTTGATAAGGTCCCTTCTCTTTCTATGCAAAAATGAAGGTAGCTTATGGCATGCACTACAAGGCCGTGAGGGAATTCAGCTGTTGATTTCTCTTCTTGGGCTCTCATCAGAGCAGCAACAGGAGTGTGCTGTTGCTCTTCTTTGTCTTCTATCTAATGAAAATGATGAAAGTAAGTGGGCCATTACAGCAGCTGGTGGCATACCTCCACTTGTTCAAATTCTGGAAACTGGGTCTGCCAAAGCTAAGGAAGATGCAGCAACTATCCTTGGAAACCTCTGTAATCACAGTGAAGATATCCGTGCTTGTGTTGAAAGTGCTGATGCTGTTCCTGCTTTATTGTGGCTTCTGAAGAATGGTAGCTCCAATGGGAAGGAAATTGCTGCAAAGACACTGAACCATTTGATTCACAAATCAGATACTGCAACTATTAGTCAACTCACTGCACTATTAACTAGTGATCTTCCAGAGTCTAAAATTTATGTCCTAGATGCATTAAAAAGTTTGCTCTCTGTGGCCCCTCTGAGCGATATGTTGCATGAAGGTAGTGCAGCAAATGATGCAGTTGAAACGATGATAAAGATATTGAGCTTCACCAAGGAAGAGACTCAGGCTAAGTCTGCTTCAGCTCTTGCTGGAATTTTCCATCTCAGGAAGGACCTGAGAGAAGGTACCCTTGCTGTGAAGACTTTGTGGTCACTCGTGAAGCTTCTGAATGTTGAATCTGAATCCATCTTAGTCGACACATCACGCTGCCTTGCTGCAATATTTCTCTCTATTAGAGATAGCCGTGACATTGCAGCAATTGCTAGAGATGCATTGCCTTCATTAATGGTGCTTGCAAAGTCCTCAGTTTTACAAGTTGCAGAACAAGCAGTATGTGCTTTGGCCAATCTTCTTTTAGATCCCGAGGTGGCCGAGAAGGCAGTTCCTGAAGAAATTATCTTACCTGCTACTAGAGTTCTTCGTGAAGGCACAACTGGTGGAAGGACCCATGCTTCCGCAGCAATTGCTCGTCTTCTTCAATTTAGTGAGGTTAATCCTGCCTTAACTGATTGTGTTAACCGTTCTGGAACAGTTCTTGCATTAATTTCTTTCCTAGAAGCAACTGGCAGCGACTCTGTTGCTATATCAGAAGCTTTAGATGCTCTTTGTTTCCTCTCAAGGCTGGAAGGAGCTAGTGGAATCAAACCTGCGTGGGCAGTTCTAGCTGAATATCCAAATAGCATAATCCCAGTGGTTTCATGCATTGCTGATGCCTCATCGGTATTGCAAGACAAAGCTATTGAGATATTGTCAAGACTCTCCCAAGCTCAGCCTACTGTTCTTGGCGATGCTATTGCTTGTGCCTATGGATGCATTTCTTCAGTTGCAAGAAGGGTAATCTGTTCCTCCAATGCTATGGTTAAAATAGGAGGAAGTGCACTTCTTGTTTGCGCTGCAAAAGTCAATCATCAGAGAGTGGTGGAAGATCTAAATGAATCGAAGTCTTGTATTCCACTCATTCAATCATTTGTTGGGATGCTAAATGCTTCAGCGTCTCTACATTTGGAAGACCAGGGGGATAAGATTGCAATAAGCATATCCAGGAATGCCGAAGAAAAATCAAGAAAGGATGAGATGGAGAAAAGTACTTTAGTTGTTTCCGGGGTCAATATAGCTATTTGGCTACTTTCTGCTCTTGCTAGTCGTGATGATAAAAGTAAAGTTGAGATTATGGAGGCTGGTGCAATTGAAGTTCTTACAGAGAGAATCTCTCAATCTTTTACACAGTTTACACAGGTAATTACCTTTAAGTGTTTTCTTTCTGTGATAGAACCACATCTAACCCAAGACTCATGATTTTGTTCTGTTATATCTCTTGTGCTGAAGCATTATATGCCCTTTGGTAAAATCTTTACAGACTGATTTCAAGGAGGATAGCAGCATATGGATTTGTGGATTGCTTTTGGCTGTCTTATTTCAAGATAGGGACATCATACGAGCAAATGGAACGATGAAAGCCATACCCGTGCTAGCTAATCTGCTGAAGTCAGAAGAGTCAGCAAACAGGTATTTTGCTGCACAAGCCGTAGCCAGCCTTGTCTGTAATGGTAGCAGGGGAACTCTGCTGTCTGTTGCAAATTCAGGAGCACCATCCGGACTCATAACGTTGCTTGGTTGTGCTGATGAGGATATAAAGGACCTTGTTGCACTATCAGAGGAATTTGCTTTGGTCCGTAACCCAGATGAAGTTGCACTTGAGAGGTTGTTTAGGGTCGATGATATTAGGGTTGGTGCAACTTCTAGGAAAGCTATACCATCCCTTGTTGACTTGCTAAAACCTATCCCAGATCGTCCTGGTGCACCTTTTCTAGCTCTTGGACTTCTGATTCAGCTTGCCAGAGATTGCCCTTCAAATAAGATTGTTATGGTGGAATCTGGAGCTCTTGAAGCACTGACTAAATACCTTTCACTTGGCCCACAAGATGCAACTGAGGAAGCTGCCACTGATTTGTTAGGTATCCTATTTACTACTGCTGAAATATGCAGACACGAATCTGCTTTTGGTGCTGTTGGTCAGCTAATTGCAGTTTTACGTCTTGGTGGAAGAGGGGCAAGGTATAGTGCTGCCAAAGCCTTGGAAAACCTGTTCTCAGCAGATCACATCAGGAATGCAGAATCAGCTAGACAGTCTGTTCAGCCTTTGGTTGAGATTCTAAATACTGGTCTGGAGAGGGAGCAGCATGCAGCCATTGCTGCATTAGTTAGGCTTCTCAGTGAGAATCCTTCAAAAGCTCTTGCAGTTGCAGATGTTGAGATGAATGCAGTGGATGTTCTTTGCCGAATTCTTGCATCAAGCTGCTCAATGGAGCTGAAGGGTGATGCAGCCGAGTTGTGTTGTGTTTTGTTTGGAAATACAAGAATAAGGTCTACAATGGCTGCAGCTAGATGTGTGGAGCCTTTGGTTTCTCTTCTTGTTACTGAATATAGTCCTGCTCATCATTCTGTTGTTCGGGCATTGGATAAACTAGTGGACGACGAACAGTTGGCTGAACTAGTTGCAGCACATGGTGCAGTCATTCCCCTAGTTGGCCTTCTTTATGGCCGAAATTATTTACTTCATGAGGCTATTTCTAGAGCTCTTGTGAAGTTGGGGAAAGATAGGCCTTCCTGTAAGATGGAAATGGTCAAGGCTGGGGTTATTGAGAGTGTGCTTGACATTCTGCATGAAGCACCAGATTTCCTCTGTGCTACATTTGCTGAATTGTTCAGAATACTGACAAATAATGCTAACATTGCTAAGGGACAATCTGCTGCAAAGGTGGTAGAGACACTTTTTGTATTGCTGACGAGACCGGAGTTTGGACCTGATGGGCAACACAGCACGCTGCAGGTCCTTGTGAATATCCTAGAACATCCGCAGTGCCGAGCTGATTATACCCTGACATCTCACCAAGCTATAGAACCTCTTATTCCCTTACTTGATTCTCCCGCTTCTGCCGTGCAACAACTGGCTGCTGAGCTTCTGTCTCACCTGCTTTTGGAAGAGCACCTGCAGAAGGACTCAGTTATCCAGCAAGTGATTGGTCCCTTGGTACGGGTCCTTGGTTCTGGTATACCCATTTTGCAGCAGAGAGCTGTGAAGGCCTTGGTCTGTGTTGCACTAACTTGGCCAAATGAAATTGCAAAAGAAGGTGGTGTTACTGAGCTGTCTAAAGTTATACTGAATGCTGACCCTTCACTCCCTCATACCTTGTGGGAGTCAGCTGCTGCAGTATTATCCAGTATTCTACAATTTAGCTCTGAGTTTTATCTGGAAGTACCTGTTGCAGTGTTGGTAAGATTGCTTCGCTCTGGTAATGAAGGCACAGTTCTTGGTGCATTGAATGCTCTTCTTGTGTTGGAGACTGATGACTCCACCAGTGCTGGAGCTATGGCTGAAAGTGGGGCAATCGAGGCTCTCTTAGAACTTCTCAGATGCCACCTTTGTGAGGAAACTGCTGCAAGACTCCTTGAGGTTTTGCTGAACAATGTGAAGATCAGAGAAACAAAAGCCACCAAGTCAGCAATTGTGCCCTTATCGCAGTATCTTTTGGATCCGCAGACTCAAGGGCAACAAGCAAGGTTACTGGCAACTCTTGCTCTTGGTGACCTATTCCAGAATGAGGCTCTTGCTCGAAGCAGCGATGCTGTTTCAGCTTGCCGGGCATTGGTGAATCTTCTTGAAGATCAGCCTACTGAAGAAATGAAAGTCGTCGCTATATGTGCCTTACAGAACCTTGTCATGTATAGCAGATCAAATAAGAGAGCAGTTGCAGAAGCTGGTGGTGTCCAGGTTGTGTTAGATCTGATTGGTTCAAGTGATCCAGAGACATCAGTACAGGCAGCAATGTTCATTAAGCTTCTCTTTTCCAATAATACCATTCAAGAGTACGCTTCAAGTGAAACTGTCAGGGCTATCACTGGTAAGATTTCTTTTCCCCATACTCCATTGTTACAGAGTTATCTGCATTGCAACTACAGAAGAAAAATGATATAAACAAATGACTGGCAAAAGATAAATTGGCTAGTTCATTATTTAATTAAGAAATCCAAAAGAATCTCTAATTTACAAGATATGATATATCTGGTACTTGGTAGGAGTGTAATATACACGGGTAACTATATGTTCTTATACATTTCATATATTGAAAATTAGTATCTCAAATAAGATAAAATGATGGTGGATTCTCCTGAGTATTTTCGATCGAGGTTGAATAATACTAAAGTAAACAGTTTACTATGGATCCTAGCATGGAGAAATGATGTGTTATTGCATCTAAAAAGTTTATAAACTTTAGTATTGGAAGTATGTGCAAATGGAGTCATTTCTTGTTAATGTTAATTGCTTTGCTTATTAATTTAATTAATTTCCTGGCTTTGTAGCTGCAATTGAGAAAGATTTATGGGCCTCGGGAACTGTAAACGACGAGTACCTCAAGGCGCTGAATGCACTGTTTGGAAACTTCCCCCGTCTAAGGGCTACTGAACCTGCAACCCTGAGTATTCCACATCTGGTGACATCCCTGAAGACTGGTTCAGAGGCAACTCAAGAAGCTGCTTTGGATGCTCTGTTTCTTCTCCGACAAGCTTGGTCAGCATGTCCTGCTGAAGTGTCTCGAGCACAATCAATTGCTGCTGCAGATGCCATTCCGTTATTGCAGTATCTGATACAATCAGGGCCCCCTCGGTTTCAGGAGAAGGCAGAATTTTTATTGCAATGTTTGCCTGGGACTCTGGTAGTAATAATAAAGCGAGGGAACAACATGAGACAATCAGTTGGAAATCCAAGTGTTTTTTGCAAGCTTACCCTTGGAAATACTCCACCTCGCCAAACGAAGGTACAGTCATTTTTCAATACTTCATCATCTCAAAGTACACGACCATTTCTCATTTTTATGTGGGTTTGGAACCCTTTTTCTGCAATGTTGACCAAACTCTAATTTTATAAAGAACTTTTACTGTGTGTCGGGGTGGAGGTGGGAGTGATGGAGGAGGGGACGGAGGGAGTGAAGGACCCTAATTTGCAAACTTGTAAATTAAGTAGAACATGATAGCTCTAGAATCTGTTGACTAAAGGAACCTCCGCCTCCAACCTTGAAATTGGGGTTCGAGTCACCAAGAGTGCAAAGTGGGAACAGGTCATTCTTGGCTCCTGGGGGGTGGGGGGTGGGGGGTTAGGTTTACCTTGTAGAATTCAATTAATGCATTGGAAAATTGGGTGATGTTTGATTCACAATGATGAGTAATTAGGACTTGTACTTCTCCAACAACTAAATAGTGAAGTTAACTTCTTTGGTACACTCAATATGCATAGATCTTTATTGCTAGTCCTTTCACACCCTCATATGGTTCACAATTCCTTGTTTTTGTCCTCTGTCAGGTTGTTTCAACTGGTCCTAATCCGGAGTTCGATGAGAGCTTTTCATGGTCCTTTGAAAGTCCTCCTAAAGGCCAGAAGCTTCATATTTCATGCAAGAATAAGAGCAAAATGGGGAAGGTAAGTGCACTTTAGAATTGTGTAACATTCTCCTGTTAATATTACTAATCATTTTAAAAGTGATGGGACACTGAACATTTTGTTAAAATATGCTTCTCGATTTCTGTCGCTTCTGGACTTCTTCTAAACTCGTTCCGGTTTAATGACAGAGTTCATTCGGTAAGGTCACGATCCAGATTGACCGCGTAGTTATGCTGGGTGCAGTTGCTGGGGAGTACACCTTGTTGCCCGAGAGCAAAAGCGGACCCTCGAGGAATTTGGAAATAGAATTTCAATGGTCCAATCAGCAGCAGCAGTTGGAAGAAGGTTCTTCTTAATCAAATTGCATAGTAGGGTAGAGAAACAAATGTTTGGAACTTTTTTCTGTTTTCTGTTTCCTTATTTCTTCCTGTTTAATTATAAGGTGAATGTATATAGTGTCTGGTATAGGTTTTACTACTCTTGATCAATATTTAGTTTCGGAAACGGCTATTTGTCAATGTATTCTTTTTGTAACTTGAGTCACTTAGTATCTTTAAGGAAGGGACATGGATTCATGGTTTGCTTCCTTCGTATTTTTTGTATCCATATTTGTTTGATGAAAGAAAACAGTGGTTTGAGGAGGTGTATTGTATTTCATAACTTCCATTTAATATCACTATTGTTATGTGAGAATTCAGTCTGTTGTATGCACTTTGTTTGAATATCAATCACCTCTTCTTCCATAAAGGTAACTCTATATTGCTGTTTATTTTACCAATTTTAAGAATGAAATCAAAAGGACTATATTTGTTTGAGATCTTACTTAGAAGATGCTGGAGCTGCTTTGCATAAAGCATATTACAAGTTCAAACATAATCTGATCAAGAAACAGCAGATGTTGAAAAATCAAGTACTAATTTAGACTGCAAAGTATAAGATATAAGATAAATAAGTGGCTTCATTTAGTTGTCCTTTTAACCAATAAATAAAATAAAATAAAATAAGATTAGAGTAAGCTCGTTTGCATGTGAAAATGTTCTTTTGATGCTTCATATTGGGACAGTGGACCATGAACAGTGAGGGAAGGGGATGAGAACACTGACATAAGACTCAACTTTGGTTGTTGCTTTTTATATATATATATATATATATATATATATATATATATATATATATATATATATATATATATATATATATATATTCATTGGTTTACATGAGTAAACTATCAATGACTTTCTTGTTCCACTAGCTAGAAGATAATTTGAGGGTTGTCATTGCGCTCTCATATAGCCATAATCGCATCATATGAAAAGGACATTTAAGCTATTATTGACAAGAGAGTCGTCCATTTAAGTGGCAAGAAGCCAAGCCCGCCATGCGGAGGTGAGCACGAGTGGTATGGAACATGACAAGGATCTTGGCACGATGGAAGACCTAGGAGTATTGTGGGAGCATGAGGGTGCACGTGGAAGAGTGGCCAAGACAATGCCAAAAGCACTAGTATATGTACAGGGAGAGAGAAGGAGAAGAAGAAGAAAAAATGACATTTGCTGGAACTGGAACCCTGCACATAAATGATGTGTAGTAGAGATGTTACTCTGTCTGACAGGCGTTTGGCCATGAAAATTAAATATTTTTCATTTTATTTGAAATTTTGAAGTTGGAGTTGTGTTTGTTTATAATTTTGCAAAAAATATTTGGTTGTTTGAATGTACTGAAAGTGAAAAAAGTGAAAATAACATTTTAGGTGTTTTCCAAATTTCAATTTTCATGGTCAAATGATGATATTCAAATAAAGTGAAAAAAATTCCGGAAAAAAATTAAAAAGTCATGGCCAAACGGGTCCTAAATTAATGAGATGAAAATGGAATTGTTCGAGGCCAAATGTTAATTTTTGTGATATTTTAGGAGCTAAAAAAAGTTAGCATTTGATTTGGGAGCTCAAAATTTACGTTCAATTAGAAGCTCACTTAGGATATAGCTTTCTAATTTAAGATTTAATATATCGTATAAGAAATATAAGAGCAATAATCACAGAACTCAAAACTTAGTAAGTTCGGTATGGTTTCTAAACAAGCGAAACTAGTCTTATAGCACATTTTGACATATCATTCTTGAAGTTACTTTTAGGTAGATTACTACAATTTTATATTTGTATAGTGTTATGAAAGTGAAATAATTTTACACATAAATTGAAATCCAACAAGCTCATGCCATGTTAGATTTGAGTATTTATTGCCAGACCACTAAAGCATGCTGTACATAATAGCATATTGTTATTATTTGCATGATCTTTAATTTGTTAAATAACCTTAGATTTTTGTTTATTTAACATTTGGGGTACCTTTTGCGTCTAACAAGAATTACAAGGGGTTATGAAGCAAATTGTTGGGAGATACTTCTTAATGAATAGATCCGACCAAAACGAAAACCACGATTCATTAATATTTGTGAAGGCATTTTTACTAGAAAATCCTGTTTGAAATGCAAATTTTTTTTAAGATGAATTTTAATTTTACGTCTGAGTTCGGTTAATAAAATCAAGAATGACTTAACTCTTACAATGTTTATCGTTCAATTTGAAAAAAAAAACACCCCAAAAAACATCTTAATCAATTTTTTTAGGGCATATCCAGATAGAAATACATTTAGTTTATTTTTTGGTTTCCCATTCGATATCTGGTACTTCATTAGCCCGAAAAAACTCAAATTCGAAATCGGTGATTAAGGATGTAGGAGATAGAAATACATTCACATTGACATGGCCTTGTGAAAAAGGGAGAAATACTGAGGCAATCTAAGACAAAAGTAAGTTCTTCTAACATGGCTCAGTTTTGTTCCAGTGACATCATGATGTCCTCTGATTTCAAACACGACAACTCTATTGACAAAAATCCAAAGAAAGTGAGAAAATGAACAAGCAAATCATCCCATATGCCCAATAAAACAAAAATTCCCAAATTGGCAATTCAGTACACTTGATCTTACGCAAGTTGCTGCTATAAGAAACAATGTATGGTCCGAAAGACTAGTCCTATGGTGTTCCATCACTCACATAAATTATTAGATTTTTGGCCTATTCATACAACAACAATAACGAACCCAGAGTAATCCCACAAGAGGTCTGTAGAGGGTAGTGTGTACAAAGACCTTACCCCTACTTTTGTGAAAGTTAGAGAAGTTGTTTCCGATAAATCCTCGGCTCAAAGAAAGATGAAAAGGAACCAGTAGCAACATACATAAACAACAACAAGATAATAAGATAATCGAGGCTAAAGAAACAACAGGTAGTAATAGAAATCAAAAAATAAGAAAATACAAGAGTAGTACTAATACTCCGGAGATGGAATAAAAATACGTCCGACTACCTTCTATCCTAATTTTGGACCTCCACACCCTCTTATCAAGGGCCATGCCCTCAGTGAGCTAAAGTTATAGAAAATTTCCACTCATACAATAGAACAGAAAGATCTATATAACCGATACCAATTAGTTGAATTTGTTATTTTAGTATTAACGTTAGTATGTTTGCTCGAAATTTGATAAGAATCTATGTCTATAGAAAATGTAGAGAACTTCTAGTGCTGAAAAATGTAATATTGGATTGAGACAGACTTAAATGGAGTGACATGAATAGTGAAGATTTATATATATAATCGACCCTAACGTGCTTATGGAGGTTATGGAGGACATGAATTAGGGTAGAATGTTAGTTAGTAGTCGAATTCTATAAGTTTATACTAGTAGTCGTAGTATTATTCTTGTAGTTCCTGGTCCTTAGATTATGTCGAGGGTCTACCGGAAACAACCTCTCTACTTCCCAAGGTAGGGGTAAAGTCCGCGTACACTCTACCCTTTTCAGACTTCACTATGTGGCATTTCACTGGATATGTTATTGCTATTGTGTTGATCCTAACTTGCTTGAAATTAACGAGTTGGTATACTCAAAACCCTAACCACACAATATTATTTTAGTTTTTTTTCTTCTTTTTTATGGAGGGAGGGGGGAGGGGGGAGGGGGGGGGGGAATTGTAGGTCGGATCCCAAAAAATAGCAATTTTCTGAGGTTTTAAGTACTCACATGGGAAATCTTTCATAATTATTGAAAAAAAGGTTGGTGTCACATCTTCCACCTACAAAACCAACAGAACTGATTTAGGACACTTGAGCTACCAAAGGCCTTAAAATCTGTAAACTTTTGTCCTTTAAGAAATACAAAGAGCTCTCCATCATTATTTTTGCTGATTCATCCTTTTTTGCTTTCACTTTTCTCCATCATTCATTTTACTTGCCATTTAAGCAAAGTTTGATGTGTTCCATGCCATTATTAGTCCAAATGGGAAGTGAAAGAGCCATATAGAGCATATATTAAGCTCCTTGGTTTATGATGCTTGCAATATATTTAAGCAGACAAATTGTAATTCTCATACAAGTTACTATGAGTAAGCAGACAAATTGTAATTCTCATACAAGTTACTATGAGTAAGCAGACAAATTGTAATTCTCATACAAGTTACTATGAGTAGGTAAATTGCATTATCTAGGCCTCATTTATTTGCACTTAATGAAAATCTGAATCTTAATCATTCAGATTCAGCCCATTATGTGCATTTGTACTACAAATTTGAATCTTAATCATTCAGATTCAGTCGAATAAGTTCATTTATTTTATTTTCATATGAAACTTCTTAATGAGTCTGAATGGGTTAGAATAAATCAGATATGTAACATAGTCTTAATACCATTCAGACTCATTTAAAATAATGTCTTATTTCACAAAATTTTTTACTGACTTCGCTTCTCATCAAATGTTCACACTTCTAGCTATCCTTTCTCAACCAAATACTATCAAGAACTCTTGTGTCACAAATATTAATTGATTATCTACAATAACAAAATCGTTTTCTTGAATTTATCAAAAAGATTATTTGAAATCCTATGTATAAACCCAACCCAGTTCATGATCTATTTGCACTAGAAAAATTAGACATGGAGAATCCATCTTATCAATAAAATCCTTACCTTGTACTTCTCAATCTTTGAAAGATCGCAATGACTCTAAATTAGTGTTTCTCGAGATAATAACAATAAATTTTAAAAAATTTGAATACTACATAATCCTCTAAACAAATTTGGAACTAAATATTTAATACCAAGCTTTAAGAAACAACATAGAACGCTCAGAAATTGTGTCAAGCATTGAAAAGTTTTATCCTTTTTATCTTATTTTAATAAAGTTTCTTAGTAGAAAATATTTTGTGGGATTCAACCATAACAACTCCCTTTATATCACTTTCAGTTGATAGAGAAATGTTTACCATTTTAATAGTAAACACAAATTCTTAAAAAAATTTAGGTTACCTTGTTACAATATTTTTTTATATTGATATATAATTTTTATTTGCATTTCAGATATTCAAATTTTCTCTTTGTAGGAAAAAATGAGATAGTTCAATTTTTTAATCAAATATAAATATTCAAAATATTATGCTCTATCAAAAATAATTATATTTTGCTGAAATGATATTTTTATAATATTTTATTGATATAGTGGTTAATTCATATGCACATTCAGATATTGAAAACAAACAGTCATAATTATTCAGTATTCAGATCTACAGACAACATCTTAATATTCAGATGTGTATTCAGATTCATACATCTAGATCTTAATGCACGTTTTAATATTAAGATGTGTATTCAAATTCAGACGTCTTAATCTTAATAAAAATAAATGAGACCTTAGTAACTTTATCCTTTCTGATCGCCTTAATAAAGAGAACAAAATAAATAGTAATCCTATTTTGCTAGAAGTGTTATCTATATCCCATTTAACTGTTCTTAGTTGACTTTTGCAGTCAAAATTATGGAATTTGGCTTATCAAGATTTATTAATGTATTTAATCTTTTTGAACAACGACATAATTATTTTATCAAAGTTGTACACTAGTTTAATAAGTGCCTATTATCGTTTTTATATTTTGACTAATCAAGATCAAACCTTACTCTAAGGGTTAGTTTATATTACACAAAATGATACCAGATGAAGGAAAACCTTAGAGCAATGGGTTAAAAGGTCACGCATTCAAACCTGAGGCCAGTCATTGAGGCTTGCAGTAGGCTGCCTAATTATATTTCTTGGAATGCAGCCCTTCTCCAAACTCTAGGTGAACGTAAAATACTTTTTGCACAATTTTTTTTTTAAAGGAATAAAAAGGCGGAGCTAGGTCATTTAAAGCGGTACAGTTGGAGTAATTTTTCTGTGATATATGGGGAAAAGGAGAACATCAAGAAATTGTTATAAAACAATAGAACTACAACAAGATTATTGTAAGAGAAACGAGAGGGGAGTTCTTTATTTCTCTTGAAAGATGAAAATACAGTGAAGGGTTGATCCCAAAGTTATTAACCCTAACTTTTCTTGTAGAGATAGACATTCACAATAATAAATAATATTTATAACACTCCCCCTTGAATGTCTATTTAGCAGTCAATATGCCTCGTTAAAACCTTACTCGAAAAAATCCAGTAGAAAAAATTCTAGTAAAAAAAAGAGTACACATTTCTAATAATATGCATTCTAGCTGCCTCACTAAAAACCTTACAAGAAAAACCCAGTGGGACTAAAAACTTATACGGAAAAAAGAGTACATCGCATATTAACTTCCCCCTGAGGTGAACTTCAATTCAAATACTTGAGTTTCGAATCTCAATCTTGTGCACCATCTTCTCGAAAGTTGTAATTGGTAGAGACTTGGTGAACAAATCAGTCATATTATCACTCGAGAATCTGTTTCACATTGATATCACCATTCTTGTGGAGCTCATGTGAAGAATAACTTTGGTGAAATGTGCTTTGTTCTATTTCCTTTTATAAATCCTCATTTCAGTTGGGCAATGCATGTTGCATTAATTTCATATAAGATCGTGGGTATCTTTTCACATTTCAAGAATAACTTTGATGAAATATGTTTTGTTCTATTTCCTTTTATGAATCCTCATTTCAGTTGGACAATGCATGTTGCATTAACTTCATATAAGATCGTAGGTATCTTTTCACATTTCAAATCACACTTTTCTCGAATAAGATGTATCATTGACCTCAACCACACAACTTCTCGGCTTACTTTATGAATATCTATTATCTCAGCATGATTTGATGAGGTAGCAACGATAGACTACTTTGTAGATCGCCAAGATATGACAGCACCCGTACATATAAACATATAGCCTGTTTGGGATCTAGTTTTGTGTGGGTTAGATAAATACCCTGAATCGGCATAACCAACATGATCAAAACTGGAATTGTTAGCATAAAATAAGTCCATATCGATAGTCCTTTTTAGATACCGCAATATGTGTTTAGTTTCGTTCCAGTGTCTCCTTGTAGGAGCACAACTATTTTTCGCTAACACATTAACTGAAAATGCAATGTCAGGCCTTGTGGTATTGGCAAGATATATTAGTGCACCAATTGCACTAAGATATGGTACTTCAGGATCAAGAATTTCTCATTCGTTTCTTGAGGTCGAAATGGATCCTTATTCACATCAAGTGACCGAACAACTATTAGAGTACTTAAAAGATGTGCTTCATTCATGTAAAATCGTTTCAATACCTTTTCTGTATATGCAGATTGATGGACACATATACTATTTGTCAAACGTTCAATTTGCAAATCAAGGCATACTTTGTCTTTCCAAGATTCTTCATCTCAGATTTCTTCTTTAAATAATCAATTGCCTTTTGAGCTCTGCAGGAGTTTCAATGAGATTTTATGTCGTCAACATAGACAATAAGTATAACAAACTCCGATATTATATTTTTTATAAAAACACATGGGTAAATGACATCATTTATATAGCCTTTCTTCAATAAATACTCACTAAGGCGGTTATACCACATGTACCCTTATTGCTGCAAACCATACAATGATCTTTGCAATCTGATAGAATACATTTCTCGAGTCTTTGAACTACATGCTTCAGGCATCTTAAATCCTTCAGAAATTTTCATGTATATTTCATTATCAAGTGATCCATAGAGATAAGCTGTAACCACATCCATCAAATGCATCTCAAGTCTCTCATGGATAGTGAATCTAATGAGATAACGTGACGTTATTGCATCCATAACAGGTGAGTATGTCTCTTCATAATCGACGCCAGATCTTTGTGAGAATCCTTGTGCAACAAGGAGTGCCTTATATCTTTGTATTTTATTTTTCTCATTTCTTTTTCGCACAAAAACTCATTTATATCCGACATGTTTAATACCATTAAGTGTTTGGACTATATGTCCAAAAACTCAGCGTTTGATAAGTGAGTTTAACTCTGATTGAATTGCCTCTTGCCAATTTGACCTATCACATCTTTGTTGACATTCTTTAACATATTGGGGTTCAAGATCCTTATTATCTTACATGATTCTAGTTGCAACATTATATGCAAAGACATAATTCACATTTGTTTCCAATCGATTCAAATTAGTCACATCATCAATTGAATTTATTGATATTTCCTCATTTCTTGAGTCTCAGGCCCATTGATTTCTTCAAGAATATTAATATAGTTCAAATCTTAAATTTCTTTATGAGGTTCTTTCGTAGTGTCATCTTGATCATTTATTTTTGTTTTTCTAGAATTTCGATCCTTAGAATCCAATGGTCTACCACGCTTCAATTGTACTTTGGACTCATTTGCTGTGACACTAGTAGATGGTCCTACAGGGACATCAATACGAATTGAAACATTCTCTGTAGGGATATGTGATTTAGTAATTCTTTTCAAATCTGTAAATGAGTCTGACATTTGATTTGCTATTTTCTGCAAGTGAATAACCTTTTGGACCTCTTGCTCATAAATAGAAGCACGTGGATCGAGATGAGACAATGATGGATTATTCCACAAAATTTACCTTCTTATTTCACTATTTCTCCCCCTAATTTTGAGAAAAGTGTCTCATTAAATCGACAATCTGCAAAACGAGCAATGATCATTTCTCATGTTAATGGTTCAATGTAGCGAATAATAGAGGGTGATTCAAACCCAATATATATTCCCAATATTCTTTGGGGGCCCATCTTGATGCGATGTGGTGGTGCTACAGACACATATACGACGCATCCAAGAATTCTTAGATGGGATATATTAGGTTCTTGACCCAAAACTAATTGCAACATAGAAAATATATGATAATTTATCGGTCTGAGACGAATAAGTGTAGCTGAGTGCAAAATAACATGACCCCAAACAGATATGGACAACCTTGTTTTCATAAGTAATGGTCTTGCTATCAGCTGTAGACGTTTAATTAATGACTCTGCAAGGCCATTTTGAGTGTGAACATGAGCTACAGGATGTTCAACTTTTATCCCGATTGATAAACAATAATCATTAAATATTTGGGATGAAGTCTCTGCAACATTATCAAGGCGAATAGATTTTATCAGATTATCAGAAAACTGTGCCCGTAACCGGATTACTTGTGCCAATAATTTCGCAAACGTCAGGTTGTGAGATGATAGTAGGCATACATGAGATCATCTAGAAGAAGCATCTATTAGGATCATAAAATAACTAAACGACCCACTGGGTGGGTGAATAGGTCCACAATTATCCCCATGTATACGTTTCAAAACTGCAGGGGACTCAATCCCAACCTTTGTAAGTGATGGCCTAATATTTAACTTGCCTTGATAACAAGAAGTACACGAAAATTCATTATCTAAAAGAATCTTCAGGTTCTTTAATGGATACCCATTTAAATTTTCTATAATTCGTCTCATCATTACAAATCCAGGATGTCCTAATCGATCATGTCAAAGTACATGCGTATTGGAATCAGTAAACTTCTATTTTACGATAGAGTGTGCCTCAATTACATTAATTTTTGTCCAATATAAGCAAGAAGACAAAGTAGGGAACTTTTCTATAACATATTTCTGGCCAGAGACATCTTTGATGATACCAATATATTCGAGATTCATCTCATCCATTGTTATGATATGGTATCCATTTAGACGGATATCTTTAAAACTCAATAAGTTCCTTCCGAACTTAGGAGAGAACATGACATCGTTTATAGTGAGTTTCGTTCCCTTAGACAAAATTATAATGGCTCTTCCGGAGCCTTCAATCAAATTAGTACTACTAGAAATTGTGGTAACATTTGCCTTGCCCATAAGTAAATGAGAAAAATATTTCTTGTCTTTAAATATTGTGTGTATAATAACGGAATCAATCAAATTAATATTTTAATAATTTGATTTTAATCGAAACTTACTTTGAAAGTTATCCATATCTTCAAATGAAAAGACATACACAAAGTAAAATAAATATTCTATCAAATATTAGTACTTTCAGTAAAAATAATACAAACCAATAATAGTGTATACACAAATAAAACTTTATCCTAATATAATATCTCAATATAATAACCCAAATAAATAATGTACCAGGAACAAATAACAACGGTAACCATAATTAACATGCAAATATACATATATCATATCATATAACAGTCCGTTGTATCACTGTACTTGCACTAAAAATTAATCACATGCCATATATAGTACTTATTTTCATTTGTTGTTTATTCTTAACAAAATACGTGGAACAGTGAGCAATTCAAATAGGAATCAAATTAATATTAGACCATGCATGAAGGAACAATAAATATTAAAATATTTGGTGAAGAACATAGTTGGCTTTTTATCCAACTCAACCACTTTGTAATCTCCTGAAGCCATTAAAAAATGCTCTATAATGTTTTTTGTATGAAACTTTAATTATCTTCACTAAACGTTCCTTTTTTTGCCAACTAAAACTAACAGTACAACCTTTATGGGATTTCTTGATTAATTGCCAGCGGCATTTATTGGGTATTAGCATATTACATGGTCAGTACAAAATACGTTAAAAGAGGTTTATACTGGTCTTTTGGCAAAAAATAAATAAACATCCTCTGCCGCCTTGTGAACAAGCAAACTAACTTCAATATTAAATCATTATTTAATCAAAATGGAGTGATTAAAATTTTATTAATAACTAACTATAGATCTATAATTAATACTAATTGAATTGAAAGACTAGTACTCATGCAAACAACTACTGTTACATGATCTTTTATTCGCTAACTGCTACGACTAGCAAAAATCAAAATAAACTCATTCTTCTATAACCATAGATCCATCACCAATCAAATGATTTATCTTTTCTTCACGGTGCTTAAAGAAATCTGCTACATCCAAGTGTGATGTCAAATTAATTTTCAGAAATAAAATTTACTTCAAAATTTTTCATCGATGCTTGATATAGCTCAACCAAATGCTTTGGCTTACATGTACGTGATCAGTGTCCACTTCCAGCACATCGATATCATCTATTTTCTGAGTCACTTGCTTTAGCCACTTCATGCCTCTCATCATTCTTTTTTCCCTTTTGGTAGTGATTTTTCTTTGATGAATGATTAATATCAGGGAAATAATTTCTTCCTTGACCACAAAAACGATCACTATCACGATTACGACTGGGGCCACAATCTTTTCCACTCTCCTAGAGTAGTGGGCGTGCACATCATTCGCTTCAGGGAGAGGTGTAGAGCCAATATGTATATTCTCGTAATTTTTCATTAGCAAATCGTTGTTTTGTTCAGCTACGAGAAGATAAGAAATCAAATCAGAATACTTCGTGAAACCTTTCTCTCGATACTGCTACTATAGGAGCACATTCAAGACATGAAAGGTGGAGAACATCTTTTCTAGCATATCATTATCACTAATTGTTTCTCCACATAGTTTCAACATAGAAGTAATTGTTGACACCCAATTTTGTCTCATCTTTTCTGATTTTATTTGTAATTTTAAATATTTTTGACACCTCAAAATAATTTTAATATATAGACATATACATATATATATTATTAGAAAAATATCATTATTTATCATTACTATTATTATTATTATTTGCATTTTTATTGTCATTTGCATTTTAATATCATAATCATACTTTTTATCCTAATATTATATGTTATTTTATTTTCGCAAAAAGACATCGCATTTTATTTTTTTATTTAAGCACCAAGTATTTCACAAATATTATATTTTTATCATATTGTCATCTTTACAATTTATAAATTTTGCAAAGTTTTTTTTTTATATAATAAACCCCCTTTTTATATTTTAAACATAACCCATTTATTTTCCAACCCAAAACAATTTCTACCCAAAACAAACCACCCCATTTTCGGACCCCATCCAAGGCCCAAATCCGAGCCCAACTCCCCATCCCCTTACACCCACTATCCCTTAAAACCAAAAACCCCAACTAAACCCTAAATCATTTGTCACCCATACCCCCCCAAATGGCGTGCTGTCGCCCCACACCCCAATCACCGCCACCCTATCCCACCTACGCCAACCTACACCCCTACCCCCCACGTCGCCGCACCCTATATCCTGACACCGCCAGTTGCCGACCCATCACCTTACCAACCCATACCCCCAAAAATTAGATTTTTGCCCCCTTTTATTTTGAAATTCGAACTCAAATTTTGTAAGGGGGTTATGGGTTGAACGGTAGGGGGTACCATCTATAAAACCCCCCCTCTTGTTCTTCATTTTGGGGGGAATTTATTAGGCCCGAAATTGAAACAATAAAAAATCAAAAAGGGATTTCGGAGGTCGGATTTCGGGTTCAAGAGGAATTTTCTGATTTCGGGTCCTAAAAAAGGTCAAAATCCGAGAAAAGAAATCAAAAATAAGTCCAAAAAATAAGTTCAAAATCCGAAAGCAAGGGTGAGTTTTGTTCTTAAATTTTGGGGTTGAAATACTCATATTGGCTTCGTGAATCCCAATTTGAGAAATCTGTTTTTTGTGGTTGTTCTTCACTATTTTGGGTTTTTCGATTCGGGTCACGGGTTGGGTCGACCCGGTTTGGGTAAAATTTCAAGATTTTTATTGTGTTCAATATTCTATTGTTGGCTGTCTGAAAATCTGAGAAGAAATCGATTCGGGTTGGAACCTCTGATTCGGGTCGGGTCACCGATTTGGGTAGGGTTGGGTCGACCCGGTTTGAGTAAATTTTTAGATTTTTGTATTTGATATTTTGTTGTTGGTTATCTGAAATTTGGAAAAAGAAATCGATTCAAGTCGGAACCTCTGATTCGGGTCGGGTCACCCACTTGGGTCTGGTCAACCCGATTTGGGTAAATTTCTAATTTTTTGTATTTGATATTTTGTTGTTGGGTATATGGAATTTGGAAAAAGAAATCGATTCGGGTTGAAACCTCTGATTCGGGTCGGGTCGGGTCGACCCAGTTTGGGTAAATTTCCTGATTTTTGTATTTGATATTTTTGTTGTTGATTATCTGAAATTTGGAAAAAGAAATCGATTCGTGTTGAAATCTCTGATTCGGGTCGGGTCGACCCGGGTTGGGTAAAATTCCAGATTCATGTGCTTGATATTTTATTGTTGGTTATCTGAAAATCAAGAAAAAAATTTGGATTCCGAATCTTGTTTCGGGTCACTTATTCAGGATCCGGGTCGGGTCAAATTTCAGAATTCGGGTCGGACATTTTTAATTGCAAACTGTTGCTGCGTTTGTTATTTAAACATCCGTACATGGATATCTTACTGTTTTACTTATTTGAATAAATACTACACTTAGGCCAATGAAATTGAATTTGAGGCCGTGCCCCTTCAGAAAATGCTCTTCTCTTTCAGTTTGCTGTTTTTGGCATTTAAACATCCGTACATGGATATCTTACTGTTTTACAGATTTGAACAAATACTTCACTCTTGCCAATGAAATTAAATTTGAGGCCGTGTCCCTTCGGAAATTGTCCAATGAAATTAAATTTGAGGCCGTGTCCCTTCGGAAATTGTTTTCTTAGTTTCTGTTTTGTTTACTGTTTTACTGATTTGAATAAATACTGCACTCTGGCCGATGAAAAAATATCCGTCGATTTTTGAGGCCTCCACAGTTGGAAAGACGGAAAATAAAACTTTTGGGCATGGATGAAACTTAAATCTTTTTTCACCCGAGAGACCAACATGTTCGGTAGGCAAGGCAACTAAAATGACCAATGAGTCATATGTTCACAGCCACGAAGTGATTGGAATGATCTTTTCAAAATTTAAGTCTGAGCACTCCGTAATCAAAACATTTACTGTTTTGGATACGGGTCCGAAGTTATTTATATTCAACTGTTTTCTAACAGTTTGTTTTTGACAGCTTGCAAGTCATATGTATGAAAGTCAAAGAATGCAAATACCCATCAGAGATTATTTATTTTGTTGTTATTTTTACTTTCTTTCATTCAGCTTTATTTTATTCTGTATTGTAATCTCATTGTACTCTTGAAGTTATTGAAATGTTTAGAATAGGTAGACTTAGAATTAATTAATAGGATAGTCTAAAACTGGAAACCCGTCGCTAGTTTATTTATTTTAGGCTCGGTTAGTTTTAAAATCGAAAATCGCTAGTTTATCTATTTTAGAGCCGTCACCCCTACTTTCAAAACGTTAGTTTATTTATTTTAGGTTCGTCGCCTATACCTTCAAAACACTAGTTTATTTTTAAATGTTCAGAATTTTTAAAACTATCGGTCACCTTTTATTCACACTATTAATCATACAAAAATAAAATTTTATTTTATCCGATTCGTTATTAAAAATGACTTTCAAAATATCATTTTCTTTATATTGCAAATAGGTTGTTTTTCTTCTTACTAAATCATTTTGTATATATATTTATAAGCAATGCCATACAAATGTATGTTTTATCCAAAAATCACTTTGCATATATTTTTATCAATCTCCATACAAATGCATACTTTTTTTTTTTAACTTTACATGTATTTTTCAATGTCATACAAATGCATACTTGTACAAAATGCATCCTTTTATTAACTACTTGCAACATTATTTTTATACTTGTAAAAACATGTATTTTTATTAGCATAATAATTAACCTGAGTTTGACGGATAACCGCAAGTTAGCGGATCTTAAAGGATGTCTAACCCCTTCCCTTTAGGATAATAAAGAACCCTTATCTAGAATCTCATTAGTTTCGCAGACCAAAATTGGAGTTATTTTGCAGCATTTAGTTAACATTCAGGTGCCCTAATTCACATTAGAATAATTAAGTGGCGACTCTTCAACAAAGCATTTTTAACCAATCCAGAGGGAATCGAGCCATCACGTCGCGAACCGCGGGTTAAAAATGGGTGCGACAGTAATTCTGAACATCACAGAATTATACTTCAGAATTGACTTGAAATCTTATAACCTTAGATGGGTCCATTCTGTCCCGTGATTTTTGGAGGAAAACCATCTTCAGGTGGTCATAACATTTCTTTCAAGTTTTCCACAATATTAGCAGATCCTCAATAGTGAGATATTTAATCTTCATGGCTTCATCAATGTGATAACGCAAGAATATCATAACTTTGACATTCTTTTGGTTGGATGCCTTATTTTTTTCTTTAATGGTGTCTCCAAGACCCATTGCATTTAGGTGGATTTCAGCATCTAACACCCATGAAAGGTATTTCTTTCCCGAAATATCAAGGACAACGAACTCTAGTTTCGTAAGGTTAGTCATATAATAAAGAGAAGAGAAAATAGTACCTTATCCTTCGAAGATTTCTTGAGACGGTAGAGTCTCGTGCTGATAACATGTTATAAAATAATAGAACTAGAACAATATTATTGTAAGAGAAAAGAGAGGAGAGTTTTTTATTTCTCTTGACGGATGAAAATACAATGAAGGGAACATCTCTATTTATAATAGAAAACTGACTTGGTCCCAAAGTTACTAACCCTAACTTTCCTTGTAGAGATAGACATTCACAATAATAAATAATATTTACAACAGAAATCATGTATTAATTTATTCATCTATGTGGCAAACCCCACTCGGCTATAGGGTTTTGTTGGGTTCAAAGCACATAAGTAAGACACAACGGAAGTTAAAAATTTTGTTTCTTACTTACCCAAACAATATTTCTGGTATGGTTATACAACAATTAAACTTGTAACATAAAGCATAAACTTACAAGTTTAAATATCTGGAGTCTTTTTCTACTATAAGGTGCACATGCGGTTGCCCTTCCGATTGCAAGCTCCAAGCTCCAATGTATTTCTCTTTCGGAAAGTTAGGAAATCCGGCAGAGGTTCGAGAGAGTATTTGATTCTAAGTCTCTAAGGCTTAGAATGATTTTCAGAAAATTTGTGTATGAATAATGAAGTGAATGCCTCTATTTATAATTGAAAAATAGGTCAAAACCGGATTAGGGTTTGACCTTGGGCCTGACCAAAAATTCGAGGCAGAGGCGGCGCGACGCTCGATGTGCTCCTGCACTGTCTCGCTTTTATTTTCTGTGCATTCTTAATTAAATCCAAAATCCAATTTTGACTTAATTAAAATTATCATTATTCATTTAAATATCTCGATTCCAAATCGAATATTTAATTTCTCTCTCAATACATCCTTAGATCGAAACGGATAATCGACATAGTGTGACCCTACATGCCTTCTCATATCAACATTAATCAAATTAAGGTCTACGCGGAACTCCTAGACGGCATCAGAAGACGAACTTAATATGTGAAGTACGTTTACGCGAATCCAGTAAACTTAACATTTATGTGGTAAGATAAAATCCTTTCATTCACGACACACCCGATCAAGCTTAGGATTTGTCAAGTGTCTATCCAAATGGCTTAATTATTGTATCTCATCTATATTAGTTGACAACTAGACCATATTCTAAATATGTCTATTGCGTTGGCCAACGACTTAGTCAACTTAATATCACTGAGAATCCGAGTGTTCTCTCGAATATACATTCGAGTAATGAATCCTAATATTGGATCAACTACCACCTTTAATCCACATCGTAATGTACCCAATACAAGCCGTATCTAAACCTATAAGACATTTGGGCTTAGGACGGGATCAAAGTACATTACTTTGTAGATAAGGCGCGTATTGACCTCAAGTCTAAGAACTTCTATCTCTCACACGATGATCATACTTCAGACAAGTATAACAAATAATATATCAGCAGGGTATACCAATACTTCCAAAATATCCATGTGTCAATCACGAGTAGCCATTACTCGTAGCAGGTGAGACATACTACATCCTCTAAGGATGTGATGCAGACCACATGTCGACTTATCACATATCATCGATATCTCATTATCGATGATCATTAGTCGAGGCTATTTTAAGAGTTACATTCTATCATCAATATCTCACTATATTAATGACAACGTAAGCTCAAGGGATGCACTTTAATGAATAATTACAAACAATCAAATACTAATTCAATAATCGCAAATGCCATAAATAATAATCTTATTAATAAGACGAATGTGTTCAAATACATTTGTGCCTAATAATGATTGTCTCTAGGACATACATACTTTGAATCTCCCACTTGGCCTAGAGCCGATCTCCGATGTATCTAATACCATTTTTTTCAAAATGACCAGTATGCTTAACTAAGCTTAATGATTTAGTAAATGGGTCAACTAGATTATCATCTGTGGGAACATAGTCTAATCTAATCTCTTTATTCTCTACCATCTCCCTGAGTATGTGCTACTTACTATGTACATGTTTGTTTCTGTTGGTTGATCTTGGTTTCTTAGCTTGCGCAATCGCACCAGTGTTGTCACAATAAACCGTTATTGGACAAGTGGCACTTGGAACAACCCCCAGTTCCTTCAGGAACTCAGATATCGCGACATCTTTTTTACCAGCTTCCGATCCAGCAATGTATTCAGCTTCTGTTGTCGAATCAATAGTTGTAGCTTGCTTGGAACTTTTCCAACTCACTATTCCGCCATTGAAAATGAAGGCATATCCAGATTGAGATTTGAAGTCATCAAGATCTGTCTAGAAGCTAGCATCAGTGTACCCAGTACATACCAGTTTCTCTTATCCACCATAGACTAAGAAATATTCTTTAGTTCGTCAAAGATACTTAAGAATACTCTTGACTGCTTTCCAGTGTTCTTCCCCATGATTCTGCTAGAATTTGCAAGTCATACTAAGTGCATGGGCCACATCTGGCCTCGTACAGGTCATGACATACATGATAGATCCTATAGCTGAAGCATATGATATTCTTTTCATGCGTTCAAGTTCTGCAACAGTAGAAGGACTATCATTCTTTGATAACTTGATCCCTTGACCTATAGGAAGATTTCCCTTCTTGGAGTTTTCCATAGAGAATAGTCTTAGTACTTTGTCTATGTATGTGGACTGTGACAGCCCTAACAATCTATTAGGTATATCCTTATAGATCCTAATTCCAAGAATGTAGCAGGCTTCACCCAAGTCCTTCATCATGAAGGTGCTGGATAACTATTCATTGACTGATTGCATGAGAGTCTTATTATCTCCCATTATCAATATGTCATCTACATAAATAATAATGAAGACAATACTCCCTTCCTTGTGCTTACTATAAATGTAGGGATCTTATTTGCTTCTAACAAAGTCAAACGTTTTGACTGCTTTGTCAAAGCAAATATTCCAACTCCTTGAAGCTTGCTTAAGCCCATAAATGGACTTTTGTAGCTTGCATAAAACATTTGGTTTGGACTCAAGTGAAAAACCCTCAGGTTGTTTCATATACACCTCCTCAACTAGATTACCATTGAGGAAAATAATTTTGACGTCCATCTGTCAAATGTCATAGTCATAATATGCAACTATTGCAAGCGAAATCCTAATGGACTTAATCTTCGTAACAGGTGAAAAGGTTTCATCATAATCGACCCCAGGCCGTTGATTATAACATTTAGCCACCATTCTTGCCTTATAAGTCTGTACCTTGCCATATGCATCAATTTTTTTCTTGAAGACCCATTTGCATCCTATGGGTCTAACCTCATTTGACAAATCAACCAAGTTCCAAACTTGATTTATGTACATCGAGTCCATCTTAGATTTCATGGCTTCTTGTCATCTCTGTGAATCAATATCTAACATAGCTTCGTTGTAGGTTGTAGGTTCATCGTCATCAGGAATATCTATCTCATTGTGTGTTTCAACAAGGGGATTAAGTTTTTCATGCGGACGATGAGTCCTAGTGGTCCTACGGAGTTGAATATTCTGCATTTCAGTGTTTGTTGCATTCTGATTGTGAGAAGGTCTTTGTATCCATCACCTTGAGAGATTTCAGGAATGTCATTTTCATATATTTCCTGAATGGAATGATGTACAACCATTGTATCATCTTCCATTGGTTGTGTATGAGAGTCTTGCATTTCTGCATCACTCTCACTGGCTGAAGGGCGTACTCTAAGCACCCAATCTTCACCAGATACTCCCACTGAATCCTTGTTTAGGTCATTCGACAAGGGTTTATTTTCTGTGTTATCTTGTGGTTCTTAAATTTCTTCAAGTTCTATCTCTGTGCAACTATGTTCCTTGTAGACATATTCTTCTTCATGGAAAGCTGCGTTCCTGGAAACAATGACCTTATGTTCTCCAGGAAGATAGAAGTAGTATCTCTTAGTTTCCTTTGGATATCCCACAAAATAATATTTCTCACTTTTAGATTCCAACTTGTCAGTAAGCATCTTCTTTACATATGTAGGGCACCTCCAGGGTCGCATGTGTTTAAGTGTTGGCTTCTTGCCGTTCCATAGCTCAAATGGAGTTTTCTCTACTGACTTTGAAGGAACCCTGTTCAGAATATAAATTGAGCTTTGCAATGCATAGCCCTAAAGGTATATTGGTAGAGCTGAGAAACTCATCACGGATCTAACTATATCTAATAGGTTTCGATTTCTCCTTTCAGCAACACCATTCATCTGTGGCGTTCCAGGAGGTGTCCATTGTGATTGGACTTCATGAAGCTTCAAATAATCCAGAAATTCTTTACCTAAGTATTAACCTCCTCGATCTGATCGAAGTGTCTTGATACTTGTTTAAAGTTGCTTCTCTACTTCTGACTTGTACTCATTGAATTTCTCAAAGGCTTCGGACTTGTGTTTCATAAGATACACATGCCCAAAACTTGTGAAACCGTCTGTAAAAGTGATGAAGTAAGGGAAGCCTCTCTTAGCTTGAGTTGAAAATGGCCCATATACATCAGTATGGACCAACTCAAGTACTTCTTTCGCTCGAACTCCTTTCCCAGAAAGTGGTTGTTGGTCATCTTTCCTCTCAAGCAAGATTCACAGTTACCATAGGACTCCAAGTCAAATGGTTCCAGGTAGTCTAACTTTCTTAATCTTGCTATCATTGATTCATTGATGTGACCAAGTCTACAATGCCATAAGTAGGTGGGGTTTCTTGGATTACTTATCTTAGCTCGTTTGTTTTGCACATTGAAAATTTCACGACTACAGTTTAGAACATACAAACCATCCACAAGCGGAGCATTTCCACAAACAAAACCAATAAAAGATAGTATATAACTGCCATTGGTAATAAATGAGGAAAACCCCTCAATGTCTAACACTGGGACATAAATTATATTCCTCGTCAATAAGGGAACAAAATAGCAATTATTCAGTTCTAAACAAAAGCCTGAAGGCAAATCTAGTCTATAAGTTCCCACGCGTTCAGCATCTACTCGTGCTCCATTTCCAACGCGTAGGTCTACCTCCCAAAGTCCAACCTTTCTGCTGCCAATCAGACCCTGCACATTATTACAAATGTGTGAGCCACAAACGGTATCTAATACCCAACAGTGAGAGTTACTTATAGATATATTTATTTCAATAACAAACATACCTTGTCCAGTAGAGCCAGGAGCACCTAGTGCTTTGCCTCCTCCTGGAGCTGTGCAGTCCTTATTCCAGTGCCCCTTCTTCTTGCAGTTGAGGCATATATCTGAAGCTATATTTGCTTTCTTCTGAACACCTCCTCTAGGTTTAATAACTGTAGGTGCAGCAACTGTCTTACCCTTTTTCTTCTGCATGTTCTTACCCTTGGGTTTGAACTTGCTAGAAGAGCCCACCATGAGCACAACTTTACGGTAGATGATTCAAAGGTCTTTAACATGTTGTGAAGTTTTGGAAGACTTGCCTTGGTCCCATTCATGTTGAAGTTCACAATGAAATTCTCAAATGAACTAGAGAGTGAATTCAGGATCAGTTTGACAGAGACATTTATAGGCAGCTTCGTTCCAATCGAAGCCAACCTTTCTATTAACCCAATCATCTTCAGAACATTCGCTGACACTTGACCCCCACCGTTCAGTTTACACTTGAAAAGGTTATTCAGCAGTTCATACTCCATTTTATGAGACTGTGAGTCATAGAGACTCTTCAAGTGTTCTAGGCTCATGTTTTCATGTTGCCTCTGTAACTTCAAGGTCATGGAGGATAATATTACACATTGTACCGAGGTAGCATCGTCTAGATGTTTATGATAATCCACCTTGTCAAACATGGCATACTCAGCAGAATCTTCAGTGGGGACTGTGGGGTACATTGTGTCTAACACATACTCCATTCTCTCAAGTCTTAACACCAATCGCAGATTTCTTAACCATTCATGGTAATTTGATCCAGTCAACTTGTTTGTCTCAACCAACATTTTCAGTGATAGATTCAATTTTTTATACGACTGAAGAAATAAATAGACTTGAAATTAAACTCTAATATAATTTCTATTGAACACATTCGTTAACTAATTAACATGGCCTTTAGTTTAATTAGCTCCCGCTATTTTAACATACTATTCGACCCTATGGAAGAATACAGACTCATATCAAATATGGTCATAATGGGCCATGATCCAGGTTCATGCTATCTTCGAGTTTGCTGTGGTTGATAACTTCAAAATCACAACCTGGTAGGTCTCTAAACTAATTACAAATAATTCGTAACTCATGTTTGACCAAATGTTCTAAACAATCAATCTGCGTCCCTCGGATTGTCCGACACTGTGGCGCCAAGACAGCCTAGCAAGTCAACCCCGTTATGCGACTGCAATTATGTATCTAAGTGAGTTTTGCCTTATAGAGCAAATACTGTGGTGTAAATACTCATGAAGGTTTATCACCCACTCCTACATTTAACATGCATCTATGAAAGAGTCTTAGTCCTTGTAGACTTAGAGCAAATGCTGTGTCATAAATACTCATCTCGCCGAAAAGGATTTTGCACTTCAATCAATTATAACGGATGACGAGTTCATTTTAAATGAGACTTGTATTTTAGGGAACATTTTAATTCAAAGTTTTAACCAAGATCAACTCTTTTACACCATATCCAATATGACATCTTAACATCATGCAAAACTAATGACACATATAGTTGGGAACCGTCAACCCAATATGCATGATATAAGATGGTTTAATCAAATATTGGGCGCCGCCTGCCCAGACAGTTATAGCGGACACTATTCTAGTAACGTAAATGACAAACATTTTGACATTTAGCACATAAACAATATACTTATCAAATAATATACTGTATAATAATAATCTTTGGTTAAACATTCTAAACTCTAATTTTTTTGTTTCTGGACAACTAGGGTCGCGGCGCCACTGAGGCAGAAGCCTTTTGGCTTCTGGAAAAATGCATTAGCGCCGCGGCGCTTCACCATGGAGTCGCGGTGCTGCAGAGGCAGAAATATTTTTGCTTCTGCAAATGCATTAGCGCCGCGGTGCTCCACCATGGAGCCGCATCGCCTGTTGTCCAGTAAGTCCATATTTTTTAAATGAGGCATTAGCGCCGCGACGCTCCACCATGGAGCCGCGACACCTCCCTAAAACCCTAGCAAGCGCCACAACGCCCTACCATAGGGCCGCGACGCCGATGTCATGACAAACGTTTCTGTGTTGATTTTCAAGAAATCGTTCAACCCCTAAATCCAATTTAGGGATCAATTCACAGGTCATTTATCATCACCCACCATTATCAATGACACCCATATCGACCATCATCCGTTCTTACTCGTTCTTAGCCGTGCATCGTGCAATGAGCCGGACAACACACTTTGGTTTAGTTCGAGTTAGAGCGGAATGACTTCCTCGAGTTAGCGTAGGAGATAATTTAGGGTGATATCAAAATGTCAACATTTGTTCAAGACATATAGAATTTCAAGAAACCCTGTTTTAATCCTATTTTATGTTTAATCCATATTATTATTCTATTCAATTGTTATATAACCATTGAACCAGCCTGAGCTCTGATACCACTTAGGGTTTTGTTGGGTTCAAAGCACATAAGTAAGGCACAACGAAAGTTAAAAGTTTTGTTTCTTACTTACCCCAACAACATTTCTGGTATTGTTATACAACAATAGCATAAACTTACAAGTTTGAATATCTGGAGTCTTTTTCTACTAAGGCTTAGAATGATTTTCAGAAAATTTGTGTATGAATAATGAAGTGAATGCCTCTATTTATAGTTGAAAAATAGGTCAAAATCGGATTAGGGTTTGACCTTGGGGCTGGCCCAAAATTCGAGGCAGAGGCATCGCGGTCCTAGGGTATGGGTGCCGCGACGCTCGATGTGCTCCTGTACTGTCTCGATTTATTTTCCGTGCATTCTTAATTAAATCCAAAATCCAATTTTGACTTAATTAAAATAATCACTATTCATTTAAATATCTTGATTACAAATCGAACATTTAATTTCTCTCTCAATACATCCTTAGATTGAAACGGACAATCGACATAGTGTGACCCTTCATGCCTTCTCATATCGACATTAATCAAATTAAGGTCAACGCGGAACTCCTAGACGGCGCCGGAAGACGAACTCAATATGTGAAATACGTTTACGCGAATCCAGTAAACTTAACTTTTATGTGGTAAGATAAAACCCTTTCATTCACGACACACCCGATCAATCTTAGGATTTGTCAAGTGTCTTTTCAAATGGCTTAATCATTGTATCTCATCTATATTTGTTGACAACTAGACCATATTCTAAATATGTCTATTGCGTTGGCCAACGACTTAGTCAACTTAATATCACTGAGAATCCGAGTGTTCTCCCGAATATACATTCGAGGAATGAATTCTAATCTTGGCTCAACTACCACCTTTAATCCACATTGTAATGTACCCAATACAAGCCGTATCTCAACCTATAAGGCATTTGAGCTTAGGGAGGGATCAAAGTACATTACTTTGTAGATAAGGCGCGTATTGACCTCAAGTCTAAGAGCTTCTATCTCCCACACGATGATCATACTTCAGACAAGTATAACAAACAATATATCAGCAGGGTATACCAATACTTCCAAAATATCCATGTGTCAATCACGAGTAGCCATTACTCGTAGCAGGTGAGACATACTACATCCTCTAAGGATGTGATGCAGACCACATGTCGACTTATCACATATCATCGATATCTCATTATCGATGATCATTAGTCGAGGCTATTTTAAGAGTTACATTCTATCATCAATATCTCACTATATTAATGACAACGTAAGCTCAAGGGATGCACTTTAATGAATAATTACAAACAATCAAATAATAATTCAATAATCGCAAATGCCACAAATATTAATCTTATTAATAATACGAATGTATTCAAGTACATTTGTCCCTAATAATGATTGTCTCTAGAATATACATACTTTCACCGCCACCCCACTCCCCCAAATTAATACCTTAACCAGTAATATTATTCTTGGTTGCTGTTAACATTAACATCTAGTCAATATTAAGGACTAAAATAGTGTCCATCAAAGAATTAATGTCAAATCTCTAAAGCTTTTTAAAGACTAATAATCATGTTAAGGGGAGCACGTGATTTTGCTTAAAGTAAAGTACCAAGTTAATTCTTTAGAGAACATTGAAAACAACTTCTCTTTTTCCTCTTATCTTGTTGATTATGACTTGATTCTATTTTGATTGGTATATTTAGGTGAGCTATCACCATGTACATATCTTTTTGCAAGACAGTCCTTGGAGAACTTGTTATGCTGATTATGTTTATTACCCTATTCTAACTCAAATTTTAAACAATTGCTTATACAGTAAGACTTTAGTATATAATTCCATCTTTAAAAGGAAAAAAAAATCAAACATGCCATTATCGAAAAATGAGGGGAGTGCAATTCAACTTTTAACTCTTCATATAAAGTAAGGTCTGAAAAGTTATACTCAAATAATATCGGGTGTGTTTTGTCGGAAGGAAAATATTTCCTGAAAAATAAGTAGCTAGTTCTTTTACTTATTTTTTGATGTTTGGTAAGTAAATCGAAAGTATAATTATAAAAATATTTATATATAATCTAAGCAAACACTATGGAGGAGGGATAGGGGTGTAGGCGTGGTGGCTATGGGGTGGGGTGGGATGAAGGATGCGGGGGAGCGGAGTGACACTTAAAAAACTTATTTTCCCTACTTCTACGAAGGAAGTCATTTTCTTCAAATTTAAGGAACTTGTTTTTCAAAAGAATTTTTTTTTACAAAAGTTATGATTTTCCTAGAGAACGCAGTGAGTTCTTTGCCAAATTAGGTGGAGTGGGGAAAAGGACAACTCCCTTCTCCTTTGCGTTGCTCAATCTACCTTTTCTGATTGAAAGTAGCAAGTCACTCTACTATTAGTACAGAGGCCAGGTAGAAGGTTGTTCATCCAGCCCAGCGAATCACAACAGTTGTGCGAAAGCCGGTCTTACCTTCTATTATATTAGTAAATAGCCTTTAAGCTTGATTAATAAGATATATAGGATTATCTGGCACACTAGGGAGTCCTCAAAGTATGAGTCCATACACTTGCAAGTTAAGACTGGATCGTCAAAGAACGTGGACCAACCAAGTATAAAAAAGTTAAAACTACGCACCCATTGCCTTCATTAGAATACTGAGCTACATAATTCAATTCAAATTTAAGTACTACTAAGTGAAAGAATGGATCTTGGGCTTAACTCAACCCCAAAAGCTAGCTTGTAGGGTGAGGATTGTCCAAGTCCATATAAGAAGTCCATGTTCTCATTCCATTTCCGACGTGAGACTCTTAACACTCCCCGTACGCCCATACCTCATTAACTGGAGCGTGGACAATATAATTTGGGGGACGAATATCGATGAACAAAGAATTGGAATGGGTCTGGCTATGATACCATGTAAAGAATGTATCTTGGGCCTAACTCAACCTCAAAAGCTAGCTTGTAGGGTGAGGAGGATTGTCCAAATCTATATAAGGAGTTCATGTTCCCATTCCATTTTCGATGTGGGACTCTTAATACTAAGCTCCCAAACTTTGTTGTTTCTTTATCTGTTCAATGCCTTGTCTTATCTAACGCAATTTTGTTTTGTAATTTGGAGTTATTATAGGTAAAATGCCGGAGTTTAGATAGTTAATTGAAACCAAACTTTGAGCTTAATGATAAATAACATATTTGGCTGATTTGGACCGTGATAAACATGGTATATATAACTGTGTATATTACGGTTTGGAAGGCCTATTTTAGTTAAGGTTGTTGTATTTAATTAGCAGTGTACACTTACCATAATTGTAGAATTCTTGTATAAATAGAATACGATTTTGGGAAGAGAATATGAATAGAATTTTCCATATTATGGATAGCATAAATATTACAGTATTAAATTGTAATATTAATTATAAGAATTACTTTAATCATCTATAGTTTAATATTTAATTATTTAAAATCACCCAAAATAAAACGCAACATGATTTCTCTAGGCTCCTTAATTACAATTTGAAATTTTAAAAAGTCTACATATTTTTTATTTTTTAACTGTAGATGATAAAGATTGAGAATATGAAACTTTTAAAGATAAGGATTAAAATAATTTTTTAGTTTTTAACTTAATTTAAGTCTTTCGTAATAAATATTTAAAATAATTTCTCTCTGTAAAATAATTTTAATAGTAAACGTTCATTGATACTTGTCCTTTTTCGTAATTTTACATTCAAAAGAACTTTTTAAAGAAGATTAGTCAAACACAATATGCTTATTAAAAGCAGTCAAAATCACTTTTTAAATGAATTAGCTAAACACAAACTGCTTCTTACTAAAAGTATTTTAAAAAAAAACACTTTTCAAAATAAGTAGATTTTTACCGCTAGACCAAACATGCCCTAAGTTATTGCTCACTTTCTCATTGGATTTAGAGTGCTGAATGTTATAAAAAGGAGTTAGTCATAAATTAGATAAATAGTTATTTCAAAATATTTACATTTCTTTGAATAAATACAACTCGGGTAAGAACAGATTATAATGGAAATAAAGACGTATACCCACTAGTTGGGAATACATTTCTCTAACGTGCCTTTAAAAGGTTATAGTCATTTTGCATTAAAATTCAAATCCCCTCCAATTTTGTGTAAATTCAATCCTTCCTCAGAGAAATTTCAGTAGTCCAACTGGTTGGATCTTAGATATATAAGCTTTAAGGATTTCATTTCCCACCTTAAAATTCTCTTTCCTCATTTTTACTTTCCCTTTCTATATATATATATATATACTAACTCTCTCCAACTTTATGCCGAAAATCAAATTCACTACATTTATACACCTTCTTTCCTATCTCAAGATTCGAAAATTAACTTGTGATTATAGGAAATAATATTTATTTTGCCCTACAACAAACAACAACATGCTAGTGAAATCCCACAACGTGGGGTCTGAGGAAGGTAGAGTGTACGCAAACTTTACCTCTACATTGATAGGTAGAACGACTGTTTTCGAGAGACACTCGGCTCAAGACAGAGCAAAAGCAAAAGCAAAAGCAAAAGCAAAAGCAAAAGCAAGAGCAAGAGCAAGAGAAATGGTCAAATCCAGTCAATTTTTTAAAGCAGTATGAAAATGCTAGTATCAAAAGCAAATAAGCCATGATAGCACATTCTGAAAAAGCAAGCAGTAACTAGCGCAGGTAAATAAGCTAAACAAAGTACACTAAATGACACATAACATCAAAAATCAAACTACAAGGGACTATAAAATAATATTGCGCTTATTAGTATGATATGCTAAGTGGGCCTACAATAATAACACTACAACTACCAGTTTGCAAGCGTAAGTAGTACTACGCTCGATTATCTACTACCTTCTACCCTAATCCGTGTCCTCCACAACCCCCTATCTAAGGTCATGTCCTCAGTAAGTTGCACCTGCACCATATCCTATCTAATCACCTCTCTCCAATACTTCTTCGGCCTACCTCTACCCCTTATGAACCTGTCCACAACCAACCTCTCACACCTCCGCACTGGGGCATTTGTGTCTCTCCTCTGCACATGCCCAAACCATCTCAACTCGCTTCCCGCATCCAGCGGTGGATCTTGCCCAAAATATTAAGGGGGGCGGTAACTATTAACAAAAATATTATAATTGAAATTTATAAGAATAAAATATAATTTTATCAAAGATTCAAAATAACATCAATACAACAAAAATATAATATATAAAAGGAAAGACTTACCTAGAATTAAAGTGTTGCCCTTCGTTCTTTTAAAGACTTGAAATAATTATTAATTGAATCAGAGCTAAAGCTTTCATCTATCTCTTTTTCAATATAAACCATCATATTGTCAGCAAGAAATTCATCCCCCATCTTATTACGCAACCTTGTCTTGATTATCTTCATTGCTGAAAATGATCTTTCTGTAGTAGCCGTAGAAACTGGAAAAGTTAAGATAAGACGGATTATCCGGTCAATCAAGTAATATGTATTCGTCTTCCCTGTTTTTTCCAAAGCTTCACACAATTCAGACATAGTTGACAAGTTATTCAATTTTGGATGACTAACAGCCTCAAGAATAAAGTGTTGAGGTTGAAATCTCAAATTTATTTTCTCTCTTGCTCACTAAAATCCACTGGATATTTTTTTTACAAGAGTACATATATCATCCATATTAAATGCTTCGTAAATATATTTAGAAATCAAACTATTGCTTAGGCTCAAAAGATCCATTGTTTGAATATTAAACATGTGATTCAATTCCTGCAATTGTTGATCAACAGTAACACAAAAGATATTCACTCTAAAATGTTGGCCCACTGTGATGTGATCTCCTTCTGATGACGAGCACGCCCTTGATGCTCTATATAAACATCATTACCATTAGGAAAATCAATATCACGTTGTTCACAAAATAATGTCACATTTTTCAATAATTGATCCCATCCTTCATCTCTCAACTTCTGAATTAATGTTTTTGTAGTGCTGACTAAATGTATAGCATTAAGTATATCTTGGAATTTCTGTTGTAAAGCATGACAAAGACAATATGTAATTCCCATAATCTCTTTCATCATGTGCAAAATCAATATGAACTCAAATGAATTCATAATTTTATAAGCAGCATTAGCATCCCCTCGTTGAGAGTAAGTTGATCCACTTTTCCTTATATTTTGAAGAACCACACAAGTTGCATCATGCATATTTATCATACTACAAAGTGAAAAAAAATGTGAGCTCCAACAAGTATCTCCAGCTCGTTTCAAAGTGCATATCTGATTTTGTCCTTTACCACTATCAAGTTCACCAATCTCTAGCAAAAGTAATATCTCCTCTAATTTGACAGCTTGCAGCTCATCATGACGCTTACTAGAGGAACATACAATATTGACAACAAAAGTCAAGTTTGAAAAAAAATCATGAATAAGGAAACCTTCTCTGGAAGCAACAACCAAAGCAAGTTGTATTCTATGTGCAAAGCAATGTATGTAATAAGCATAAGGACAATCTCTGAGAAATAATGCTTGCAATCCATTCTACTCTCCTCTCATATTACTAGCACCATCATACCCTTGCCTACGGATATTTGAAACATCAAGACGATACCGAGAAAGAACATCACAAACAACTTTTTTAAGAGTGATAGCCATAGTGTCCTTAACATGCAGAACATCAAAAAATCATTCTTGTATACAACCCTTTTTATCAACAAACCTCAAAATAATAGCAATTTTCTCCCTTAGAGATTCATCACGTGATTCATCAATAATTATGCAAAATTTAGAATCCCCAATATCTTATCGGATATAGCTTTTCACTTTACTAGAAATGATATGCAAGATTTCCTTTTGAATTTGATGAGAAGTATACTTAGAATTATATGGAGCATTCTCTAGCACTACTTTGCAAGTTCATCATTATATGATGCTAAGAGTTTGATCATTTCAAGAAAGTTACCTCTATTTTTTTGATCCAATGATTCGTCATGGCCTTTAAAAGCACAAGCTTGAAACGTGAGCCAACGAATTGAATCAATAGAGCTCTTGAGACGAAGTCTATTTTTGCTAATTTGATCGGAACTCTGCACGTTAAGGACATATCTAATGTGCATAGACTGATTGAACAAGTCTTGAGAAGATTTCAATGCATTATTGTGAGACGAACAAAGACTCTCACCAATATGATTAAGCAAAGCACAACTCTTCAAATCATTGACCTTTTTCCATGTTTTAAATCCTTTTCTAGTAAATACATCAGCTCCAGGATGCCCACTTGGCTTTTTACTGAACAAGTAACAAAACAAACAATAAACAACATCATTAGTCGGTGAGTACTCTAGCCATGAAGGGAAAATTTTGATCCAAGATGCTTGAAATCGCCTTGGATGCTTATCTCTATTGAGGGGATATTTTCAACTTGACATTGATAGGGACCCCAATTGAGATAAGCTCTTTAAACTTCATCTCTTCGATGCACTGGATATTCCCAAATTTGGGGACGCTTTCCAGGGTCACGTTCTAAACAATTGACATCAAATTCATCCATGGTGACTTTTTGAATCTTGCAAGGTTGCTCATCCAGTTGAACTGTTTGATCATCGGAATGATGCTTTTCAAGTGTCGATGTTGAAGCTATACAATTTTCATCTTTGTTGGAAGCTTTCCTCTTGAAAAATGCATCAATTTTCTTAAGCTGGACCATCGTACCAACTACCACTCCTAAAAAAAAATACATAAATCAATTATCAAAGAAACAAACATAAAAGAACAGTTAATCTATTATAGCATTAATCTATTTTCTGCGAGCAAACTGGATAGGAACACAAACTGGAATATAAAATCTCTTATTTTTTCTAAGGTATCTTCTATCTTGATCCAAAATAATTATAAAGATATCCTTTAACTAGTTAAAATTCAACTCACAGTTTAGTGTTACTGTCTATAGTTTTCTCAAAAAAAAAATTAAAAACATGAGGAGCACTATCCGGAAATATATAACAGTGGGTGAACTAAAATATCATACTTCCGAGTTGCGACTATATAGGCACAACTCTAAATAGGAACACAACTATAAACTAAAAGCAAACTGGAATACTACAAACCACATCGAGCAATCAAAAATCCTACAAATTATGTCAAAACAAAACTAAAAAGAAAAAGGAGGGAGATTACCTATTGTGGAGCAGCGACTGAGGCAACGAGTATCGAGGATGCTTCCTTGAACTCACCAAAAATGGCATAGAAAACTGGTCTTTGCTGGGATCGAAGGCGGCAATGAATTGGGGCTTAGGGTTTGTGCGATTGGGGCCAATGAGAAAGCTTAAGGAGCTTAAAGGGCTTTCTGCGATTTGGGGCCAAACAGATGTGTATTTTGAGTTATATAAAAAAATTAAGTTTTTTGAGGGGGCCACAGCCCCCCAGTCCCATCTAAAATCCGCCACTGCCCGCATCTTATCCTCTACTCCAACTCTGTCTCGGATATCATCATTTCTAATCTTATCCCTTCTTGACTGACCAACACTCCGCCCCATACAACGTAGTCGGTCCGGATTAACATTACTTCGAATAAAAACGAGTGTCCATTTAGTATTTGTTTTTTTATTTATTTAAAAAGAGTGTCCACTTACCAAATTAAGAAATAATTAATCTTATTTTTTCCATATTTTTCCTTATTATGTGTTAGGTGACCAAATCCCAAAACCTATTTAATTAGGTGCATCTTAATCAAATTGTCTATTTTCCCCTGATTTTTATTTTTATTTATATTTAATCAAATCAAATTATATATATATATATATATATATATATATATATATATATATATATATATGTATGTATGTATGTATGTATGTATGTATGTATGTATGTAACATTACCCCTCCGGATCAAAAAGAGTGTCCACTTATCAAATTAAGAAAGAATTAATCTTATTTTTCCAGATTTGCCATTATGAAGTGTTAGATGACCAAATCCCAAAACTTATTTAATTAGGTGCATCTTAATTAAATTATCTATTTTTGTCTAAAAATTTGTATTTTCTTAAGAGGTGTGCAAATGACTAATTGAACACTCTTTTTTATCCGGAGGGAATACTATTTAAGCATTTGATATTTTAGTATTAAGTGCACAGTTTTACATCTTTCATTTTCAGTTAATTTGGATTGATATTAAAAGAATAACTCAACAATATTTTGATAATTTTTAAGTTTTATATTACTTGAAATTTAAAGTTTTTAACCAATGTATTTGTTAACGGTTTATTCATTCATTTTGAATTTTTAAATAGTAACATTTAATTTGCAAGGAAAGAGAAAACCTCACAGTTTCCTCCTCTTTTTTTGAAAATTATATTGTTCTCTAGGAATAATTTCTGTTGGAATTAAAACATGATTAATAATTTAAAATTTATTATAATTTGATATTTGATAGTTTATTTAATTCTACTCTAGTTAGCATTTATCTATTAATGTCTTCTAGGAATAGATTTTTTAATCCTAGTCTATTTTAATTTTATAGTATTATAAATATGGGTGTCTCCTATATATTTTCTCAGGTTGAGAGATAGCTCATTGTAGTAAGATTCAAGAATTTTGAGTTATTGAGTAAAATCTCCTACCTTTTCTTTCTAGTTTGATAAATTTATTCTATAAAGATTTTGTTGGATCTTTCATTTGTGCTTATATTATTCTTTAGAGTATCTTTGTTTATTTCAAATTGGTATCAGAGCATGTATGAGATCTTATTAAAGTCTCGTGTGAGATCTCACACATATAAAAGAATATGGACACTAAATATTTACCAAATTGCCCCATTTTTGTGTTTGATGACAAAAATAATTTTGAGAGTTGGTATTAACAGATGTAGATTTTTTTCAATTCTGTGGACTATGGTCCATTATTGATAAAGGGTTCATAGAAACCCAGAAGGCACAACATTAACTGGTGAAGCAGCTACGCAATTGGAGAAAATAAACAATTGAATTATAAGACATTCTACAACCTTAATAGAAAAGTCCAATTGCATGTGTATCTCAGCAAAGGAGGCTTGGACAACTTTGGTGAAATCACATCAACGGGCGACATACGTGAAGAGAGAGATACTTTGAGAGTTTTAGAGGCAGTATAAATTGGCCTAGATGAAATCAATGGAATCTGACAAAGAATTTTTACACGAATTATAGAAATTGTTAATGATATGAAGGTCAATGGAGAAGTTTTGGAAGAAGTTAAAGTTGTTGAAAAGATATTGAAATCTCTAAGATTAGAGTTTCACACCAAGAAAATAATTTTTTAGGCTACCAGGATCTTAATACTTTGAGACTTGATGATCTAGAAGATGAATTGGTGACATATGAGATGTCCTTGAATCAACAAACATATGAGATAGTGGAGGAGACATTGCAAACAAAGGATGATCAACCAAAAGAAAAAGAAGAGTCATCGAATCTGGCAGAAATAAATTAAGAAGGTCAGAATTTAGAAATATTGGAGAAAAAAAAAGAGAAGATAGAGGTAATTTTTGTTGTGGTGTAGATGTATTTGATTGCAAATCAGACTCTAATAATGTCCAAATTGATTTATTAATGATTTATGAGATGGCTAGAAAGGATAGATTGGTTGGAACTAATGCTCTTTCGATAGAAGCTACTAATATTTTAAGTGAGGAGACATGTAATAGATATGATTGGTCTATACAAGGTGGGACAGTAAAAAATGGAATGGAAGTACCATTCATCATCACACAAGAAAAACTGTTTGAAGGTTGTAACACCTTTGTAACATTTCGTAAATCCGGATTAGGTGTAGATGCGTTAAATGAGTATTAATGTGACATTTTAAGCATGTAAAGTTATATAGGAATGATTTTGGGTGGAAATAGTTATTTTGAAATCAAGACGAGTAGTGAGGTGCTTAAGATTCGATAGAATCGACTAAGTTTACGGCAAATCTGCCATTAAGCCCGATTTCATGCAAATATGTTGAGAATTGGAGAACTCTCAAAACATGAAAGTTGTAGATATTTGAAATATCTTTCCAACTATATATTGTGGAGCCCTAACAAAGCTCTGTGCTAGGCGTTATGACTATTGTACTGAGATGATATCAGTACCATTAAAAATCATAAAATTTTGACTAAGTGTAAGATGGACCTAGGATCTCTCTGAGCTCATCTCAAAGCGAGAGAGGATTTGATTTGGACCTCGCTTAGCGAGGTGTAGGGTCCCAAAATGAAAATTTTAGAAAATTAACTAAGTACATTTTGGACAGGTGAGCGAAGCTCAAAGCGAGGTAGGACCTCACCATAAAGCTTGTTGAGCGAGGCCCATAGTGAGGTAATCCCTTGATTTGGAGACCGCTCAGCGAGACTAGGGGTCCAAAACGTCCATTCTTTAAATATAACACTTCATCAACTTGTTAAACCTCGTAGAAAACCATCTCAAGAGCATTTTTCTCTCCTCTCAACCTCACTCATCAAGGTAAGAACATATCTATGATTCCTAATCAATTCTAGCACTAAATACATGATTTCTAACATGATTATTAAATAAAAATATAGGATTAACAAATAATCCTTCTCCAACGATTCAAAACTAGAGTTTGGGTGTTCTTAATCAGAGAAGTAAGATAATTCGTTGGATTGGAGCATTTATAGGTATGTAGAGCTTCTATCCATGTGTGGGAACATCATTGTTATTTCCCACGTCACGTTTATCTATGGAACATGAAATGTCACAAACTTAGAGTTTTTATTGTAAGTTCATGATAACCCTAACTATATATATTATTGTATGTCATGTATATAGTTCTAATTCGTTAATTGTATTCATGTATATCATTACGATTGTCATGAACCTGTCCGTAATCCATGTATGCTCGTATTATCTTTTCCATGAGCTCTCATATATTATTATGAACTCAGATTATTCCATTCCATGGATTTTTACATATTTTCATGTCTCAGGAATTATTTACATATATTTACATAGATTTTCATGTAAAACTATTCACAAATCACATATTTATGAAATTTATGAGTTTTTATAAACTACATTATGAATCATATTTTAAATACCGTGGGCGCAGATGCCACTATTATCCATGTTCATGTTTTTGGGAGTAGCATAGGTTACCGAGAAAGTTCAGATAACCTGAAACTACGTATGCCAACGTAAGTTAAGGATCGCTCCGCCCAGATTAGGACAATACCTTCAAACTGTTGATTTGGATCCATTCATGTCATTTTCATATCTCATACCCCCGCAGGGTATGTGATTGCTCTGCTGGTCGGGCCAGATACCAGACTCCACGTACTTACGTGGTGATTTCATATTATCGGTTATACTAAGTCTCTCCCACTTAAAAATATTTACTCATGTTACAACTTGATCATGCATATCATGATCATGTCCAGGTTTCTGTTTCAAATTACAGTTTGCAGTACTTAGTTACCGTTTATAATTTGCAGCTTCAGTTACAATCCTAATTTACAATTTAGTACTACTTCATGTATCTATGTTATTGATTTAGGTTGCCCATTCCCCGAGCAACCCACTTACTATTCTTTTATTCAGTTGCTTTATATATGAGTACAATTCAAATGCATTGATGTCTCTTTTTGTCTGGGCCTGCACTTTACGGTGTAGGTATAGAGTTTTAGGAGAACGTATCTACTCGCTAGGATTCTCACCGTATCAGCTATTGGTGAGCCCTATTTTATTCAGGATGTTATCTTTAGTTATATTCATGTTTTCTCATGCATCAGAGGTATGCTTGTCCTGGTAAACATTTAATTTTCAGACTCATGTTCAGAGGTTTCATATACTAGTCTAGCATGTCATATCAATTATTTAGACTTATTACATACTTAGATTATTTTCAAAATTATATTTTCAGTATTCAATTTTACAAATTTTTAAATTATTATTTCATGCTTTTGATGCACATGTTGATTCAACAAGACATGTGGTTTGCTCGATCACATGCAGTCAGGCACCGAGTGCTTTGTTACGCTCAGACCATGGTTCGCAGCGTTACAAAGCTTGGTATCAGAGCCTAGATTCAAGTGTCTTAGGGAATCTATAAAACTGTTTCTAGTAGAGTCCTACTTATGGGTGTGAAGCACGCCACACTTATAATTAGAAGGATACAGGGCATCTAGGAAATGTTACCATTCATTTAACTCTAGATCGTGCCATAGAGCTATGCTATAAGAAATCGCTCATGTGTTGTTCCCTTTCCACCAGATACGCCTCATATTTAATAGAAGAAGAATATGTAAAACTAATCATTATTGATGTGTTACTTTCAGATGGAGTCTTCAGGAATGGAGCAAGTTGCACAAGAACTCGTGAGGAGAATGGACCGAGCCTTTATTGCATTTGAAGCTCTTGTTTCGAGGAGATATGCTTTTATTTCCCCTCCTGATAATGTAACGTTGACCCCGACACCTAATAAAGTCACTCGTACAACAAAAAGACAGAAGATGGTCGCTTATATCAACAGACCGGATTGCCTTACATATGGGAAGCACCACTTAGGCGAGTGTTGCATAAGACTTAAAATATGTTACCGTTGTGGTAAGAGGGGACACAAGAGGAACAAGTGCCTAAAGTTAGATCGTGTGGAGCGTCTCTCAGCTCTTTATCATAAGAACTCCCGTGAATGCTATGTTTGCAAGAGATTGAGACATCTATGAAAGGAATGGCCCCAGTTTAATAACCGTATGAGTTCTGAGTTTCAGCAGCATCTTCCTTACCGAAAATGTATGTAAAAACATGCAGGAGAGTGTCGTATAAGTATGGATATGTGTTATAATTGTGGTCTCCAAGGCCACATACATAGAGAGTGCCTTTTGGCCAGGTATAGTAGTGCCAACAGAGGTGACGGTGTAGTTCATCCCACCGGACCAGCAGCAGCCAATTCAACAACACCTTTCGCAGCCCATAACACTCTTGCACCAGCAGGCAGAGGAACAAGTAGGGGTGAAATGTTAGGATCAAGTGTGAGTCAAACACGTTATCATGATATGGTAGGTCGCTAGGATTCAGAGGCCTCATATATTATCGTAGGTATGCTGATAATTTCCTTCTTGATATGTATGAGATGGTGTGCCCTTAGATCTACTGTGTCTTATGTGGTTATCATACGATTGAAAGTTCAGAGTAGAGTATTTTAAAGTTTTTTCCCAACAAGAAAGTAGACATACTTTAGTGTGATAATCAGAAGATAATATTAGATGATGTCAAGTCTCTTAACAAAGTTTTAATTTGTTTAAATGGATTAGGTCGAATTAGAGGGCATGGTGTTAGTAAGTTCCCCTAAGAATATTATTTTGATGGGTAATAGAGAAGGTAGGTAAGGAAATAAAAAGATAAGTTTTATATGATAGTCTTAGAGACATAATGAAATGAAGAGAAAAATCAGCAGAATAATTAGATGACCACTTTTCGCTAAACGTAAGGGATCCACAGACTTTAAACATTAGCTTTTGAACTAAGGGGAAGATCGTATGATAATGTGCCAATATAGATTATGTGTTTCATAAGTTGATAGGCATCAAGAAGATTATGACATATGATCACATTTTCATGTAGCTAAGGTAAGGTGTGGAGAATTCATCTTTTGTCATACCCGTTGAGATCAAGTATTAGATAAATATGCATGAGAAGGAAGATATTTCTTACATGGTATCAGAGCCCAGGGAAAGTTCTTAAACCCTAAAAACTTCTCCTTCACCATCGCCCCCCTTTGTGCCGCCAACTTCCTTCCTCTTCTGTCAGTCATGTCTGACTTGAAATCAAATTTTCATCCAGCCCTCGCAGTTTCAAACATTAAATTCCATATCTCCATCACTCCTGAGATGAAAACGTCCATTATGCGACGTGGGCGGAGCTCTTCAAAATTCACCGGGTTATCTATCACATAATTCCATCGGAAAAAGGCAAGGAGAAGGTGCCGAAACCGATGATGAAAAAGAATTATGATTAATCCTTGATGCGACGGTTCTCTAGTGGATTTATGCCATAATTTCAAGTGATTTGTTGCATACGATTCTTGAACCCGACTCTACGACAATGGAGGCTTGAGATCGATTACGTGACATATTCAGAGATCATAAAAATTCCTGAGCCGTCACACTTGAGCAAGAATTATCCACCACTAATATGACGGATTTTCCCAATGCATCCGTATATTGTCAACGACTCAAGATTTTATCAGGCCAACTCAAGAACGTCGGGGCGTCGGTAACTAACAATCGGTTCATTTTACAAATGGTTGTCGGCCTCACTACCACATATAGTGGAGTTGGTACACTCATCCACCAAAACAATCCTCTTTCCTTATTTTACCAAGCCCGTTCTATGGTCATACTAAAAGAAGCAGGTTTTGTCAAAAAGACAACCACCGTGTCGAATTCCGCCATGGTTGTTGCTTCGTCCGATGATAACTCTTCACAATTTGAAAATTTGTTGCCAAACCGTGGTCAAAAGGGATGAAATGACAATAATGAAGGTAAAAATTGCAGCGGTGGCAAGGGTGGTAGCCATCGATGTGGCGGCAAGGGCGGCAGCCAATAGCAGCCGAGGGCCTAGTGGGGCAGTGGACCAACACCGTGGGCTTGACAATGGCCTTGGGTTGTGCCTCCCTGCCCCTTTCCCTCGAGAAATTAGGCCAGGCCCAGTCCGAGGCAAGTTCTAGCCGCAGTCCAACAGCCAGCAGCCTAGCACACTTGGGACACTACCGAACCAGTGGCAGCAGGCCCACTCGGCAGTAGCGACTCTAACCGACATCGTGGCCGCAATGCACACTCTTGGACTTAATCCATCCGATGCAAAATGGTACATGGACACTGGAGCAACATCTCATATGACGTCCTCACAAGGTAATCTCTCGTCCTATTTTAATTTGAGTAATAATAGTGGTATAATTGTCATTCAATTCCATTTTGTGGTTGTGGTACTAAAAACTTGTCTTCCCTAACCCACCGTTAACTCTAAAGAATGTCCTTCATGCTCCTCAATTGATTAAAAACTTAATTTCAGTTAGAAAATTTACTACTGACAATTAGGTTTCTGTTGAATTTGATCCTTTTGAATTTTTTGTGAAGGATTTTCAGACTAGGATGCGTCTAATGAGATGTGATAGTCGGGGTGAGCTATATCCAATCACCACAATCACACGTCGAACGTTTGTGTGTACTAGAACTCGTAATTCTCATGTTTGTCGCTCATCTACTCTTGGGAAACATGTTAAATTGCATTTTATTGCTTCAAATTCAAGCACTGTTATGCCTTTTGATATTATCCATAGTGATATTTGGACATCTCCTGTTTTGAGCTCTTCGGACCATCGATATTATCTTCTTTTGTTTGATGATTACTCTAATTTTTTGTGGACATTTCTTTTGTCTAAAAAAATACATGTTTTTTTTCATATTTCTCTCATTTCGAGAATTCATCCGCACTCAATTTGAATGGGACATTAAAAATATTTAATGTGATAATGATAGAAAATTTGATAATGGGTCATTTAGGAATTTTTGCAAAACTAATGGTTTATCTTTTCGTCTCTCTTGTCCACATACCTCATCTCAAAATGGAAAAGTAGAAAGAAAAATACGAACCCTTAATAACATTGTTAGAACATTACTTGCCCATGCCTCTCTACCACCATCATTTTGACATCATGCATTACAAATGTCAATCTATCTCCTTAACATACTTCCAAACAAATAATTAGCCTATCAATCTCCTTTCCAAAATCTATACCTAAGGGACCTATCCTATTCTCATCTACGGGTATTCGGGTGCTTATGCTATCCTCTTTTTCCTTCTACTACCATCAATAAACTTTAACCCCATTCTAATTCATGTATTTTTTGGATATCCGTCAAACCATCGTGGTTACAAATGTTACGACTTATCATCTAATAAAATAATTGTGAGTCGCCACGTAGTTTTTGATGAATCACATTTTCCTTTTGACAAAATGCATTGTTCCGTGCCTCCTACCTACGAATTTCTTGATGATAGCATGCCTCCATATTTGGTCCACCAATTGGCCTCTCAAACAGGCCCAAATACGTCCTGCAGCTCAGCCCAGATACCGAGACCAATGGCTACCAACCCAACAGAGACTCTCGCTGGCAGTCCACTGAGTGGCGATCCAGCCTCAGGCAGTGGCGGCCTAGCGAGCGCAAGCCCACTCTCGGGCAGTTCCTTCCCCACACACTCAGCCTCCGGACCCATCACACACCAGCCTAATATCACTTTCCATATCCAACCAACTCTAATTTCAGTCCAACGACCAGTGACTCATAGTAAACATGAAATTTTCAAACCAAACAAAAAATACGGTCTTCACACCCATGTTACCAAATCACCGTTACCTCGTAATCTTATGTCTGCTCTTAATGACTCAAATTAAAAAATGACTATGGATGATGAATATAATGCTTTTATTAATAATAAGACTTGAGATTTGGTGCCTCGTCCTCCCGATGTTAATGTGATTCGGCCTATATTGATTTTTAGTCATAAAGAAAAATCTAATGGTATATTTGAGAGACATAAATCCCATCTTGTAGGTGATGAAAAGACTCAACAGGTTGGTGTGAGATGCGATTAGACTTTCAATCCGGTAGTCAAACCAGCGACTATTCGCACAGAACTAAGTCTGTCTTTTTCGAAGGCATGACCTCTACATCAGCTTGATGTGAAAAATGCATTCCTATATGGAGAACTCAATGAAACGGTGTACATGTATCAGCTCATGGGGTACAGAGACCCCACTTATCCTAATCATGTATGTTTACTGAAGAAATTCCTGTATGAGCTTAAACAAGCTCCTCATGCATAGTATAAGAGGTTTGCAGATTATGTTTCTAATATTAGGTTTTCTAACAGCTGGTCTGATCATTCTCTCTTCATATACCGTCAGGGTAATGATATATCTTACATCCTTCTGTATGTGGATGATATTATCTTAACTGCTTCATCTGATACTCTTCGCAAATCTATCATGTATCTTCTTAGCTCAGAATTTTCTATGAAAGATCTAGGGTCATTGAGTTACTTCTTAGGGATAGCTGTAACACGTCATGCATGTGGTTTATTTTTGTCTAAAAAGAAGTATGCAGAAGAGATCGTTGAACGAGCTGGCATATCCACGTGTAAGACGTCCTCCACTCCGGTTGATACTAAACTAAAGTTGAGTGCTACTTCCAGCAAGCCATATGTTGATCCATCACATTACCGCAGCTTTGCAAGTACCCTCCAATATCTTACTTTCACGAGGCCCGATATATCTTATGATGTGCAACAAATTTATCTATTCATGCATAACTCGATGGAAGAGCACATGCATGCTCTTAAGCGCATTATGCGCTATATTCAGAGCACCCTCGATCATGGCTTGCATCTATATCCATCTTCGACAACCACTCTCCTTTCTTATACAGTTGCAGATTGGGGTGGATGTCCGGATACCAGACGCTCAACGTCTGGTTATTGTGTCTTTCTTGGTGACAATTTGATAACTTGGTCCTCCAAATGGCAAGCTACCTTGTCTAGGTCCAGTGTCGAAACAGAATACCGAGGAGTTGCCAATGTGGTTTCTGAATCTTATTGCCTACGAAATATTCTTCTGGAGTTCCACTGTCATGTTCCGAAGGAGACATTGGTTTATTGTCATAATGTTATTGTGATTTATCTCTCAGAGAATCCAGTTCAAAATCAACGTACTAAACATATTGAGCTGGATATTCACTTTGTTCGCGAAAATGTTGCTCATGGACAAGTACATGTCTTATATGTCCCGTTACGCTATCAGATCGCCGATATTTTTACAAAAGGTCTTCCACTGATTCTATTTGAAGATTTTCGGGACAGTTTCAGCATACGCCAACCTCCCGCTTCGACTGCGGAATTAATAGAATATTTTATTATAATTATTGGTACATAATATATTTTGTATATGATAAGTGTATATTTAGTCATTTAATATTTTAATTCTAATCTAAAATGATGCTTGTATTATAAGTATATTTATTACTCATTTAGAATGAAATAATCTTACATTAGTTATTTAATTAGGGATAAAAGCACTTCCAATTTAAGATAGAGTATGCATAAATTAAAAAGCCACGGAACTTGAGTAAAAGAGCAGAACTAAAAAGGCGTGAAGGTAATGTGCATTATATAGATTCCCACCACAATGCTCAAGTGACACGCGTGATCTCTTCTTCCTCTTCTTTCTGACTCCTCCCTCCCCAGCAACTTTCCTTTCTTCTCTTCACTTCTCTTCCCCCAATTCACCTATACACACACATTTCCCAGCCCATTTCCTTCTCAACTTACACTCTGTAAATATACCTACACATAACACACACAAACACACATACATAGACCTATATATACATATATTTATGCTACAAGTTCCTTTACATTATCTTCTGAGCAACCTTTTTCAAAACTAGATCTCGAGTAACTCTGTGTTTACTGGAGTTTTTAGTGATTCAATGGCGATTTCGAAAGTGGGTTTAGCAGCGATTATGGTGGGATTATCTATACTAGTTGAATGTGGAGTAGGGGCGGATACGTATACGTATTCGTCGAAGTTAGTTCATAGATTCTCCGAGGAGGTGAGAAAACTTAGGGTTTCAAGGAATGGGGAAGTGTGGCCGCAACATAGGAGCTTAGAGTATTATGGAAGGTTGATGAACAGTGATTTGCAGCGGCAAAAAATGAAACTTGGTCCTCAATTTCAGCTTCTTTTTCCTTCTGAGGGTAGCAAAACGATGCCGTTGGGAAATGACTTTGGATGGTTGGTTACCCCCTCTTTGTCTTTTATCCTTCTAACTAAATGCTCCCTCCTTCTCAAATTATTTACTCCCGCTTTTCTTTTTAGTCTCTTTAATTTTCTTTTTAGTCTCCTCAAAAAAAAAAAAAAATTTTATATTTAAAAATAATTTAATTTGAAACTTTTTCTTTACTTTAATGAAATAATTTACATCAACAAAATATATATTACTTGTTTCACATAAGTTCATTTCTTTCTTAAACGGCATATTTAGTCAAACTATATGACATAAATTGAAAGTCGGGAGATCATTTTAGAAGTTTAATACAAAATTGATTATTTTCTACAAACACATTAATAGATTAAATATTTAATCAAGATAGATTATATCTTTAAGTCATAAATGAAGGTAAAATAGTCAAAAATCCTTTCTAATTATTAGTTCATCCGGATAAAAAAGAGTGTCGACCTAACCTTTAACTTTTTATTTAAAAAGATTCTTTCATTTAAGAAAGAACTAACCTTATTTTTCCTAAATATTACTCCATCCAGATATAAAAGAGTGTTCAACTAGCCTTTAATTTTTTATTCAAAAAGGATGTCCATTTATTTAATAAAAGAAACTAACCTTATTTTTTCAGATTTGCTCTTATTAAATGTTAAGTGACCAAATTCCAATACTTATTTAATTAGGGGTAATTTAGTCAAATTACTAATTTTTTCCCGGGAATTAGTATTTTCTTAAGTGTATTCAAATGACTAACACTTTGTCTACGAACAAGGAAGCTATAAGTAATGCAACTATGAATCTCATGGAGAGTTCGATCCTGGCTCAGGATGAACGCTGGCGGCATGCTTAACACATGCAAGTTGGACGGGAAACACGGAAAACCGTGTTTTCAGTGACGGACGGGTGAGTAACACGTAAGAACCTGCCCTTGGGAACACTCTTTTTGATCCGGAGGGAGTATTTTCTTAAGGGGTATAAAAGAGAAACACAAGATAATTTAAGATGGAGGGGGTATTTTTTAGGAGCAAAGTTTAATGTTTGTATTGAAAAAAGCTGTTCACCGAAATACTTTTTGAGGGTTAATGGTACAACTTTCTAAAAAAAGGTTGTGATTGTCGTTAGGACCGACTTTTAATTAGTGTGTATAGTTAAGGCTTTCTTGTGATTCTAGCCTGTATCCAACATGTTTGTTTATATATGTTGCTCAATTGGGAATTTTAAAATTTGGGTTTTGGAAGCATTAATGAAAAAGTGAATGGGTCATTAAAGAATACTGACTATTTATCTTCTAATTATATGGTCTAAATTTGGTTTTTGTCAAATTATCTATATTTGGGATGATGATGATGTGAGTTTTTTCTTGTTTGGAAGCTTTGGTATATTTTTTAAATTTCAAGTGCATGTAAGTTTAATTAGGACTTAATTGATTTTGGTTTGTTCCTGTCTGAGCAATTTATAGTTTGTTGTTAAACAGAAACAAAAATTCGAGTTCCGAAGTATTTGTGAAAAGTGAATGGTTTTCTTAAGAACATCAAACGTGGATGGTGGCTAAGGGCTAAGACAATGGTATGTTATAAACTAGCCCATAATTATCATAACTACAAGCTACTCCATAATCAAGTTTGCGTAATCTATCTATTGAGTAACACTAGATTAGCAACAACACACAACAACAACAACATACCCAGTGTAATCCCACACGGTGGGGTCTGGGATGGTAGAGTGCAGACCTTACCTCTACCTTGGGAGGTAGAGAGGTTGTTTCCGAAAGACTAACATTAAATTAGCATATGCTAAAAATGGGACATAGTAGAATAGTCAGGTTGGAGTAATATGGAGGACTGATGCATATAAACAGAAAGATTTTGGGATCTGGTTAATTTATTGTTCTTCTTTTGGGGTGAAATGTAGGATGTTACTGAGACCTTTCTGAAATTACCGGTTTCAGCTTGAATTAAATGTAAAAAAACATGGTTAAGGGCTTATCAAATGAAGGTTAATGTATGTGAATTACATTTTTTTTTTGGGTCTGTAAGGTTTGATTCGAGCTCGAATTTGGGGCTTAGTTTTATTCATTTTCACGTTTATATTTTAAGAGTTGGCATTCCGGGTTATGTGAAGATCCTAATCCAATATTATGCACTTTTCCTCAGGTTACATTACATGTGGGTTGATATAGGAACGCCGAGTGTTTCTTTTCTTGTTGCACTGGATGCTGGAAGTGACTTGCTTTGGGTTCCATGTGAATGTGTACAATGCGCTCCTCTTTCAGCCAGTTACTATAGCAGCCTGGTATGCAATATTAACCAAAAATGTTATATCACTGTCCTAAATGTTTGTTGCTAGTTTCTTCCGGGTAGTGACTGCAAATAGGTTAGGCTCGTAGATGATATCTGCCTTTGTTGGTTTCAGTTGAGTGGTTCTACAACTAGACCACGGTATAAATTTGTTATCAAATAAATAAGCACACTAACTTTATGTTTACCTCTACAGTTTTCTTTCTCAAAAAGATGTTTTATCTTTATAGCCTGACACTTAGATTGCTATAGAAGGATTGGATACAGTAGTTAGTTGTGAGTTGTGGCCCAACTTTGGAGCCAAACACCGTACATTTCTATTCTTTCATTTAAATTTTTACATAGGTGAATTATTTGGAAGGTTAAAATATTTTCGTTGAAACATATAAAAGGCCAATTCTTAACCTTCAGTTGTCAGAGATCACGTCCATGAAGTGCTCTGGTGACTTCTGATTTTTCTAGGATTTTCTTTTTTTGAGAAAGTGCTTTAGGAATTATATTCATTACATACTTCTAACGAGCAGTTAGCAATTTTGTTCAAGTCTTAATGTCAATTACATGAAAAGGAAAGAAGAAGCCTTAATGTCAATTATGTACCCAAGGGTGTGGCCTAGTGGTCAATGAAGTGCGTTAAGAACCATGAGGTCTCAGGTTCAAATCCAAGCAAAGTCAAAAACACTAGGTGGTTTCTTCTCATCTGTCCTAGCCTTGGTGGATTTGGTGGTAGAGTTATTTGCTATCTTTTGTTGGCGAGAGGTGGCAGGTATCCCGTGGAATTAGTCAAGGTGCGCGCAAGCCTGACGCGTACGGTTATAAAAAAAGGCCTTAATGTCAATCATGTTAATGTTTAAAAGAGTCACAAGAACTTGTAACTCTTTAATTTTCAGGTTGACAAAGTCACGTGCTGCATTCTTGAATGTTTCATGTTTATTCAGAATTTCTAATTCATAGTAGACTTTGTGTAGCTGAAAAATTTGGGTCTTTACTGGTTAAATAGCCCTATCTATAATCAAATTGTGCACTTGTCCCTATTTTTTATTTGGTTTGTCTTTCTGCCATTTGTCTCTTAATATCTTCTTCGTTTGGTTTTAGTTGATAACTGATCATGATTTCTGTCACCATTTTATGCCACTAAAAGTAGCGTGATACCACTTTGAAATATCTGAATATAAGGTTCTCTTCCTTAAAAAACTGAAGTTTTACTTTTGCGTACACTATACCTTCCCCAGACCCCACTTGTGGGATCACACTGGGTTGTTGTTGTTGTAATAACAAAAGGGTCCAAAGGCCATTTCAGGTACATTTTTAGTATCGCCTATTCCATTGGATATGATCCTTATGTTCGTTATAGTTTTTGCCTACAGTAGACAGAGACCTTCAGCGAGCTGAAATTATACTAAGATTGTTAAAAGGGTGGTTTGGAAACTTGGACGGGTGGAAGCAGATCGAGAACCACCGGGTCATGACCCAACCCATTCAATGGTTGTTTTGGTCAAGATAGAATTAGTTTGGGGCGAAACAATTGGTCATGACTGCACCTGTTCAAATTGGCTTAATGTGACACCCCTAGAATACACTAAAGGAATCAGAGAGACAAATTAATTTAAAAACTGAAAAATAAATTCCTAAAGAATAAGCGTCAATTAAATGAACCTGAGACTATTGTGTCTTCATGGAGTATTACGTCATCTCATCTTTCGACATTGTATTTGGTTTCTACTTTTTTTTTTCTGTAGAAGATTGCATTTGGGTTCTATTCATCTTAAAATAACATGCAGTTCATAAATCCCGAGGCAAACTTCAGAAAATTCTACATTTATTCAATATCATCTGTGAGTTGTCTTGTCAGATCATGGTAGAATTGTTTTGTGGAGTTGCTGGCTCTCCTATTAAAATCACCTTAATCCCATTTCCTTTATGTAACTATCAGTTCTCGATGTAGCTATGGAGTCTTTGCTAATACTGCCTATAGGTTTAGCACTTATATCAGATGATTGATTGGCAGGTGCTCCCTGGTATTTGGGGCATTTATTATGCAGGATAAAGATCTAAACGAGTACAATCCATCTGGCTCAAGCACAAGTAAGTTCCTGTCGTGCAGCCATCAGTTATGTGAACTGGGTTCAAATTGCAAAAACCCAAAGCAGCCTTGTCCGTACACTGTGAACTATGTATCAGATGATACATCCACATCCGGAGTGCTCGTGGAAGATATCTTGCACCTTGCATCAGGCAGCCGTATGACAGCCAACAGCTCTGTCAGGGCTCCAATCACTTTGGGGTATGTGTCATTGAATTGCTGCTTGTATCTCAAGTTCAAAAAAGAATTTTGTGCATGGGACTATTTTCACATGGTTCTGTATGAAAAGACTGTATTAAGCAGGTCTCAACTCTTTTTCATGTCAGATGCGGTAGTAAGCAAACTGGTGGTTACCTAAATGGTGTTGCACCTGATGGCCTTATGGGATTGGGACCTGGAGAGATTTCAGTTCCCAGTCGTCTTGCCAAAGCTGGATTAGTGCGGAACTCCTTTTCTCTTTGTTTTAAGGAAGATGATTCAGGAAGGATTTTCTTTGGAGACCAAGGGCCTGCTAGCCAGCAGACAACTTCCTTTCTGCTTTCAGAAGGACAATTGTATGTCATCATATGAATTTTAGAGACTTAATCTTTACCTTATTAAAAAACACTTACGAATTTTAGAGGCTTGCTTATTAGTTTGAGTGCTGTATTTATTTGTTTAACTCTGAAAGTCTTGCATGTATGTGTTGTTAAACTCTCTGTTGACTCACATTATGAGTGATTCATGGTCCAGTGTTACTTATGTTGTTGGCGTGGAATCATGCTGTCTTGGGAGCTCCTGTATTGAGCAGACAAACTTCAAAGCCATTGTGGATAGTGGGACATCATTTTCGTTTCTCCCAGATCAAATTTATGATAGAATTGTTAAAGAGGTAAGCTTACACCTACTTGCTGTTTATTGTACTTTGAGGTGCAGTAATTTTATGTCCTTTTCCGGTTACAGTTTGACAAAGAAGTGAATGCTACAAAAGCTAGCTTTGAAGGATATCCTTGGCAATATTGCTACAAATCCAGGTAACGGCATATAAGAGAAAGAGAGATCTACTTCCGTTTTTCTGCCTCATCATATGTACTGAATGAGTATTTGAACCTAGACAGTTCTGAAGGGTTACCCAAGGTTCCTTCGTTTACTCTGAAGTTCATGAAAAACAGCACCCTTATAGTCCAGGATCCTGTATTTGTGATTTATGGCAGTGAGGTAAGCGCTTGAACATACTCCACCTGTATTTGTATCTCAGAGATGAATATTGTGGTTCTTTTGATTGCATGTATATCTGTGAGGCGTCCTCTGTTTCCTTCTCTTGGTTGTTTTATCATGCCAGCTTTTGGTCCTTCACTTCCGATCATTTCGACTCATTCACCAGTACTGTATTAAATAGGCTGTCAGATATTTCTATGTTGGTCATGTGTGAATATATTCAATATCATGATGTAGGGTGCTGTTGGATTTTGCTTAGCTGTGGAGCCTTCAGGCATAGATATCGGAACGATTGGACGTAAGCTTGACCCTCTTTCCCTTATTGTTTCGTCTTTCTATAAACTTACTACCGTAAATAACTTCCATCTGCTAAAGTAGGGGGTAAAACTGTAAAAAGTTTCTGAATGCAAAAGTGTGTTGCAATTTCCTCTCTCAATTTTTGCAAGTGCTAATAATCATTTTCCTGTACAGAGAACTTCATGACGGGATATCACATGGTGTTTGATAGAGAAAACCTGAAACTGGGTTGGTCGCGTTCTGACTGTGAGTACCAATTTCTGATTACTATTGTTTTGGTCTGCTCTGGATTTAGCTATATTCATTTTGTTGTCTGTAGCCATGGATGATTAACTTAAAAGACATTTATCTCTTACTTCACTCGTTACAACCTATTCTTGTGTATTGGGAAGTTGAACTGTATTTTTTACACCTAACAAGAGTTAATGTGATACACAAAAAAACTTATTTCGCAGTTTCACCAAAAGATTATGTTGTACATGAACTATGGTCTTCCGGATACTATTGACTTTCTCTACTCATGTTAGCCTCTACTTTGAGTCACTTTCTCCCTCAGTCGCTTCTTAGGCTCGTCTAAACCAGTTATCTCTACCCTTCCGTTTCTTTGTCATCTATTAGTCTTTGTTGCTCGCTGTGTTAGCCTACGTGGTAATTAAGGAAGGTGTTTGCAAGATCTTACTGTTTTCCATCCCTGGTTTTATAACTATGCTATATCTGTCATCCGGAGTATGGATGACACCAGCTTGCTGTTAGGATTTGAGATCCTACCTAATCAGAAAACAGTAAATAAGCGAAGAACAAATAACACATACAGATTTATAGTGGTTCATCCTCAATGCGAGAGCTACGTCCACTTTGCCGTTACAAATTTTACTATAATCAAATAGGGAGTTTGAGTTTACAATTCTCTCTTTTTCTTTCGCTCGACCTCAGAGAAAAAAACGCCGTAGTCTATATATAGTGAAAACTAGGGCGAATATAATACAAGCCCGAAATTTCTAAAATACCCTCAACTAAATAACCTTATATTATAAAAATGTAAGGTCGAGGGGGATTTACCACCCCCTTCCAACCCCCACGTCGACCTGACCGCTCAGGTCGATCAGCGTTCCGCACTCTGCGTAGGGTCTTCATAGTGTAAGCGATGAATTAGGCTCCACAACTCAACACTTGCAACTGATTTTCCAACAAAACTTGCTTTTTTACCATCTGTTATTTCCTTCATTACTTGTCCGAAAAGTGAAAAAGGGACAGATTTTTTCGGTAGCAGAAAGCTTAGCTCACTCTGTGGATTCTCTTTTACATTCCTTTTCCAGGAACTTCCCTTTAAACGTGTGACAAAATGCACCTTCTCAACAAATGGTTTACCCCTACTTTTTTTCTTTTCTAATAAGCCTGTTTGAATGTCTGTCTGACAAGTGTTTCTGCTTATCAGGTGAAGACCATAATAGACTGCCGTTGGCTCCACCAAATGGTAGCTCGCCAAACTCACTGCCAACAGAGCAGCAGAATACCCCTAATAGCTCCGGAGTTGCCCCTGCTGTTGCCGGAAGGACACCCTCAAGTTCTGCAGCACCAACTAGTTACAGGATGCCATTCAAGTTATGTTTAACAAAGTTGCTGTTTCAGTTGCTGCTTGTATCAAGTAACTTCTGACTGTCCTTGTATACTTTGACCTTATAAGCTTGATATAATGGTATGCCCTATAGGTTCATATTATAGATGTGTAGTTTTCCTTGTAAATCCTGTCTCCGTCTTTTGGAGTCGTTTTTGTTTCTTTATTCCCCATTCCCCGCTCCCCCACCTTTTTCGGGTTTAGTGTTATTTTGATATTCCCCATCAGATAGGATGGGGCTGCTAGATGAAGAGCTTGTTTTATGCATCTTCTAACTTTGGATGTTCAAATTCTTATTCCCTTATCAGGTACTGTTATGCATACGTAATGCTCATTGTTGAATCCATTCATATGATTCTAATAAGTTGTGTCTATTTGCCGCTTTAGCCCGAAAACCTAGTGCAAAATGTTTGTATATAGTTTTGACTCTTGAAAAACGTAACGTGACAAGTATTTTGGGACAGAGGGATTACATGTTAGTGAGTATCTGACCCTGATTTTTGGCAGCACCCACACTTGTGGAGGTAAGCTTGGGAATTTGGGGCAGCTATCTCTGGCCACATGCCACTCATGCTCGGAGAGATTGGCTACTTCTTCCTTTTGAATTTGAACTAAATTTAAGCAACACAAATAATTGTATGTGTTATAAATTAACAATAATTAGAGCAATAATAATGAAAAGGAAGAATGAACAATTTAACGTGGAAACCCTCAAGGGGAAGAAAATCACGATAGTCACCAACTTTTATTATTCAATGAAAGATGTTTTACAAGAATATATAATAATGCAGAAAAGCATGTTATAGGCTGTAAAAGATGCTAAACCCAGTCAAAATTGGATATCTTCTAAGTCGATTTTTCAGTAGAAAACATATCACTTTTCTAAAATTCGGCCCCCCGCAACCCCTAACATGGTTCTTACCTTAGTCCCACAAACATATTAGTATGCACAAGTAATCACACAATTTAATTACTTTATGATTTTATGAGCCAACTGGTTAGATATATACACATGACTTTGTTCTTCATACAATCTATTTTAAAAATGTTAGCTTAGTAGTTTAAATACATAAATTCGTATGGTCATCAAAATGTTCAAGAATGTAGGTTTGAATTTTAATATTCAAGCAATATATCAGGCACTTAGTATACATATTCTAACCTGACCCTTGAATTAGGGAAATAACACTTACCTCTAATCAACTATCAAAGTCCTCTATCGACGAACTCGTGTACTCAATCTCTTCAAAATCTATAATAAATAGTTAAATCGTTAACTCAACTACTTACTCAACTCAATTGCTCAATTGAGGTGTTATTTGGCTATTAACGAATTCATACTATTTCCTGCCACAAACTCCATGGATCTTACATTCTCTCTCTCTCTCTCTCTATATATATATATATATATAAAGTTACTAACTTTAATAGTAGGAGTAACAAAACTCACCTTGTAAAGCGTCTTCACAAATCCTAGGTCTTGAAGAACTCTTTGATTCTTGGAAAACCCTAAATTTTTAAGAATTAGAAGGTGTTAAATGGCATAAAATCTCTTAATTCTTATGTTAATCTATAGTAGAAATCTTACCTTAGGGTGTAGTGTAGAACCCTAACTTATATTCTCATCAAAACACCCAAAGAAATGTGAAATAAAGTGATTTTCTCTCTCCCCGATGATCCCTATATATATAGTATATTACACAATGCTTTGCTACCGCTTAGCGGTCAAAAAGCCCTCAAACAAACCAGTGCCTAGATGGTGCGTCGCGCTCCCGATGCATCCAAAAGGGTTCTCGAAACTCATTGCTTTGCCACCACTTTGTGATGCCGTCGCGTCCAAAAGCACTCTCTGACGGCCTTCAATAAAATGCTCATAACATTGTGTAAGAATATTGAAAGGGAGAACAATTTGAAGCAAAAATAGACTTCAATGTATTAATTTGATATTTAGCTCATTTGTCAATTCATTATGTATTGGATGATCATTTGAAGTTAGGTCATGTGTAGCCAATGTTGTTTTCTTCTCTTGAATATTTTCAACTTATTTTGAACTATTTTTCCCTTCTTGTATTTCATATGGCCTTTCAAATATGAAATTTAGGTGTTATATATCATCACCCCCTTCCGAACACTCTTGTGACCAACTTAAAACTTAAGCGAGGACGTAATATATACTTAGCAATTTTCTTTTCGGGGTTACACTTATCTAAGAGGTGTATCGGGTCCCTAGATGACTATGTTACGTAGACTTATGACAAGTTTCAATACATTACGTGTTACAGAGGCAAGATTAGGATTTGAACTTTATGAACTCTAAATTTTAGGATAGCAACATCAGTTGTTAGATATTAAATTTTAAGTTTAATTTGGGTTATATTTAATAAATTTTTAATGCAAACATATGATTTGAACTAAAATCACTAGGCTAACTGAACTCATACGTGATACATCAATTTCTAGCTCCATCCTTCACTTGTTAGTATATATGTGTAAATGAGCAATTTTTTTGTCAACTTAAGTTTATTTGAAGGATATGGATGAAGTAGGGTGTACATAGATTGAATTGGTTCGGGTTATTTAGATACCAAATCAATTTAATTATATCGGGTTTTTAAATCTATTAACTACATCAAATTAATAAAAGATGAATTTTCAGCCTTGGATTTTTTTATTTTTGGGAATTTTTTGGTAAAGTTTTCATACAAAATATATCACTTGTGCTTCAAAAATTTCTTCAGTCTTAATATAATACAACTATATAATTAGAGTGTTTCTTAATAAAATAACACAAAATGTGAGATGAGTGATAACATAGTACTAAAATATTTAACAAAAAAGATAATGAAATTGCTTAAAATAAATATTATTAATTAATTAGTCAAATGAGCATGACCATAATTTAAAAGTACTAAATCATGCTGACGGCTAATAAATATTAATTACACGACTAAATATAAAAGAAAAAATAAAATTAAGTTATGCATTTTTACTGTCTAAATCAAATGCCAACTAAAGAATAGATATCCAACATTATTTGTTATTCTTAGTGTTAAAATTGAATTTCTTTTATTAGTATTAGTATTGATATGAGCTTTTTTTGAGTTACTAACATCTATGAGCAATACAATTTATTGGACCATTCAAAATTCTAATATGTTAAAAGTCAATAATTATTAAAAAGTTTAAGAAAGATTTAAAAATTATATTACAAGTAAATAATTTTATGTATAAAATGTTTTAAAAAAATTATATACATATAATGTCGGATTTGTTCGATCAATTTGTTTTTGTTTAGTTAAAACCAAACCAAACCAATTATGATCGATTTTTTCTTTTTAAAAAACTACGTCGAATCAAATCACTAATCGAATTTTCTCTTGATTTGACTCAAATTATTAATTTAATGTGATTTGTCGATTTTCTTGGTACGTCCCGCACTCCATACATACCTGTTGGAGACGATTACTTTAAGATAAATGAAAAATCCATGTATCATATTTGTCTTCTTAATGCAAATGTAAACCAAATTAGGACACGGTCCACTTAAGATTCATGCCCTTAGGCTAGCTCAACTCTCATGGGGTTAGTTGCTCCAAGAAGTTGTGACGTAGTAATAGTGTAGGCTAGCCACTTTTTGTACTTGAAACTTAAAATTTTAGAATAATAATTATTTTTGAATTATAGGTTTGAAAAGTAATTATTTACGAATTTTATCTGTTACCGATGGAAATTGAATTCTGGGCCCACGTTGTGAGACTGCACGGTGTATGTTGTTGTTGTTGCCCTCCCTATATATTCAAAAAATCAAAAATTCATCCCACGATAGATATTTTGCAGTCTTAGATCAGTTTGGTTGTGGTGAGATTCCATTTAGCAAATCCAAGAAGATTCCATAACGGAACTACCTTAATTGATTGCAAGTATTTAATTATTCTTTCTATTATATTAATGTCATTAGTATTGTTGTTTCCAAACAATATAAACAAGGTGTATTAGAATAAGTCCAAAAAGACAGCTTGGTTCTTCTTAGGATTATTCTGCAATTAGGTAGACAATTTCAGTATAACGTTGTTTATGTAATAATATCCTAAAAATGGGAGTTGGCCGTTCAAGACATACATAATTAAGTAATGCAATAATTGTGTGTATCAACAAACCATTTCAGTATATGTAATCGTGTAGTAAATTGTGTGTACAACAGGTTGTACGAATATTTCTTGGCCACTGCTTTTCTTTAAAATTTTGGATTAATGATCATTTTAGGCCAATGATCTCTTTTGGATAAGTTACCCCACAATTAATACGGTTTAATCAAAATTTTCATCTCTTACTTGATAATTAAGTGTCAAAGATTAAGGGGTCGTTTAGTGCCGAATATAAAAATAATGCTGAATATGGTATATTAGTAATGCTGGAATTAGTTATGATGGTATTAATTACATAAGAAAAAGAAAAAAGAAAGGGTGCGATAATACTTTTATTCTATACAAATTGACTTAATCAATTCTATCCTCCTTTATTGAGGAATAATAATCTTTTCTTGCACTTCTACGTTCAATAATTATTAGTCTCGTTTTTGTTTGTTTGAAGCTAATTAAAGACTAATTAATTTAGTCATCTTAGTATCTCCTGCCTTTTTTGCTTGATACTTCTAAATTAAGGTAGAAGAATGTGTGAGATACAACAATTGCAGGGAACGGGAAGTAAGTAAATATTACAATTGCTAGAAAGGATAAACTAGAGATTACAACAAAACTGGAAATCAAGAATGAAACAAACACATTGTGTGATTTGTTGAGTCGAGTGATGACACTCTGTCTTTAAGACAAGATTTTCTCGCATATCTCCTTTTACGTTGTCGGGCAATAGTCTCCAAAGATACAACAACAACTTAACAATTGAGCAAAGGAAACTCAAGTGTTACTCTTGAAGAACTTTGAGTGTAGTAGACTTGCTAGAGAGGAAGAAGAAGATGTTAGAAATTTCTGTAAATATTTCGAAGTGTGTAATGAACAATTGAGCCAAAGACCTCAATTTATAGTGTAATGAGATGACCCTTCAACTAGCCAATTAATGGCCTTCAATAGCCATGTAGTGACACTTATTGAGAGGGGTTACATTCAGCCAAATAATGGCTGAATTCATGTGCCAAGTAATGGAGATTGAGTGCTCCAAAACCAGCCTAAATGTCAGAACTTTCCATCTTCCCGTCGCAGCATTCTGCCTCCGAAGCGCCACGGCTTTGTGAATTAGCGTTGCGAAGCCGCGGCTCTGTGAATTAGCGCCGCGGCTCCAGTGACTGACCAACCAATTAGCGCCACGGCGCTGCCTGGGAGGCACCGCGGCTCTGACGGTGGGGCACCGCGGCCCTTCACGGCTCCGCGGTGATTTCCGACTCGTTTCATCTTACACTTCGTACACTTCTTCCTTCGTTTACCAACGTGGAATACTTTGTCATTTGGCCAATAACCGTCCATCATTCTATATCTCAAAAGTATTACATACGTACGAATATCTCTTTCACTAATGAAATTTGCGATACTTGGCACTACGAGTGCACGTGTGTGAAAACGACGTTTTCGACGTGCGGGGCCCCAATTATTTGAGTCATAAATAATGGGATATACTTAATTCCACATTAATAAATTTTCAACAATCCCCTCTTGAAAGAGATTTTGGCACACTCACATGGTACCTTTTACAACAATCTTTCAGCGGACTGATGTTGCATCTGGATAGGTAGCTTTCGCTTTGAACCTTCCTTAGTTGAATACCATCGGACTTACTTATTGCGCGGTGAACGTGATGTCTTGAACAGTCAGTGTTTAGTGTAAGCCAAGTCAACGGTACCAACACAACAACTTTCCTTACTTTGTTATTCGTAATGTTTTGTCCGTTGTGGCCGTGGACACTTCTTGGATTCTTAAGTGCGTTCATTTGAGGCGGCCTGTCCTCACACTTAAATAGGTGGTCTCCTATAAGGTATCCTGATATACCCCACTTTACAAGTGTTAGGAACCATTAAAAGTTTCCCCAAACCTAACCTCAACCGGTGAGGATCATTAAACGTTTTGGAAATTTATCCTTTACCCACACTGCAGATAGCACTTAACGTCTATCGCGGGAACGACTTTGGATTTGCTCTTCCTTTACAGAAATCACTATCTGAAGTGTTCATGCTTCTACTGAAGCGCTCAACTGAACCTTTACAACTTAGTTTTCCCATTGAACCTAATTCCTGGGATCTCCAGTCAGTAAGGTTGGGTTACCACCGTATTGGTCCTTATACCTTGGGTTTTAAGCCCATTCCCCTAGACAGGCATAATATCTTATCTTTGGGTTAGCCCTTTGTCAGTGGGTCCGCTATGTTATCCTTTGATTTTATGTAATCAATGGATATTATACCCGTGGTGATCAGCTGCCTAACGGTCTTATGCCTCCGTTGAATATGACTAGACTTGCCGTTGTACATAGAACTCCGTGCCCTTCTTAGAGCCGACTGACTGTCGTATTGGATCATTACAGAAGGTACGGGTTTGTCCCAACAAGGGACATCCTCTAAGAAGTCGTGAAGCCACTCAGCTTCTTCTCCTGCTTTGTCTAAAATGATAAACTCCGATTCTATCGTGGATCGGGCGATGCAAGTTTGCTTAGAGGATTTCCAAGACACATCCCACCACCAATTGTAAATGCATACCCACTGGTAGACTTGGTGTTCTCTATATCAGATATCCAATTTGCATCACTGTACCCCTCTAGTACAGTTGGATACCTCGAATAATGCAAGCCGTAAGTTAGCGTGTATTTCAAGTATCGTAGTACCCGATTCAACGCCTTTCAGTGATCATTACTCGGATTACGGGTAAACCTAGCCAATTTATTGACTACATAAGCAATATCAGGTAGGGTGCAGTTTGTTAAGTACATCAAACTCCCAATCACCTGTGCATATCGCTCTTGGCATACGGGTGCACCACGATTTTTATCAAGTTTTTGATTCTATCCATTGGTGACTTCATAAGCGAACTGTCAAACATCTCGAACTTTCTCAACACATCCTCGTTGTAGTGAGACTGAGATAAGACCGGTCCGTCAGATGTCTTAGAGATCTTTATCCCTAAGATGGCATATGTTATACCCATATCCTTCATGTCGAAGCATTGTTTCAACATATTTTTAGTCTCTAGAATCAAGCTAGGACTGCTCCATGTGATCAACATGTCGTCTACATACAGACATATCATGACGAACGAGTCAGAGTTACCTTTCATGTAGACATATTTGTCACACTCATTAATGGAGAAATCCTTCGATAGTACAATACTATCATATTTTTTGTGCCATTATTTCGGGGCTTATTTCAGCCCGTATAGAGATTTGACAAGTCGACAGACTTTCTTCTCTTGTCTTGGAACCACATACCCGTCGGGTTGTTCCATATAGATTTCTTCTTCCAAATTACCATTTAAGTTGGCTGTCTTGACATCCATTTGATGTCTCTCAAGGTCACATAACGCTGCGATCGCAATGAATACTCTGATGGACGTCATCCTAGACACCGGGGAGTACGTGTCAAAATAGTCAAGACCTTCCTTCTGTCGATAGTCCTTAACTACCAACCTGGCCTTCTACTTATCTATAGACCCATCTGCTTTATACTTCCGTTTGAGTATCTATAGACCCCATCTAGTTTGTGCAAACTTCATATCACATATATCTGTGTGAATAAGTTCTAGAGGAGCGGTATTCCTTTCGATGGATCGAAAATGAAGCTTTGTGAGTTTTGCCTCTACGCACACCTCACACTTATGTTGAGGGTTTACGTCGATAGATGGCAAAAACTCCAACTTTACCAACGTTTGGATGGACTTGTAGTTAACATGTCCTAATCTATGATGCCATAAATTAGAGGACTCAAGCAAGTAAGAAGAAACTTCAATATTATTGCTTGCACGTAGTACATACATGACGTTAACTTTGAAGAGGCCTTCACAGACGAAGGCCCTTCCCACAAATGTTCTATTCTTGGTGATTACAAATTTATTGGACTCAAACACTAGCCTAAAACTAGCATTAACCAATAAATGACCTGAAATTAAATTTCTCCTAATCTCAGGAACATGAATCACCTCCTTCAAAGTGAACTCCTTTCTAGAAGTCATCTTCAGGACTACCTTTCCTACCCCCAGCACGTCAGAGGAAATGTTGTTACCCATGAAAAACTTCGTGTTAGTAACTGGTGTATAAGTGGAGAAGACATCTCTATTGGAACAGATGTGTCTTGTAGCACATGTGTCCATCCACCATTGCATAGGATTCTCAACAAGGTTTGCTTTAAGCATCACCGCTGAGAACTCCTCAATCATGTCATCCAGAAATCTGTCTTTGACGACGTTAACATGTGCCTTGCCCTTAGCCTTGACATTCTCTTGTTGCTCAGTCTTGATCTTGCGGCAGTCCTTGATCATATGACCAGGTTTTCCACAATGGTGACAGTTTCCTTTGAACTTCTCCACTTCTTGGGTCTTGCCGTCTTTCTGAAACTTGCGCTTCTTGCTTGGGTTCCCTTTGGCCTCAACCAGATTTGGCTTTGCCTCAGCGGGTTGTTTACCCCTAGGCAATACCTTCTTATTATCTTCCTGAATCTGGAGTTTGATAATAAGTTCTTCAAAGGTCAACTCCTTTGTCTTGAGTTTTAAGTAACTCATAAACTCATTCCACGAGGGAGGTAACTTTTCAATCAGTGATGCAACCAAAAACTGTTCATTTGGTTTCATACCTTCCAAATCCAGGTGATGTAGAATCATTTGGAATTCTTGGACTTGGGACATCACTGTCTTACTATCCATCATTTGGAATTTCAGGAATTTCCCAATGATGAATTTCTTAGTACTTGCATCTTGTGCGTTGTACTTCTTTTACAGCTTCTCCCATAACTCTTTGGCAGTGCCAACAGTGCAATACACCGTGTAGAGAGGGTCTGACAAGCAGTTCAAAATATAGTTCTTACACATGAAATCACTATAACTCCATGCATCAAGAACCATCTTCATGCCATTAATGACATGTATACGTTGGCCCCCTTCAGCCGTTTCAGTAGACGAAGAGTCCATTTCATCTCCAGCTTGTGGAGGATATTCTGTTAGGAAATGAGTCATTCCCTTAACATTCAGATAAAAGAGCATCTTCTATTGCCATCTCTTGAAATTGAAGCCCATGAACTTTTCTGGGCGTTCATGATGGAATCCAGCGGGTGGAGGAACTAGAGTGTTCCCTTGAGCAGCAGAAAAGGTGTTGGTTGATCCTTGAGCAACCGGAAAGACATTTGGTGTGCCTTGAGCTGTGGGGAAGGTAGAGGGGTTGCCTGGAGTAGTAGCAGAATCAGAATCAGAAGCGAGTTGTTCTCTTCTAGTCATCTTTCTAAGAACTTACAATAACTTTTGTCTTAAAATTGTGGGATACAACAATTGCAGGGAACGGGAATTAAGTAAATATTATAATTGCTATAAAGGATAAACTAGAGATTACAACAAAACTGGAAATCAAGAATGAAACAAACTCCTTGTGTGATTTGCTGAGTCGAGTGATGTCACTCTGTCTTTAAGACAAGATTGCCCCATATATCTCCTTTTACGTTGTATTGCAATAGTATCCCAAGATACAACAACAACTTAACAATTGAGCAAGGGAAACTCAAGTGTTACTCTTGAAGAACTTTGAGTGTAGTAGACTTGCTAGAGAAGAAGAAAAAGATGTTAGAAATTTCTGTGAATATTTCTAAGTGTGTAATGATGTAATGAGATGACCCTTCAACTAGCCAACTAATGGCCTTTAATAGCCATGTAATGACACTTATTGAGAGGGGTTACATTCAGCCAAATAATAGCTAAATTCATGTGCCAAGTAATGGAGATTGAATGCTCCAAAACCAGCCCAAAGGTCAGAACTTTCCAACTTCCCGTCGCAGCATTCTGCCTCTGAAGCGCCGTGACTCCAGTGACTGACCAATCAATTAGCGCCGCGGCTCCGACGGTGTGGCGCCACAGCCCTTCACAGCTCCATGGCGATTTTCGATTCGTTTCATCTTACACTTCGTACACTTCTTCATTCGTTTACCAATGTGGAATACTTTGTCATTTGGCCAATAACCGTCCATCATTCTATGTCTCAAACGTATTACATACGTACCAATATCTCTTTCACTAATGAAATTTGCGATACTTGGCATTACGAGTGCACGTGTGTGGAAACAACGTTTTCGACGTGCGGAGCCCCAATTGTTTGAGTCATAAATAATGAGATATACTTAATTCCACATTAGTAAATTTCCAACAGAATGTCTATGCTTAATTATAGTTTGTTTGGCCAAACTTCTAAAGTAGCTGATTTTGAAAGTTTAAAAGTACTTTTGGTGATAAATAATTTATGTTTGGCTAGTTAATTTAAATTTTTTTTTGGAGAAACAATTATTATTTGACCAAGCTTTTAAAAAGGGCTTCTAAGTGTGTGTTTTCAAAAGTGCTTTCAAAAAAGTATTTTTAGGAAACATCTATTTTATATCTTGTTTGGCCAAGTTTATAAAATCAGCTTATTTTGAAAAATGGAGCAAGTTTGATGGCAGTGTCCAAAGATATTTTTCTTTAGGAGTTTGAGCAAAAGTCCTTAATTACAAGGTGGGAGGACCCCAATTTGGATTAGTACTAATTAATTGGAGACAAGTTATTGGGGCATCAAAACAAATCCCCAAGTTTTAAAAAAATATATTTTCGTCCAACGATTTAAAATAATAATAATAAAATAAAATTATAACTATTCTAAGCTTTAAAACCAGCCCTAAGTTTTTAAAAATACATTGTGATCCAAAGTAAGAAATAATAAAATAAACCAAAATAAAAATTTAAAAATATATCGTTTACCTTATAAAAAAGAAATATAAAATTATATTTCTCTCTCTCAATTTATTCCCAAATAATTAAATAAATCAAAATAAAAATCTAATAATATATCTTTACTTATAAAAAAGAAATATAAAAATATATTTCCCTCTTTCAATTCATTCCCACGTTTTTATTGCTACATCTAAAATATGCTCCATTGACAGCCATTGTTGGAGCTTGAGCTTAAAGCTTGAAAAAATAAATTTTCGAAAGAGTAATTCATTTTAAGTGAGTATTGTTGAATTTTATTAGAGATCTTTTGATGAGTTTAAATCTCAAATTTTAGAGAATTTCGAGAAGATTTAAGGTGATTACCCCCCCCCCCTCCACAAGGTACATCTCGCGCCTATGACCGCTATAACTATCCAAGAAGACATTCGAAACTGGAACTAGCACAATTTCTAAATCATTCTTATTCTTCTAGCTTTCTCAGTCTTCGTAGTCGTGCTATCTCTTTATTTGGTTCAGAGAGCACTTTTTTCGTTGAGAATTTCTCGTTCCCTTTCGTGTGAATTCCCCAGCGGTTAGATCCGGAGATTCCCGAATAGGGCAACCTTTCGAACTGCTGCTGAACCCATGGGCAGGCAAGAGACAACCCGGCGAACTGAAACATCTTAGTAGCCAGAGGAAAAGAAAGATTTTGGATTGAATTTCGGATTTGAGCTTGAGTATAGTCATTATTAAAGCTTGAGCTTCAAACTTGAAAAATGAATTTTATGAATGAGTGATTTATTTCAAGTGAGTGTTATTGAGTTTTATTGGTGAGGAGTCTAAATCTCAAATTTAAGGGAGTTTGGAGAAGATTTAAGGTGGTTTTTCATAAAATTTCATATTTGAGCTTGAATTACAAGATGAACATTTTAGATTTGAGTTTGAGGTTGAAGATGGTCATGGGGAAAAATGTTGTTGAAAATGGGGAAAAACGCAATGATAACTAAAAGTTCCGCAAAGTTCCGCACATAGACACTAGACCTTGTTTTATATTCTACTAAGCATTGTTGAAAAATGGAGAAACATGCACTTGATAACTAAAAGTTCTGCACATAGACACTAGACCTTATTTTATATTCTACTAAGCTTTGTTGAACAATCTGGAAAAACGCACTGACAACTTAAAGTTCCGCGCATAGACACTAGACATTATTTTATCTTCTACTAAGCGTTGTTCAAAAATGGGGAAAACACACTGATAACTTAAAGTTCCGCGCATAGACACTAGACCTCATTTTATCTTCTACTAAGCGTTATGCATTAATTCTTGAAAATTATATTGGTTGGCATTTAAAAGGGTAATTAACGAATATATAACGTCATATTAATATAAAGACCAATATTAATGGATAATAGGATTATTATGCACTGTTAACTGCCAGACATAGACACTAGACAAAAATGTATTTTCTACTAAACGTGTTTGAAGTTGTTACATTAAATGTGTATATTATAGTTATGTCACCAATTTAAAGTTGTTATATATGATCATCACAACCAATATCAATGAAAATATCAATATCAAACGTCATATTAATATAAACAACAATATCAATGAAACTATATATGATATTCACATATAGTAATGTCATCAATTTATAGTTGTTACATATGATCATCACAAAAATGGGAAAAATATGCATATTAAATGGGTAAATTATAGTTATGTCACTAATTTAAAGTTGTTATATATGATGATCACAACCAATATCAATGAAAATATCAATATCAAACGTCATATTAATATAAACACCAATATCGATGAAAATATATATGATGTTAGTTATGTCACTAATTTATAGTTGTTACATATGATCATCACAACCAACGACTTTCACTAGCATATTATTAATATTACTCAATTAGTGTCATTGTTTAGATCATTATAATGTTATTTCACTAATTGCATGATGACTACATGTTGTTTAGTAAAAAATATAAGTTTAAAATTTTAGAATTAGTTCAATTCTTATTTAATAAATTTTTTTTGGTTGAAAAAACATGTGTCACATTGTATATCTACTAATATTTGTAGGTGAATTATAAACTAAAAGTTCAGAATTCGCAAAACATGTGTCATGTTGTATGTTCTACTAATATTTTATAGGTGCATTATAAACTAAACGTTCAAAACTAGCAAAACATGTGTCACATTGTATATTCTACTAATCTTTATAAACTAAACGTTCAGAACTCGCACATAACTCCAACGGTAACTTTTTTCAAACTCAACTTTCAAATAACAATAATATTTCCATTATAAATACCGTCATTCCTAGGTATTTTTTTACCAAAGAGTAAGTAACAGACATTAGCCAATGAAGATTATTAGAAGCGTTGTTCATTAATTACTAAAATGTCACATAATTCGTCATATAACACATGTCACACAAAAGGGAATATACAGGTGTGATGATTTAGCTTCCATTAGGATTTCAAAGACACCACAAAATTCTGGAAGATAGTTTTATAGCTGTGCAAAGGAAAAGGTTAGTATTTAATTTGCTTGTCTTTTTTAACTTGATAATAACTAATTCTTTCAAGTATATGTCTACTGATTCTAGTGATAAAATAAATTTGCCTAATAATTTTCATAATGAAGCAGTTATTATAACGACTGTTTTAGCTACTGAGTTTAGTATTAATTTTTTTTAACAATTTGCCTAAGGAACCTGTTATTATAACAGATGTCGTGTCTAGTGAGTCTAGTGGTAAAATAAATTTGCCTAACAATTTTCATAATGAAGCAATTATTATAACGATTGTTTTAGCTAGTGAGTCTAGTGTTAAATTTGCCTAACAATTTTTCTAATGAAGCATTTATTATAATGAATGTCATATCTAATGAGTCTAGTGGTGAAATATTTCTGTAAATTTCAAACATATGCAAACATAAGAACTACCAAAAAAGTTTAGTCTATTTTAGACCAGAATAAGGATTCTGCTAGGCTAATTCTGGTAGTGTCTTCTTTTTCTTTTGGACGAACAACTGCTGTAATTTGATCCAAAATTATTTCAAATCTTAACCAAACTGCTTCAAATTTCATAGATAAGCTCCCCTCCACGTTTCGATTCTTTTGAGATATCACCTATGTGAAATAGAGCTTGATTGCGTTAATCCAAAATTTAAAAATCATCTTCTTCAACCTTGAGAGTTGCTATAAAATCGATCTAAAATCATGTCAAATCTCAAAGAAATTTCTTCAAATTTCAAATATGAATTCTCTTTTATGTTTTGATTTTTTTGAGGTATCACTCACTCAAAATGGAGCTCGTTTGCGATAATCCACGTTTTTTAATTAGAGTTTCGAAGCTTTGTTAATGGCCGTCAATGGCTTCCAGCTCCTTCACGTTTTTCAGCAACCAACATGTATATATACTTCAAGTTTAGCTTTCAACAACAATTACATACATAGAAGGTGAAGGAATGAGAGAATTTGGGAGTAAAAGAATGATTTCGGAGAAGAAGAACACGAAAGAAGAAAGAGAGAAATAAAGAGTAAGTTTTTTTTTTGAAAAGTTTAAAACTTAATCCTGAAGTTTTAAAAAATTCAAAGAGGCCTCATGTGTTTGATAATCCTATCATTAGTAATTTATGGACTAAAAATAAATGGAAAATAAAAAGGGGGCTCTGCCACTTATAAAAAAGACTTTTGGGGTCCTGCCAATTAAATCATCATGAAAAGTACTTTTCAAAAAACTATTTTTGAAAAAAATAATAATTTGTGTTTGGTCAATTAATTTAAAAAATACTTTTGAGCAGCAATTGGTGTTGGGTCAAGCTTTTAAAAAGTGCTTATAAGTGTATTTTTCTTAAAAGTATTTTTCAAAAAATGTGCTTTTGAGCAAAGTTAATTTTTTAGCTTCTGAAAATTCTGTTATTTTCTCCCAAAAGCTTGGCCAAACACCTCACTTTTTAAAAATAAACACTTATTGAAAAACAACTTCTGCTAGTATTTTTCTCTCCCAAAAATTTGACCAAACACCAGACTTTTTTAAAGTAAATACTTTTTGAAAAGAAAAAAAATACTTTTAGCCTCCCAAAAAGTTTGATGAAACAGACTATAAATTCTAATCAAACTATACCGTCGATGATTGTGGCAGGAGAAATATTATTAATCCTTCCTCATTAATTAGAAGTGTCGAATTCTAACCAATGGAAAAGAAAAAGTCCAAACAAATTATTTTCCAGAAACTCTTGAGCTGTCATCCACATTCATTACTTTCTATTTCTATAATTGCCTCTATGAGATGCATGATTGAAAATTTTGTTTTCTTCTTGCAAAAAGAGTCCTAAAAAAGACCACCCTTCCAAATAATTGCTCTATTCTTTTCTCCAGCAACAAACAAGGGTCCTACTTTATTTTCTATGTTGTATACATGCACTACTATTTAGATCATGATTGTTTTGGTATCTATAGGCATCTAATGTTCAAACCGTTCAGGAAATTATTATTATCATCACTTATAGGAGAATGAGGTGCATTATCAACAAGTTTTTAGAACACAAGAAAGCACTAGGCATTTTCCTTCTTTTTAGAAGAAAAATTATAAATGTTAAAGGGCATCCGATCCATTAAGTTTTCGTTATGTGCGGAGTTCAGAGATGGACTGAATCACAAAAGTCTATTATACGCGGTCTTACTTATAATTTTGCAAAAAGTTATTTCCATGACTCGAATCTGTGAACTACTAGTCACATGACAACAACTTTACCAGTTACACCAAATCTTCCCTTCTAATAATTATAAATGTTGTGAAGTATAAATCGGTTACATGATTGCAATGCATTGTTTTTCTTTCCTTTATATTATCCCCTAGTAATAGAACTTATATAAGAAAAAATATCATTATTGAGGGCTTCATATTTAATGAAAGAAATAATCTCTTTGATTATTTTCATTCATTGAATAGGTATATATACAAGATACAAAATAGGAGAATCCTATTCCTAAAATCTTATTCTACCATAATTCTAACTCTACAATTATGGTAGTGTATATTCCTAATTATGGTAACAAATACATTACAATATACTACACATATATTTTCCTAATATACAATATTCTTACCTTGTCTAATATTAACAATTACCAAAATCGAGAGCCACAATTATGGGCAGAATCCGAGAGCTCAATAAGGCAATATACACATGTATATTATGTGTATATTGCCTTATTTAACACCCCCGCAGTCATAGCGGGCGGTCTTCGAACTCTGAGACTGTCCCTAAAATCTTCAAAAAGTACCGAGGGAAGACCCTTTGTAAAGATGTCTGCAACTTGATATCTTGACGGGACATGACATACGCGTACCTGCCCCCGAGCAACCTTTTCACGGACAAAGTGAATGTCTATTTCGATATGCTTAGTGCGTTGGTGCTGAACCGGATTATCTGAGAGGTAGATGGCACTAACGTTATCACAATATAGTTGCCTTCTGAATGGGGCAATGAAGCTCTAAAAGCAAATTACGTAACCAACGTGATTCTGAGACCACATTAGCTACCCCTCGATAATATGCCTCTACACTTGAGCGGGATAGAGTCGTCTGACGCTTCGCAGACCAGGAGACCAAGTTGTTGCCAAGGAACATACAACATCCTGACGTAGACCGTCTGGTGTCCGGACAACCACCCCAATCCGCATCTGTGTACGAGACAAGTGTGGATGTAGATGAAGGATACAAGTGCAAACCATAGTCCAGCGTCCCCTGAATATAACGAATGATGCGTTTGATTGCATTCATGTGCTCAGCTCGGGGATCATGCATGAATAAACATACCTGCTGAACAGCATACGTAATATCCGATCTGGTAAAGGTAAGATACTGGAGGGCCCCTGCAAGACTACGATAGCGGGTCGGGTCCTCGTATGGTGCACCTGCCGCAACACTAAGCTTGGGTTTTTCATAAACTGGAGTGGAAGTGGACTTACAAGATGACATCACAGCCCTCTCGATGATCTCAGCTGCATACTTTCTTTGGGACAAAAACAAACCTCCTGAATGACGTTTGACGGCAATCCCCAAAAAGTAACTCAAGGGCCCTAAGTCTTTCATAGCAAACTCAGAACTGAGCATGGCCATGATAGACTGGAGCAAGGCATCAGAAGAAGCAGTCAAAATGATATCATCCACATACAACAGAATGTAGGCCAAGGACGAACCACGACGGTAGATGAACAAAGAATTATCTGACCTGCTGTGGGTGAACCCAATAGTCGAAACAAAGTCAGCAAACCTCGTATACCAGGCCCGTGGAGACTGCTTAAGCCTATATAAGGACTTCTTCAACAAACAGACATGATGAGGACGGTTGGGATCCCTGAAACCCAACGGCTGGTGCATATAGACTGTTTATTTGAGGTCACCATATAGGAAAGCATTCTTGACATCCAACTGATGAATAGGCCAAGTCTTTGAGAGAGCCAAGCTAATCACAATGCGAATAGTAGCCGGCTTGACCACCAGACTAAACGTCTCCCCACAATCTACCCCAACCTGCTGAGTCTTACCATCCCCCACCAGGCGCGCCTTATGTCGAGCAAATGAACCATTTGAATTCTCCTTATGAGCAAAAATCCACATAGACCTGATAACATTAATACCATATGGACGGGGCACCAACTCCCACGTCTTATTATCAATAAGAGCATTATATTCATCAGTCATAGCAATTTTCCAATTAGGGTCATTTAAGGCGGACACCGGATTACGGGGCAAGGGGGATTTAGAGACATCGGAATGTAAATTAAAATGTCTTTTAGGTGTAAAAATACCCCGCTGACTACGAGTGACCGATCTATGACTCGAGGAAGAATTAAGTGAATTTCTTTGGGCTCGGGGCCAGTGGTCGTGACGGTGGGCTTTCTTGGCCCAAATCGAGAATCGTGGCGTGAATCTGGACCAGTTCGAGTGGCTGGGCCGCCCAATTGCTGGAACTGTTCCAGTGGCTGAAACTGGGCACGAGATTGTGGGCCAGCGGGCAGTGGGCCTGCTGGAGAATATTGGGTGCGGGATATATCCAAAAAATGGTGAGTAATATACGGAGATATACCATCATCCAAAAAATTATACGACCTAGGCTCGGGAGTATGAACTTTCAGAAAAGGAAATTGGGTTTCATAAAAAATGACATGTCGATTAATTATGATTTTCTGGGAGGATAAATCAAAACATTTATAACCACGATGGTTAGACGGATAACCCAAAAAGACACACGGTGTAGACCGAGCCTGATATTTGTTAATTGTGGTGGATGGGAATAACAGATAACACAAGCACCCAAAAATCCTAAGATGAGAATAAGAAGGGTTCTTATTATATAGGATTTGGAGGGGGGAAGAACATGTCAGACCTTTGGACGGAATTATGTTAAGGAGATATGTTGTCATTTGCAGAGCATGATGCCAAAAATACGGGGGTACGGACGCATGAAGTAAGAGAGTGCGGACAATGTTATTTATGGAATGAATTTTGCGTTCGGCTTTCCCATTTTGAGAAGATGTATGAGGGCATGAAAACCGAAAATTTATCCCATGATTATCACAGAACTCCCGAAACATCCTATTGTCATACTCTTTCCCATTATCACACTGAATATTTTTTATTTCTCTTTCGAATTGTGTTCTAATGAATGCTCTAAATTTTATGAAGACAGAAAACACTTGAGATTTATTGACAATTGGAAACGTCCACAAAAATTTAGAATAATCATCCAAAAACAGAACATAATATCGACGACCTAACGAACTTAGAACAAGAGACGTCCATAAGTCGCTATGGATAATATCAAAAGGCTGTGAAGTATGAGAATTTGAGCCCACAAATGACAACTTAACACTTTTTTCTAACGAACAAGATTGAAAAATTTGAGTACGACTCGTACCTTTATAAGAAATGAAGCTATTTTTATCTAAACCTGATAAAATAGAAGATCCCGGATGACCAAGGCGGGCATGCCATACGGAAGGAGAAATGGCTGCAAAAGCTGACGGCCAGGCTTGACTCGATGGACTGAAACCGGGCATGATAGGATAAAGATCCCCCCTACTATCACACCTCATGAGATGACTCCCCGTCTTGAAATCCTTCACACAGAAACCAAAAGGATCAAATTCAACATAAACAGAATTATCAGTGGTGAACTTTCGGACATACACTAAATTTTTAATCAATTTGGGGGCATGCAAAGTATTTTTCAAGATAGTGGATTGGAGGGAGACAACGTTTTCTGACCATACCCTAGAATTGGAATAGAATTGTCATTACCAACAATTATCCCCCGAGGGGTGCTCAAATTGGAATAAGATGAGAGAGTACCTGAATCGGAAGTCATGTGAGTAGTGGCACCGGTGTCCATATACCAATTTGGGTCTGGTGGAGTTAAACCCAATGTGTGCATCGCGGCCTCGATATCGGTCTGAGTGGGGCCTGCTGCATGATGGGCTTGCGGAGGTCGGGGCCCAAGTATTACAGGACGTGACTGAAATAGGCCGTAGCATCGGAATCGGGCGCCGGGCCATCGCCAGCCGGGCCGCCACCATCAAGTTCTTTGGGCTCAATTGTTGGCCAACCCATCGGCCGCTGAATTGGCCGGGCGCAGGGCCGCCACGACTTATCGCCCATCCCCACTGCCATGGGCCCCACTGCTGGGACTAGGGGGCGGTGGGCTACTGTTCACTGGACGGGGCTCACTGCCTGCTTGCTGACCACCGGAACCACCATCGGAACTGCCGCGTTTGCCCCCACGATTTTTGTTATTATTCTTGCGATTATTTTTGCCGCCACCATGGGTATGGTTTTGGCCTGAATTCTTAACAAAACCCGAAGAACTTGGGGAGGACGCCATCATGACGACGGGGCTTGCTCCGGTAGCCGCCTTTTTAGCCAAACCGACTTCTTCCAAAGTAAGCATGGAGCGGGCTTGATAAAAGTCGGGAAGAGGGTTGCTTTGACGAAGGAGAGTTCCAACACCATTATAGTCCTCCGAAAAGCCGACAACCAATTGTAGAACCAGTCGATTATTTGTTATAGGTGCACCAACATTACGGAGTTGATCCGCCAACTCATTGAGTTTCTTGCAATATGCAGAAACGTTTGGAAATTCGTCCATTCGAAGTAGATAGAATTCCTGCTCGAGTGTGACGACACGTGAATGTTGGTTATCTTGGAATATGTCACGCAATCTATTCCAGGAAGCCATAGCCGTGGTATCCGGCTCAATAATCGTCTGTAGAAGGTCAACCGAAATAGTGGAGTAGATCCACTGGAGAACGATAACATCAAGAGTAATCCATAACTGAGGATTCTCCGCGGGAAGAGGTGTAGCGGGAGGAATGATATGATGAATAACTTGATGGGAGATAGCGTGAATTTTAAACAACTCCGCCCACGTTGCATATTGGACGTTTTCCATCTCAGGTACAATAGGGATACTGTTCTTGACGTTAGAAACCATGAGGGTAGGATGATAATTGTTCTTAGACATATTGAAAGAACAAATAAGGAGGGGAAATTTGGGGAAAGTAAGAGAGATTTTGAGAGCGGAAGACTAATGTCGGAAGCGAAATCCGGGGGGGGGGTAGGTTTCGGCCGAGAAGGGTAAAAAATTTGAGAGAGAATTTTTTTGTAAAACCTAGTTTCTTGATACCATGAAAGAAATAATCCCCTTGATTATTTTCATTAATTGAATATGTATATATACAAGATACAAAATAGGAGAATACTATTCCTATTCTATTCCTAAAATCTTATTCTACCATAATTCTAACTCTACAATTATGGTAGTGTATATTCCTAATTATGGTAACAAATACATTACAATATATTACACATATATTTTCCTAATATACAATATTCTTACCTTGTCTAATATTAACAATTACCAAAACCGAGAGCCACAATTATGGGCAGAATCCGAGAGCTCAATAAGGCAATATACACATGTATATTGTGTGTATATTGCCTTATTTAACATTTAATTTAGCATGTTTTCTTCTTGTTTTAAGAGAAATTTCATAATTTTATCTTAGCAATGGTGGATAAGTTGTTTTTTCTTTAGTTAGTTATTACAAGTGCTAAAGGGTTTCATAAATTGTTTCCAAGTCATACTGCCAATAATTTTTTTTATATCAAAATCTGGGTCAGACGTATTTTATAGCTACGTGTACATGAACTTTTAAGAAAGGTTAATACAATCACCAAATCTAGCAACACTTATTTGACATTATTTTCAAATCAATGGGTCGATTTGGTAGTTTTTTGGACTATGGACGGGCATATAAGAAAGAAGACAATGAAGAAAAAGGGAGTGTTTTGTAAAATTAGGAATTATTGGGGGCTAATGGAGTGCATGATTGGCTTTAGTTAGGGCTCCACCTTTCATTTTCAAAAAGCTTTAATTTTCCATTTATAAATTAATTTTATAATCTAATCTCATTGCTTTTGGTTACTTTGTCCTTTTTTATCTTCCTTACCCTTTTTGTTCCTAGTACCTGCCAAGTTTGTAGGATGCTAAATTGTGTTTAGTTTAGAGTTCCCATCTGCCTAATAAAATATTAAAAGCCGGTGGATATTTTAATTTTTTGTCATGTTTATGTTGGTTAGGTCTATTAGTAAATTATCTCCAAGAGTTTAGTGGCAAAGATGCTATAATACAAACTTTAGTGTCATTACTTCAATTCTCTACTTCCCGTGGATCTACAATGTATTGATTACGAATTCGCGTGAATCCAGTAAATTTTGCTAAGATTTTGTATATATATTATGAAATATTTAAATGTGAATCCAAATGCCCAATCATAATTATAATATTAACTTAAAATTATTATAGAAATCCATAAATTTTAAATTTTGCTTTTGACCATTTATTTTTGCCAAAAAGTTTATACTAAACCTGAAGTATGATTGGGGAGATAAAAAGATTGAAAGAGAAGGGGGGGGGGGGGATAGGGAAAAGAACAATCGTGCCCCCTCAAATTAAAATAATTATCCGTTCTTACCCCCATTACTTTCGTACTCTTAGAAAAAAGTAAAACTATTACCCGAGATGTCCCCCTTCTCCCAATTATGATACTATCGTGATATATAAATATGCTGAGATGGTATCATGAAAGACTACTTCAGTCCTTCATGATACCATCATGGTATATAAATATACTGAGATGGTATCATAGATGATCATGTTCGTTTATTAAAAAAAGAAACACTTTTCACAAAAAAACCCTATATGATAACATTGTCTTATATACATATATTGTGATGGTATCACGGAGGACTGCTTCAATCCTTCAATAAGACACTCCTTATGACCATGATACCATCGCGGTAGATAAATATACTGAGATGGTATCATGGAGGACTGTTTCAGTCCTTCGCTTAGTCCTCTATGATACTATTATGATATATAAATATCCTGGATGGTATCACGTAGAAATTTGGGCGAGGGGTATGTCAGGTAAATAATTTTGGGCGAGCGGGTACGACGGATAATTAGTTTAGAAGAGGCATGGGCGGGTAATTATTTTGTTTTTTTGGATGCGGTGGGGGGGGGGGGCTATTTCAGTTAGTTTTCCAAAAAAATAAGGTGTATATATGCAAACCTTATTTTTTAGAATAATTGTAATTGGCACAATGATTTTGGCATAACTTGGCACAACTTGGAACATATTAGTAACTTCACACGTCTTTTGAGGGTAGTTTTGTCTCTTTCTTCTTTTCTATGACAAAAATATCCTTGCCTTTAAAAAAATAAAACAAAATTTAAATTTTTCTCTCTCCTTATCTAATAATTACTTACCATTCCCAATAAAATACATTTACTATATCGTGCACGCTTACACTTACTTTTAGTTTTTTTTCCGGTAAATACAATAGGTGTATAATACAAAACATATATGTATACATACGGTAACAGTCTTGTATTGGACGTTATATATTGAAGAGTGTTATCTAGCCACTCTTTTTCTCTCTCACTTCATTCTTCTACATTTTTCCTTTCCTTTAATTTTCGAAACCCTATTTTTTCTCATCTAATAGGTTGTTTTTATGTCGTCTTCAAGGGTTGACTTGAAAGTTAGGAATATATAAAGAGTGCCATGATGTGAAATAATGGTAAGTGAATTTCACAAAAACTGCTACAAAAAGTATGCTACTTATGAAGAATCTAGGAAAACTTTCAAAAAATATATTCTTGAAAATGAAATTGGGAAATCATATGTGGATGGAGAATCATTTGGGTGTGAGGAACCATTAGTTAGTGATGAAAATGTATCTAGGTTAGCATATTTTTTGGCTGGGATTGTAGTTGGATTGAATTTATCCGAAAAATGGTTAAAATTTTTAGCCTAGATCATTTTATTTGAATGGATGATTATTTTCTGTTTTGTCAAGTTGTATAATTTTGTTTAATTTTTTTTGAACTCCATATTGCTATTTCTTGTGTTACTCTGATTTAATTTAGTCATAAGAAAAACATTCCGACTAGCCAGAACTATTTAGTCATAAAAAAATACATTCTGATTAGCAAGAACAAATGACAATTCATATAATAACTTAAAATAAAATAAAACTGTTGGAAATTAGCCTTTGGCGGGAGTTGCGACCGACCAACTTTAACGACTTAAACACTAGTGTTACGCATATTGGAGAATTCGGTCCTTCACACATGCATGATCTACTAAGTACGTAGATAACCGTAGGGCCAAGAATCGTCAAATTTCATTGAGAAATGAAAGAGATATTGGTTCACGAAGTAAGGTGTTTGAAGCATGGAAAAGTGTGGTGTGTGATCAATTCTCCCTCATCGGTAGAGGAAGAAAGAATTGATGTGTATATAAGACTCAAAATTGGTTTGGGGTTTGGGACCCCAAGGGGTATCCCATGTGTTTAAAGGAGGGATGACCTAGATGTGCTTCGGTTCGAGGAAAGCCCACACGCGCGCCGCCGCCGCCCGTCCAGTTCTGGTTCTCGGGTCCACGGGTCCTGGGCTATGGGTCTTCTGATATTATCTTTTTGGGCCAGAGGACTTTGCCAGATGTACAGTTTGGACCAGAATTCTTTCAGATGTACAGTTTGATCCATGAAGTTTCCAGTAAGTCAGAATGGGAAGAAGAGAACAGAAACGCCACAACACTCAATGCAGACATTTATTTTGGCTGAATTACTCCTCCTATAATGGCCAATCCGTTGGTCTTTCTCACCATTTATTTTGGTGGCTTTACTACCTCCATAATGACCATTACATGGCCAATAATAGCAGTTATGGAGACAGTTAAACAACATCTCCCTCACCTATATAAACCACCCCTTGCACCATTGTTGAGCACACTCACAATACATGAAAATACACAAGCAGAAAAACAGTTCTTCCTACAACTTTCAAGCATCATTTCGTTACTCAATATTCTTCACGGTAGCTCTTGAGTTTTCTTTGCTCAATTGTTCCATTGCTGTTTTATCTTGGGAGACGAATTGTCCAGGACGTATAAATGATACATACGGGGCAATATTGTCTTAAAGACAGAGTGCCACACTCGACTCAGCAAAAACAAAATAGTTTCCAGTTTTCTTTCTTCAACAGAATTGTAATTTCAGTTTTGTTGTTGTATTGTAATTTTCAGTTCTTGTATTACTTGACAGTTATTTGTAATTTACGTTTCCGGCACCTTTGTAACCAACAAAAACTACATTGATAAACAGTCTAGTTACAACTCAAATTGAGACAGGTTCAACAACAAGAACGACCAAAAAAACACCTTCAAGACGTATAATTTGTGGTTGTCCATCCATGTATTACAAGGTCCACCACAATCCCTCAAAACAAAACCAATATGAGCATAAAAAATAAAATAAACCATCTGAAACACTAGGATAACAAAACACACACTAACTTCACCACCCTTCATAAATTTTCTCAATGTCGATTTCACCAATGTGCTGATACAACTTTTGCCCCACAAACCAAATTTATCATCTAAACTCATCATTTTCTCTACTTAGGACATTATACAGACCCCTTATTCTGCAAATAAGGTTGCATTTTAAAGATGTAATGCATCTTTTTCGAACCATCACCATTTTCACACGACCAATAATTTATATGAAAGTTGCACCGACTCAAGAAAATTAAAAAATATTTTTAAAATGCATGTACTACCTAGACTCAAACTCGGAAACTATACTTTCTAAACTAATGGCGTAACCATTATGTTGGAGCAGTAAAATCGATGCTAGTCATCATCATTAAATGCTTTTATCCGCAACATTATATGAAAGTTGCACCGATTCAAGGAAACCAAAATAAAACTATGTTTTTTTATTAAATGCATGTAACTAGATTGGAATTTGGGACCTAGAGGTTCTAAACTAGGGGCATAACCAACATGCGGGAGCACTACAACCACTGCTATTCAACAACCTTAAATGGTTTTATCCACTATTTGCTAATAGACATTTTTTTAAATAAAAAACTTTTAAAATCAAATAGCAACAGAATAATGCATGCATTAGCATTGTGTCTTATTAATATCATATTTGGTATACTTTTTCAATCTAACATTAGTTATACATAGAATAACATCAAATATGATGTGTAACCATGGTGTTAGCAATGCAAAGATTTTTAATACATGGATTAACATGCTTAAAGTCATAATTGCCCTTGAAATCACTTGGTAATGAATCAAATTTTAAGAATTTTCATTCTTAACAATTTTTTCAATCGTGCAACAAATCATAACAGGAATATAAGTGAATAAATAATATCCACATTAATTATTTCCCAACTCATTTTATGAGTGCTTTGTTTCTATATCATTCTAGAACGAAAATCACTTTTGAAAGATTACCAAAAAATTTTAAAAATTGTTTCTCATATTATTAAATGTGCCTACACAGACTCGAACTCGGGACCTAGAGGTTCTAAACTAAGGGGCTGATCAATTTGATGAAATAGCATGATTGTTGCTGCTTTACATATTCAATATTTTTGTATACATTTTCATGTTTGATAAATGACAAAAATAAATTTCAGATAGCATGATTGTTGCTACTTTACATATTCAATATTTTTGTATACATTTTCATGTTTGATAAATGACAAAAATAAATTTCAGACGCGAATGCGCAGGAGTTTGAAATTGAGACCTATGGGTTGAAAGTCATAGAACATAACCATTGTGCTGGAACAACTTCATATAACTATGCAAGTAAATTTATTTTATTTATTCAAAATAGTTTTAGAAAGTCCAAACAGCCAAGAGCTCTGATACCACCTTATTTTTTTAATTTTTGATTAACTTTTATATTTAGCAAATCAAAAGAGATTTATTATATTCTTTATAAATATAAAATATATGTAAAGTACATAGAAGTAAAATTTAATTTTTTATATCTCAGACACACACAAATGTCACCTTGTAGGTATTGACTACGAAAAATGCAACTATTAATGTGCCAAAAAAAATATTCAATGAACTTTGTTTGAAAATCTAATCTGACATTTCTATGAAATCAGATGTATCAAATTATTCAAATTCAAATTAATTAAGAGAAGTAAGAAAGACATAGTTTGACGGGAAATTTCTATTGATTTACTCGGAAAAAAGGCTTTGGTGAAGCGATTCAAGGAAACAAGGTTTGACTGTGAATCAGAAGTGTATTTGCCAGTTTGTTTTAGTCCTTCGAGGGATGATGCTGGAATATCGATATAAATGAGCCGTGAAAAAAATGTAAACCCACTTCATTCTGCTAATATTTTTCTCGATAAATTAAAAATTAAAATTCAGTTGTATAGTATAGTTATCTTCAGTATTTTCAGATAGATTGTATTTCTCGTACCACCTATTTTGGAATAATCGACAAAATCTCTTGTGTCACTAACTGACACAAATAGGGGTAAAAAGGTAAGTTCACACGCCTTTTGAGGGTAATATTGTCTCTTTCCTATGATAGAGATGCGCTTCCTGAAAAAAAAACTTCAAACTTCATTATCTGTCCTCAAATAATTATTGTTTCTCTTCCCAATCAGTTCACACTCGAAAAGATTCTTTTGAGAATAAGATAGCAAAAATATTTAATATAAAGAATTTTAATCCCAACAAGTCTCATATGCCTCCTTTCAAGACTCTGACACAATCAGACCCTCAAAAAGATGCTTTTGAGAATAAGATAACAAATATGTTTGATTTCAAGAATTTTAATCCTAACAAGTCTCATGTGCCCCCTTCCAAGACTCTGACACAATTCGACTCCCATTTTGTGCATCTTAGAGATTGTCGGAATAAAATTTGTGATAAAAATTAATTAAAGAGGAAATACCGCATAATGTCTGAGATTAATAGAAATTAAATCACAGATTCAAATATCTCGACACCATTTTATTTTTGTTTTTTTATTTGTTTTAACAAATTAAAAATCATTTATTAACTTAACTTGGAATGAAATAAATTTAAATTATTATTCTTAAACGTGCATGCTTCATCTAATCACTTTATGTTAATTAAATGGCACAACTCATTTTGACATAATTGAGTTTACTTAATTTAATGACCCTACTCACCTTCATTTAAATAATATTGTTTATTGATAAATTTAGATTCTCAAAGCAAAGTTAATAAGACACGTGTCGTGATTATTAGAGATGAAAGAAAAATGTTGTGAAATGCAATGTTATGATTCGCGTCGTACTTTATTATTAAATATTATTCACTATGTTACATAAAAAGTGGTATTTTTAGCTTATGCACACTCTTTAAGACAATATAGTCTAATAGTGCATACAAAATGAGAACAACCTAAAGACTCATTTGAATCAAATATGGAAACTTCAAATTTTCATGTCTCCTTCATGTGTGAACACCAACATATCTCCCAGCTGCAAATCATGTTGCTTTGTTAAGGTGTGTCAGACCCTAGAAAAGATACTTTTGAGAATAAGATAACAAAGATGTTTGATTTCTAGAATTTTAATCCCGACAAATCTCATATGTCCCCTTCCAACACTCTGATACAATCCGACTCCCCTTTTGTGCATCTTAGAGATTGTCGGAATAAAATATGTGATGTAAATTGATTAAAGAGGAAATATTGCATAGTATTTGACATTGATAGAAATTAAATCACAGATTAAAATATCTCGACACCATTTTTTTGTTCGTTTTAACAAATTAAAAATAGTTTATTATTCCTAAAAGTATAAAACAACTAAAATAAAGTTACAAAATATGTATTTTATAGTTAGGATATTAAATTACATTTAGATTAAATTATTAGTAAATATTATTCACTATGTTACATAATAAGTGGTGTTTTAAGCTTATGCACACCCTTTAAGATAATATGGTCTAATAGTGCATACAAAATGAGAACAACCTAAAGACTCATTTGAATCAAATATGGAAACTTCAAATTTTCATGTCTCCTCCATGTCTGAACACCAACATATCTCCCAACTGCATATCGTGTTGCTCTGTTAAGGTGTGTCAGACCCTCAAAAAGATACTTTTGAGAATAGATAACAAGGATGTTTTATTTCAAAAATTTTAATCCCGACAAGTCTCATATGCCCCCTTCTAAGACTCTGACATAATCAGACTCCCCCTTTGTGCATCTTAGAGATTGTCTAAATAAAAATATGTGATAAAAATTGATTAAAGAGGAAAGATCGCATAATGTCTGAAATTGATAGAAATTAAATCACAGATTCAAATATCTCGACACCATTTTTTTGTTCGTTTTAACAAATTAAAAATAGTTTATTATTCTTAAAAGTATAAAAAAAAACTAAAATAAAGTTACAAAAAATGTATTTTATAGTTAGAATATAAAATTACATTTAGATTAAATTATTAGTAAATATTATTCACTATGTTACAAAATAAGTGGTGTTTTTAGCTTATGTACACCCTTTAAGAGGTCTAATAGTGCAAATAAAATGAGAACAATCTAAAGGCTCATTTGAATTAAATATGGAAACTTCAAATTCCATGTCTCCTTCGTGTCTGAACACCAACATATCTCCCAACTACAAATCATGTTGCTCTGTTAAGGTGTGTAAGACCCTTGAAAAAATGATTTTGGGAATATGATAACAAAGATGTTTTATTTCAAAAAATTTAATCCCAACAAGTCTTATATGCCCCATTCCAAGACTCTGACACAATCCGACTCTGGTTTTGTGCATCTTAGAGATTATCGAAATAAAATATGCAATGAAAATAAATTAAATAGGAAAGATCGCATAATGTCTGAGATTGATAGAAATTAAATCACAAATTCAAATATCTCGACACCATTTTTTTATTCGTTTTAACAAATTAAAAATAATTTATTATTCTTAAAAGTATAAAAAAATTAAAATAAAGTTACAAAATATGTATTTTATAGTTAGGATATAAAGTTATATTTAAATTAAATTATTAGTAAATATTATTCACTACGCTACATAATAAGTGGCGTTTTAGCTTATGCACACCGCTTAAGACAATATGATCTAATAGTTCATACAAAATGAGAACAACCTAAAGACTTATTTGAATCAAATATGTAAACTTCAAATTCCATGTCTCCTTCATGTCTTAACACCAACATTTCTCCCAACTGCAAATCATGTTGCTCTATTAAGGCGTGTCAGACCCTCGAAAAGATGCTTTTGAGAATAAGATAACAAAGATGTTTGATTTCAAGAATTTTAATCCCAACAAGTCTCATATGCCCCCTTTCAAGACTCTGACACAATCCGACTCCCTTTTGTCTTAAAGATTGTCAGAATAAAATATGTGATGAAAATTGATTAAAGAGGAAAGATCGCATAATGTTTGAGAGTGATAGAAATTAAATCACCGATTCAAATATCCTGACACCATTATTTTTGTTTTCTTATTCGTTTTAAAGAGCATTCTATTTGAGGGATCTTTCCCCCTTACAGAATTGCATAGAATTATTTTTTATTCGGCGTTCGCTAATCGGAGAGTATAACCGATTAAGTTTGAACCAACTTTTAAGGATTGAAGGAAGACACGGATGGACTTAATTCGACTTTTTTCTCTCCATCTTTGTTTCCCACGACATCCCAGCTACATCCATTTTCAGTAAGCACAACTATATTGTCATGACCTCTTTTAGGGACCGTGGTAGCACCTAAGTAAAATCCACTGGTAGGTGAACCCCTCTCAATCATTCACATGGTATATGATGAAAAGCGGAAAGACACAAAATATACAATAACTGCCTTATAATATAAATGCGGAAATAAGTCTAAGAAATAACAACAACCCCAAAATCTGTCAATCATACAAGAGCCCTAATAAATCTGTACATGTCTGAATACGACACGGAGGTCAAAACAAAATCTGATAGTATAGAAGTCTGAACATGTCTCTCGATCATGAATAAAAGACAAGATAAGGATAGAATATCCAAGGCATGCCAGAGGTAGTATCTCACCTTGGATACTGAATATCTGCTCGCTCAGACTCACACTCGAGCTCGCGAACTGGTAGTAGGATCAATATCTGCGCCAGAAAAGATGTAGCAAGTGTAGTATGAGTACTAGAGATGGCGGTGGATCCTGGACCCGGTCCGTATCCGGTGGATTCAGATCCATTTTATAGGATATGGATCTTCAAAATTTGGACCCGACGGATCCGGATCCGTTTCTGACGGATCGGATCTGGATATGGATCTTGTATTTGAGATCCGTATCCGATCCAGATCCGACCCGTGGATCCATTTTTTATTAAATATATTCATAACCTAGAATGTAATTTTATAAGTATTTTCTTAAAATGGCTAAGCACATCCTTGCAAGTTTAATTCTCAAAACAAGTTTAATTTATCCCCGCGTTAACTCAAAAACTAAAAAATAAAGAGGTAACTTCGATAATAAAATCAATATTATATTAGTAAATGACTAACATCTTCATAGACAAGTAGTTAAAATTATATTTACTTCATTTGTGAAGATTCCAAGCAGATGCAAGTTCTGCATTGTGGAAATACTAGTCAGCATTTTCCATAACTATTGTCATTGTCCAACATTTTCAATTAATAGCTCACAATCAAAACGAGACAACGAACAAAATATCTCATATGAACATTTCAAAATTGAAACACAGTAAACTGTTAGCTAAGTAAAATCGTTTGTCAGTTCAAAAAAAAAGTTCTTAGCAAGGCAAAATTTTTTACATGTGGATCCAGATCCGATCCGTGGATCCGATGGATGTGGATTTGGATCTGATTTTTATGGACCCGATGGATCTGGATTCGGATCTGGATCCAAGTATGAAAAATGGATCTGGATCTGGATCTAGTAGGATCCGGTCCAAATCCGATCTGTTGCCATCCCTAATGAGTACACAACGTACCCCCATATGCATCATAGGTCGACAATGACGGAAGATACGCTAAAAGAGATAAATACCAAATTGACACTAAATAGTCCTATTCTAACAACTAAAATGTTCAAGTAAGATCACATTATTCACGGCATATTCCATAGAGTTCAATAACAACATTCCAAGTATCATTGAGTAATTAACATGCTTTCTTTGTTTTCAAAATTCAATCAAGTCATCAATACTCAATTCAACACTTGTTTCATCAACAGGTAATCCATGAATGATATGTATATGTTATGTTATGTTATGAATGCAATGCAAATGCAGGTACCTTGATCTTCCAGTATATAGGCGCTCAAATTTTTATTGTGAGACGCACATCCATAGGGGGCCCGCGAAGTACATATGCTTCTCCTGAATATCCCATCGGAGACCAACTCTTGGCTGAATAATATCATGTTACAGGTGTGCAACCCATCCCCTGGAATATCATCATCATCATCTCAGTGTTGCCATACTCTCATAAGTAATCTCACCTTTTCGGTCTCTTGGACCCACAACATTCTATACCACTCTCATATCAACATCTCAGAACCATGAGTGTATGAATGCAAATGACAGTATAAGGATGAAATTATGATGTAATGAGATGCAACCAAGTATAGAGATGAATATCACATGCTTTCAAGAATTTAACAGCATAAAAATTCAAGTACAATCAGGATATCATATCGAAAGTAGGGTTGATGAATAAACAACAATAGCAAGTATGGCGACAAACCTAAATAAATTAGCAGTTAGAACCAGCACAAGGCTGATTCCCCAAATCACCCATCAACACAATTCAACACCGATACCCACTCAACCGTTCATCACAATCGGTTGAGTGGGACACCCAAACACGCCCAATACCCCTCAATATTTATAACTAATTACGCACTTCTATCGAAGTCTTGTGAAAGTAAATCGTAGCCTATCTCTGGGCTGAACATGAGCGCTAACCAATAAAGCCTCGGTGATTGCCTTGCTCTTCCACTGCGCGTCGTGAGAATCGAAGTCTAATCACGCATATACTATTCGTTAATGAAGAGCTTACACACCATACAAGGATATAATTCTTAACAAAGAAAGACTTTAAATACCAACCCGGACCCACGTTACCAAATTCAAACTTTATTACTCAAATATCAATAACACATACTAGGAAATCATATCCTTAAGTTAATTAGGAAACTATACACATTTGAGCCTTTAATTGAACAATATACAAAAAGCCCCAATTTGGAACCCTAGTATTTCCCCCCAATTGGAATAGGTTTCTATACTCAAATTAAGTTCCATAACATGATAAGCTAGTATAATCCATCACTAATTCACAATAATACAAGTAAACTAGTCCATATTCATTATTTAAATCAAGATTCATCTCTCTTATTCTCAAATGGGATCATACTTCATTTTTACCCAACTAATAAACATACTAGATAACCATTAAAGGACTAATAAACATGGAATTGTTACCTCAAAGATGAATTTCCCTTCAAAACATCTGAAATCTCTCCCTTGGCGGCTCTAGGTTCGAGCTATTTTGGGAAATGAAATCTGACCTCATAAATCTTATAAGACACTTGATACAGTGATTCCTCCCCAGCAGAATCGACTTCGCTTGTGGATCCGCTACGACAAACAAAAGCTTTGCTAAGGCGGTGTCACTTGAGAGCTAGCCTCTGTTTCACAACATACTCGACTCCGCAGAGGAGAACTCACCCCTGCGGACCAACCCTCCTCTAAGGCATAAACTTCACAATTTTCCAACCCCTCACTTTGGCGAGTCAACTTCCCACTGAGGAGGACACGCCGGAGTGAGAACAGATTTCATTGGGGTGGACACGACACATCAGATCATGGAAAAACATTCAACACCCCTATCAAACACCCGAAACACTTCGGAGACCCTCTGGACACAAACTAGACATGCTTGCGTAAGGTAAACAATGCTATGAACTCGTTCGTACCCTCAAATTTTCCATTTAATTGAGCTAAGGCATACATTTCTAAAGAATTGTCCGGAATAACCAAATATCCAAATTTCACAAATAAAGCTACGAAATACATCTGATTGCCTTGAGAAGAGAATCAATGAGTCAATTAAGTCATAAATGACCCTTTGGAGCTACCGGAAGCGATGGAACCCGAAAACGAACTCATCTAATCAAAAGTCAACTTTGAGTCAAACTATCCAACTCTAAGTTTCTAGTTTTTGGGGTTTTCATCCGAAACTCATATAAATGGACATCGAGATCTATGCCACCCATTCCCACGCATCACAAACCCCATATAGAATTAATGAGACAAGCAAATAAGGGTCTTAAGCTTAAAATGACCAGACATGTTGTTACATCAGATACCAATTAAATAAACGTTTATCCCCGAACAGAGAGAAGTGAACAGAGGAAATGTACCGGAAGTGGTAAACAAGTCAGGATATCTGCTCCATATATCAAACACTATCTCACAAGTTGCCTTCTTAACAGGACGATGCCTCCACTGAATCTGCACAGAAGTTATCTCCTTAAACCTCAATTTCTTCATCTGCCTATCTAAAATAGCCACATGTTTCTTCTCAAGCTCCAAATTTTGATCAAGCAATACGGAGTCCCACTGGATGATATAACAACCGTCATTATGATACTTCTTCAGCATATACATATGGAACATTGGATGAACGCCTGAAAGACCGGGTGGCAGGGCCAACTCATATGCCACCTCCTCAACTTTCTAAAGAAACTCACAAGGTCCAATGTACCTTGCACTTAACTTCCTCCTCTTACTGAACCTCATGACACCCTTCATGGGTGAAACCTTCAGAAGAACTCTGTCACCAATTATAAACTCTGTGTCTCAGACCTTCCAGTCTGCATACTCCTTCTGCCTACCCTGGCCTGCCATGAGCTTATCTAAGATAACCTTCACATTCTCTAAGGAATCTCTCAATAGATTGGTGCCCTAAGGTGGACCTTAAACACATCAAACCAACCAATCATAGATCAACATCTCCTACCATATAAAGCCTTGAATGATGCTCTATCAATATTGGAGTGATAGATGTTATTGTACGTAAACTCTGTCAAAGGTAGGAACTGGTCTTAGTGACCATCAAAATAAATCACGCAGGCATGTAACATGTCCTCCAATACATGAATAGTCCACTCGAACTGACCGTCGATCTGAGGGTGAAATGTTGTACTGAGATCCAAGCGAGTACCTAACTCCTTCTGCAAAGTCAGCTAGAAATGCGAAGTGAAATGAGTCCCCCAGTCCAAGATGATAGAAATAGGAACCCCATGAATATAAACAATTGCACGAATGTAGATCTTAGCCAACTTCTTTGCATTATAAGTCATCTGGACCGAAATAAAATGCGCAAACTTGATCAACCTATCACAATGACCCAAATAACATCAAACTTGCCTAAGGTCTTAGGCAATCCCACAACAAAATCCATGGTAATCATCTTCCACTTTTACTCAGGGATGGGCATCATCTGAGACACATGACCTGGTCGCTAGTGCTCATATTGACACACTGAGACACGAACTTCACAATGTCTCTCTTAATACTCCCCCACCAATAGTGCTACTTCAAATCACGGTATATCTTAGTAGTGTTGACACCCAATTTTGTCCCATCTTTTATGATTTTTATTCGTAATTTGTAACATTTTTGACACTTTGAAAAAAAACAATTTTAATCTATATACATACATGCGTACATATATATTATTATTCTCTTATTATTATTATTATTCGCATTTTTTACTATCATTTGCATTTTTTTATCATAATCAAGTTTTATCCAAAAATTCTATATTATTTTATTCTCGCAAAATTGCATTGCATTTCCCTTTTATTAAGCATTAAGCATTTCGCAAATATTATATTTTATTATTATCACGTCGTTATGTTATTTTAAATAATTCACATCTTTTACAACAAAATATATATATATATATAATATATTTTAATATCAAACCCCTTCTTTTATATTTTTTTAAATCCATAACCCATTTTTATTTCCTAACCCAATACAATTTCTACCCAACCTAAATTAAAACCCATTTTCGTCCAAGCCCAACCCAATTTCCTAACCCAATTAAATTCCCACCAGCCCAATACTCACTAACCCATTCGGCCCAACTCCCAAAACCCCTTCTCTCATTTTAACTCAACCAAAATCGAAGCCCAACTCTCTTATTGGCCCAACACCCCAAACCCAAAACAAAAACAGCCCAACCGGCCGACCCACAAGCCCAACCCCCAAATTAAAAAAAAAAAAAACCCAAGCCCACTTGAAAACCCCTAAACCGGCCCAACCCCCTTACCTCTTTTTATTCCCCAAATCCCCAAACCAAAAACAAAAATCGAAAACCTAAAAACCCAACCCCCCCCAAGTCGCCGTACACCCTACACCCCCGCCCCTACGCGCACCCCTACCCCCGCCACTTCGCCAACTTGCCACCACCCTACCCCGACACCGAACACATGCCCCAAGAAATCGCGCCCCAAAATCAGATTTTTGTTCCCCTTTATTTTGAAATTCAATTCGTTTTAAGGGGGTATGAGGGGGTTTGAACGTTGGGGTGAGTACCTATAAATACCCCCCCTTGTTCTTCATTTTTTGGGTCCGAAAATCTGGTCTTTGGGGTCGATTCTGAGAATTTTCGGGTCATTTTTAGGTCCGAAATTTAAGAAATCCGAAATCTCCTTTAAAGGTTTGGCATTATATTTTGTTGGTGTTGTTCTTCACTAAAAAAAAAAGGGGAGGCAATCCGAAATCTTTGTTTGTTCTTGCATGTGTTCTTCAACTTAAAGATTCCGAAATATAGGTCGAAATTATTGCTTTTTTTTTGTGTTGAAGAATCTGGATTTTTAGCTATTTTTCACTGTTTTTTTGGTCCGGGTCGGGTCACATTCCGGGTCGGGTCAAACATCCGAAAATCAGAAAAACAGAGTCCTATTTCCAGAAAAAATCAGAATTCAAAAAAAAATCTACAACAAATCAGAATTCTAACATTTCTGAGCGGATTCGACGATTCAAAACACGCCTCGGTTCGCTACCCGGAAAAGGTCTACTAATCCATTTTTATATATATGAAATACATTGGGAGCAACGAAGAGTCTCGTTATGAGACTCATCATTGTGATCATCGTCAAATGAAGACCCGCATTCACATTCCTTCCATTCTTCGGCCTCGGGATTTCCAAACAAATAGGACGAGATGACATCGTCATTCGCTTTAGTTCCCTTTCATTTGTTATTCTTTATTTTCGTTATTTTTATTTGGGTCTGTAATAATTATCTAATGCTTGTGTGATTGTTAGGATATTTAGAATAATTAGGCCGATGAAATTGAATTCGAGGCCGCGGTTTTGTTTTGCTGTTTTTTTTTAGTTTATTGATTTAAACATCCATGCCTCGGATACTTACTGTTTTACCGTCTGCCTTTTAATTAAACATCGCACACTGGCCGATGAAATTAAATTCGAGGCCGCGCTTTGTTTCTCTGTTTTTCAGTTCTTGTTTTGAGCATCCGTGCAGCGGATATTATCGCTTTATCATTTTTACTATTTTAAACTAAACACCGCATTTTTCCAACATTGCTTTCTATTTGATTCAACTGTTTGACATTCAAATTACCGTTCATCGCTTTCTTGTTTTAAAACTAGACACCGTCATTTTCGGAAACTGTTGCGCCATCGCCATCGCCATCGCTACTTATCGCTACTTATCGCCATCGTTACCGCCATCGCCATCGCCATCGCCATCGCCATCGTTATCGCATCGCTATCGCCATCGCCATCGCCATCGCCATCGCCATCGCATCGCCATCGCCATCGCTATCGCTATCGCTACGCTATCGCTATCGCTATCGCTATCGCTATCGCTATCGCTATCGCTATCGCTACCGCTACCGCTACCGCTATCGCCATGCATCGCCATCGCCATCGCTATCGCTATCGCTACCGCCATCGCTATCGCATCGCCTCGCCGCTTTACGCTTACTACCGCTGCCATCTGTTTCCAATTTTATTTTACTTGATTTGAACACGATACTACACCGCCGATGAAAAATATCCGTCGATTTTGAGGCCTACGATTGCAAAGACGGAAATATAACTTCGGGCAATGATGAGGCTTAAACCTTTATTTCATCCGAGATCAACATGTTTAGTAGGCGAGGTGAATTATATATTCGCAGCCACGACGTGATTATAGTGATCTTTTCTATTTCACCCGAGAGACCGACACGTTTAGTAGGCGAGGCAATCAAAATAAACCACATATGTTTGCAGCCACGACGTGATTGAAATGTTCTTTTCAAAATTTAAGTCTGAGCCCTCCGCGATCAAAACATTCACTGTTTTGAATACGGATATGAAGTTATTTGTATTTAAATGTTTCTAACCGTTTGTTCTTGACAGCTTGCAGGGATTAAAGTAAATCACGACAAATATTCCTCGGAGTTTTATTTATTTCTTTCTTTAATTCAGCTTTTATTTCGCTTTGTATTGTAATATTATTTATCGCACTTATGTAACTATTGAAATGCTTAGAATAGGCAAATTTAGGATTAATTCATAGGTTAGTTTCAAACTTAGAAATCCCTCGCTAGTTTATTTATTTTAGGCTCGTCACGCGTATTCAAGATTTTTAAAACGACTTTTGTCATCTTTTATTCGCTTTATTAATCATTCCGAATAAGTTTATCTTTTGTCAATTTACAAATTCATGATTCCCAAAATTTTACTTCTTTGATAGTATAAATAACTTATTGTCACAAATGCATATTTTTTAAAACTTTACATGTATCTTTCTTTTTATGTTATCTGAATACGCACCTGTATAAAATGCATCATTTACTAATTATTTGCAAATATCTTTTAATCTATTATACTTATAAAACATGCATTTTTCTAGTAATAATTAACCTGAATTTTACTGGGATAACACATAAGTTAGCGGATCTTAAAGGATGCCTAACCCCTTCCCTTTAGGATAATAAAGAACCCTTACCTAGAATCTCGCTAGTTTCGCAGACCTTAAAATTGGAGTTTACATTGCAGCACTTAGTTTAATATGTAGGTGTCCTAATTCACCGTAAAAGATAATTAGGTGGCGACTCCTCAATCATTTTACCCAGGAATCACCCGAACACGTCCGCGCTCCGCTTTCACCCGAGCAGGTCAAAATAGGGCGCGACAGCATGGCGACTCCACTGGGGAATTGAGGTTCTTAAACCACAGCAAGTTCGGATTAATTATTGCTTTACTTTTTTTATTTGATTTAGTGCTTTGATGTGTTTTATTTATGAGATTTTTGCATAAACTGCTTTAATTGCTATATTGTCTTACTGCTTTCCTTAAATTGGCATTTCGTTCATATTTCTTCCACTCTGGAAAATTGACACTATCACACACTACACGCGAGGTGTGTTTTACGCACCCGCAAATTTCTTTCAATCTACCAAAATTTAGGAGAGTTGGCGTATGCGCGGAGTGCCCGGACCATCTGGTGGCCGCGTAGCCTTCTCACTCGAGTAGTCCGCTCGGGAACCTTGTGTCTAGTCAGCCAAATCTTAGAAAATTTAAGATAGAGCTATACCACCCTTTATTTTAAGTCATGCATGCATACATCTTAGGTGAGTTGATCCTTGGCATCAACTTCACAAATAAGAAAAACCACCAAATTGTCGACGGGTCTCACAACCCAACGACCAATCAGCATATTATGTGTAGCAGAATATTGATGGCCGGATCCAAGCCTAACCAGTATGCCAAAAATCGGAAAATGTATATTTATTTTTTATTTTTATTTTGTTATAGATGGAGTCTGTGCCGCAAGTCAGGATGGTGAGTGGGATTAGAACAAACTGAAAATATGGTGGACAAACTTTGACCTTGGCAGCCAAATGGCAATTAGGAGAAGATTAGGTTGCCTCGTTTCGTTGTTCGACATCTTCCCGATCAACATTTGGTCGAGCATTGCTCCATTTTTGGGATCCGGATCGGGTTGTCTTGATTCGGAGATTTTGAGATGACTCCTACTTTGGAAGAAATCAACTATTTCACCAATTTGATCTACCAGGGTAGAGGACAAATTATCCCTTGCTGTCAATCCGGAAAGAAATTTCTCCGCTACTTAGGGCTAAAGAACACTAAGAAACTCCTATGCTTTGAAAACAACTGGGTCTCAATGGATTATCTGTATGAGAGGTACGGTTGTCGAGACGGTTACAAGACATTCAAAAATGAATTTTCTTGCACCCCCGATCATTGGCGGACCAAACGACCCATTGCATTCACTGTCGCCTTTCTAGGGTCTCTGATATTCCCGCTTGAGTATGGAAAGATCAGTACCTGCATATGTTCCGTAGCACGGGCACTTTTCGAAGGAGCAAACGGAGCACAACTCACTTTGGCCCCTATGATCTTGGCAGAAATATTTCGGGCTTTAGGGAAATGTAAAAGAGGTGAAACAGGTTTCTTCGAAGGCTGCAACCTTATTTTGCAGATGTGGGCAATGGAACACTTCTATCAGCGCCCGAATATGGTCGACATATGCTTCAGCGAGTCGAACAAAATCGTCAGCTTTTACGACAGAACGAAGCAGTTCATATCGCCTGTCGGCATGAATGATTGGTATGGGTTTTTGGCGTCCCGCACCTGTGAACAGATCCAATGGAAATACCCTCTGCTCCCGAATGCCAAAAAAGCCTACATAAGGTGCAAAAGGCTTTATTATATTGAGCTTATCGGGTTGAAAGGCCTCCAACCTTACGCTCCACTCCGCGTACTCAAGCGGTTGGGACAAGAGCAGATAATTCCCCTCAGGGCAAATATGAGGATTTACGAAATTCCATTCGGCCGAATTTCATTGTCCCGAGCTAGGCAAGTCTTGATGAATGGAACAATATTGACACAATAGACATTGGAGGTAGTCAGGCAGGAGGTACCCCCGAATATCAAGCGTGGCTACGAGAGGATTGCAGTAGTGCAGACCATAGTCCTGATGGCGAGCAAGGTTTTGAAGATATCGGCACGACAATTTGGATAAGGAATTTCCGGCTCAGAGACACAGTCGTTACCCCCGAGATGTGGCAGCAAATGCAAAATATAGTGCAATATCTAGAGGACGCAGGAGTCGGACCCAGCAATGTTAGGGTCCCATCTTCATCTCGGTGATCAAAAGCAAGATTTAAAACCTGAGCATGAATATCTTATGTTATCAGCTTTATTATTGTACGCATTATTATTTCAGTAAAAGTCAACCTTTATTTCCGACAAAAGGCATCACAATCTTTGGCTTGGATCAATTTATCAGTATCTTGCATATTTTTGCGTTTAAGCTCACCTCCGGCATAAAGGAGGCCCCAAGCACATTAGGACGCGCATTTAATTTTCATATAATCTGTCTGCTACTTGTTTACTGTTTTCCACTCTATACATGTTATTCAAAGCAATAATTATTCGTCTCATACTAACTTGGTTTGTTTCATCTTTTAGAGAAGGTTTATTTTGCCTGCTTTATTTTCCAAAAGTTGATTCGCGTTGATTGAAACTGGCGGAACACCATTACTTCACGAGATCCAAGGCACAATCATCCGACAAAATGACTGATTCAGGGGCAGCCGAACAAACCGGTTTGGGACTTGTCGCTCTTAGGAGGTGAACCAGAGACATCGGAAAGGAGAAATACTTAGTCGGATGAATACCTCGCCCAACTCTGCGGCAAATGGCAACTATGCAAGCGAGATCGAACGGCCCCGGAATCTTACCAATCTTCCCATCAGCATCAACACTCCAATGCCTGCACAAGACACGAGCGCAACTGCTCCACCCACCTTTCCATCTCCCGAACCATCATTCCCAGAACCTTCCCGAAATCCCTTACCAAGCGAGAACCAATCCTCAATTCGCCACCCACAACGTACCAATCCACATCCTATCAACCCGCAAAGTCCACAACAAAACCCGCTACAAAATGACCCAAGATCCTTCACGGCTCCATATATACATCGGCTCCACTTACCCAAACTACCCCACTTGTCCAAAAATATCCCTCCCACACTAAATTACCAGGCAACCCAACAAATACCAATGGCACACATCACTAACAAGCGATGTGCCACCGGTATATGCAATGAAGCCCAACCTTCCACTTCTACCATACCAAACATACATCATCGGAGATAGACCAATATGAAGAGATGGAAAGGCAAGCAAGGATTAGAAATGATGAAAGTATGGCAAGGGAAATTCATAGCCTAAAAGAAGCATTTAAAAACATTCAAACCAGCAAGGGGCATGAAGGACTCGAGTATGAAGATCTCTGCATGCATCCCGACGTTCAGTTGCCTATCGGGTATAAGGTACCAAAATTTGATTTATTCGATGGAAAGGGAAATCCTCGCGCTCATTTGAGATCCTATTGTGACAAGCTGGTTGGAGTGGGTAAGGACCAGGCCATAATAATGAAGTTGTTCATAAGAAGTTTAACAGGAGAAGCGCTCGGCGGTACACAGGCCAGGACATGAAAATGGCATAACTGGGGCACAATGGCACAGGATTTTGTGGATAGGTTCAGGTTTAACACCGACACAGTCTTGGATAGATTTTATTTAATGAAATTGGAAAAAAAATCTACAGAGACTTTCAGAGAATATGCCATGAGGTGGAGGGCGGAAGCAGCAAAAGTTCAGCCCCCAATGGCGGAAAGTGAGATGACCACGCTCTTTGTGCAATCTATGAAGGATGCAACTTATTACGAAAAAATGATAAGCGTCATTGGACGGAATTTCTCTGAAGTGGTTAGGATGGGAGATTTCATAGAAGAAGGTATCAAAACAGGGAGAATCACGAACTTAGCAGCATTGCAGGCGACAAGTAAGGCCATTCAGTCAGACTCGTTCGGGGGAGCAATTAAGAAGAGGAGGGATGGAGCGTCCCCTGTCATGGCAGTCCAGGAACATGGGTCCAACCAAATGCCAACCTACCAAAGCCCGTCATCCCAACCCCCCTACTATAATCAAAACACCCAAAATCATCAGCCCTCCTACTATAGCCAAAGCACACAAAACCCTCAGCCTTATTATCAACACTCGCCTACTCCCTACCCTGTCTATCATACCCAACCAATATATAGCCCACCACGAGCACCTACCTATAGAAATTCCCCACAGTATCAACCCACACATCCGCCTCACCCGCAAAACCATCCACCAAATACTCCCAGACCCCGGGCAAATCACGAAAGAAGGCCAGTCAAGACATATACACCTTTAGCCGAACCTCTAGCCCAACTATACGAAAGATTGAGGACCGGGAATACTCCAACCCATCCAGGGCATATCCCCAATCCTATTCCCAGGTCGTATGATGAAACTAAGCATTGTGCGTACCACTCGGGGATCACCGGACATGACACTGGAGTTTGTTTAGCCTAAAAGACAAGATCGAGGCTTTGATCAAAGAGGGAATTATCGGTGAAAGGACCTTCCCTAATGTAAATAATAACCCTCTGCCAAATCATGACAATGCCAACATAAACATGATTACCGTTGATGAAGAAAGCAGTTTGGAAGGGACCATTGTGCCGATCCGAGCAGAAGAAAGGGTTGAATCATCGGCTTTGATCACCCCTATAATTCTGATTCGGTAAGAGCACCGTTTGAAGTGGAAGTACTTCCTCCGAAATCGCGGATAGTGACGTCGTATGTCGATACCAAAGCGCCCCTTGGAGCTATTCGATTGGGGAAAGGAGCAGGGAAAGGAGAAACAAATTGTAGAAGTTGTCGTCATTTGGTATGACAAGATCCGGACGATGTTATGCCCTGCGGACAATCCAAAAAGGTTGTAACAGATCAAGTAGAAGAGTTACGGAGGAAGATGCCAACCAAGGAGTATTCCGTTGTAGAGCAATTGAAGAAAACACCGGCTCAGTTTTCTTTCGTATCATTGTTGCTGAATCCTTCGGACCATGGACGCGCTTTATTGGAAGTACTCAAAGAAGCTTATGTACCGAGAGAGACCACAGGCGAGAAACTCTCGGCCTTGGTGACAGATTTTAGAGGCCCATAAAGTCTCTTTTCATGACAAAGAATTGCCACCTGAGGGTTTGTGCCACAACAAAGCTTTGAACATAACGATAAAGTGCATGAACAAGTTCATTTCTAAGGTATTGATTGATGGAGGCTCGGTAGTCAATATTTGTCATGGCGACTCTCCGAGCCTTGGGAATTAGCATTGGAAAGATTCGCGAAAGTCATCCGAGAGTTAAAGGTTTTGATGGAGCCCAAAGGAGCGTTATGGGAGAAATGGATTTGACATTACAAGTGGGGCCCGTGGAGTTCGTCGTGGAATTCCAAGTGTTAGACATATCTACCGGCTATAACCTACTAATGGGAAGACCTTGGATCCATGTGGTGGTGCAGTTCCTTCTACCCTACATCGAGTTTGAAGTTTGTTTGGGATCATCACGAGGTCGTGGTACACGGAGAAGGAGCAATTCAATATGTCCCGAAGGCGGATCCCTATTTGTTGAAAGCGTGAATCTGTTTGGATGGGTCTGTCTTCCATGTCGGAGAAATTGCATGTGCCTCCAAAGCTGAAATATTGAAGTTACCAGGGTCCTCACAATGGTGGCCAGGAAATGTTGAAGAATGGCTTTAAGCGGTCGAGGCCTCGGATTGAATTTAGAAGGTATGGTGGAGCCTGTTCACTTGCTCGAAGAAGGATACTTTCGGTCTCGGATATAAACCCACTTCTAAAGAAGTCTTATCACCAACCTCAGAAAGAAAAGGGACACTCCCTTGCCAAAGCCTTGTTCCACCCTTGAATCAGTCATTCGTCAAAGCATATGCCGCTCAGGAGTCGAATGAAGATGATGCAGAGCGACCTCATGGAAGGACTCAAAAGCCTTTTTATTGTAGAAGAAGAAATGGAATGCCATGTAATTACGGATGATTTTGATGAAGGCCCAACTATTTGGGATGCAGAACATGGAGATATTTTGAAAAATTGGACTGTGCCCTACCTGTTTCTCAGGAAGCTTGGTAGAAATTACCTTAGTACTTTTTGAAACAATGCGATTCTAATTGAGGCTTGAATCGCATCTATGCATTAATGTGTTTTGCCTCCATCTTTTGAAAGCTCAAATGACAAATCCACATTTCTTTTGCTATTTAAAAATTTGTTTTGTTTACTAATTTTCTTTTCTCTTTCAGCATGCAAACTAATAAATTTGTCGATAATGTGAATGTGACATGTAATGAAACAAACAAACAAAATCCAAACAATGAACAGGACTTCGAAGAGTATGAGGAAGACTCGCAACGGAAGAATTGTGAGAGGAATTGGAACATTTTGAGAACAAACCAAAGCCAAATTTAGAAGAAAGCGAGGCAATAAATTTGGGGATCACGAGAAAATGTGAGAGAAACAAGAATCGGCGTCCATCTGAACGCCCACAAAGGAAAGAAGCGGCGGATCTCTTGAGACAATATATCGGCGTATTTGCTTGGTCTTATGACGAGATGCCAGGGTTGAGCACAGATATTGTTTCGCATAGATTGCCTATCGATCCATCCTACCCTCGGTGAAACAAAAGCCAAGGAAAATCAAGCTGATTTGAGCTTAACGGTCAAGGAAGAGGTGTCCAACCAATTCGACGCAAAGGGCATTCGGTCACAAGATACCCGACTTGGTTGTGCCAACATTGTACTGTGCCAAAGAAAGATGGAAAGATACGAGTGTGCGTGGATTATCGGGATCTCAACAAGGCCAGCCCGAAGGATGACTTCCCTCTTCCAAATATTCACATACTCATTGACAACTGTGCAAAGCATGAATTACAATCATTTGTTGATTGCTTTGCTGGTTACCACCAAATCTTGATGGATGAGGAAGATGCAGAGAAGACAGCATTCACTACACCTTGGGGGTATCTTTGTTATCGAGTAATGCCGTTCGGACTCAAGAATGCAGGTGCCACCTACATGAGGGCCATGACTACCATTTTTCATGATATGATCCACAAAGAAATAGAGGTCTACGTAGATGACGTTATTATCAAGTCGCGAAGGACTTCAGATCACTTGACAGATTTAGAGAAGTTCTTCGACCGACTGAGGCGGTATAACCTGAAATTAAACCCTGCAAAGTGTGCATTTGGTGTCCCTGCTGGGAAGCTGCTAGGTTTCATCGTGAGTAGAAGAGGTATTGAATTGGACCCCTCGAAGGTAAAAGCTATTCAAGACTTGCCTCCTCCAAAGAGTCGAAAGGATGTGATGAGTTTCCTTGGTCGCCTCAACTACATCAGCAGGTTCATAGCCCAATCAACAGTGATATGTGAGCCAATATTCAAGCTACTGAAGAAAGACGCTGCTACCAAGTGGACCACGGATTGCCAACGAGCTTTTGACAGAATCAAAGAATATTTGTCAAACCCACCTGTCTTAGTGCCTCCAGAACCCGGAAGGCCATTCTTTGTTATATCTGCGTGTTAGAAAATGCATTTGGATGCGTCTTTGGGACAACATGATGAAACAGGAAAAAAGGAGCAAGCCATATACTACTTAAGCAAGAAGTTCACACCGTATGAAGCTCGGTATACTTTGCTGGAACGCACTTGTTGTGCCTTAACGTGGATTGCACAAAAGTTTAGACATTATCTATCTGCATATACCACTTATCTCATCTCAAGGATGGACCCGCTCAAATACATCTTTCAGAAGCCCATGCCCACTGGAAAGCTAGCAAAGTGGCAAATCTTGCTAAGTGAGTTCGATATCATATATGTCACCCAAAAGGCTATCAAAGGACAAGCACTAGCCGACCATCTTGCTGAAAACCCTGTGGATGAAGAATACATGCCTCTCCGAACTTATTTTCGGACCAGAGGTACTGTTTGTTGGAGAAGACATCTCAGAAGAGTACCCGGGTTGGAGAATGTTCTTCGATGGGGCTGCAAACTTCAAAGGGGTTGGTATTGGTGCAGTTTTGATTTCAGAATCAGGTCAACACTACCCAATTTCGGCAAAACTCCGATTTCCATGCACCAACAATATGGCGGAATATGAAGCTTGTGTACTCGGACTTAGAATGGCGTTGATATGAACATTCAAGAACTTACGGTTATAGGTGATTCGGACTTATTGATTCATCAGTACAAGGCGAATGGGCGACCAAGAACGGGAAGATACTTCCTTACTGCATTGCGTGAAAGAATTATGCAAAAAATTCAGCAGGGGAGAATTCAAGCATATCCCACGAACTCAAAACGAGATTGCTGACCGGCTGGCAACACTGGCGTCCATGATTCAACATCCGGATAAGAACTACATTGATCCCATCAAGGTGAGCTTATCGGATCGGCCGGCATATTGTTTCAATATAGATGAAGAGTCGGATGGAAAGCCTTGGTACCACGACGTTAAGAGATATCTCAAGATAGGTGAATATCCGAGAAGGCATAACCAGATACAAAAGAGGACACTTAGGAGGTTAGCAAACCATTTCTTCCTAAGCGGAGAAATCCTTTATCGGAGGACTCGGATCTCGGTTTGTTAAGATGTGTTGATGCTCGAGAGGCAAACAGTTTACTTGAGGAGATACACGGAGGCACGTGCGGGCCTCATATGAATGGCTTCACTTTGGCAAAGAAGATTCTAAGAGCAGGATACTTTTGGATGACCATGGAAACGGATTGCATCCACTTCGTGCAAAGATGCCATCGATGTCGATTCATGGCGATCTAATCAAGGTACCCTAACGAACTCAATGTGACGAGCTCTCCTGGCCATTCGCGGCTTGGGGCATGGATGTCATTGGCCCTATTGAACTGCCGCATCAAATGGACACAGATTTATTCTAGTGGCAATTGACTATTTCACAAAGTGGGTAGAAGCATCGTCCCACAAGTCGATAACAAAGAAAGTGGTAGTTGATTTTGTCCGCAATAACATCATTTGTCGATTTGGAATCCCCGAGTCGATTATAACGGACAATGGGGCTAATCTCAACGATGTCGATGAATGAGATATGCGAGAAGTTTAAGATCACTCACCGCAATTCCACTCGCATCGACCTCGGATGAGCGGGCGGTCGAGCGACCAACAAAAACATCAAAAGAATACTACGAAAGATGATCGATAATTACAAGCAACGGCATGAGCATCTGCCTTTTGCACTTTTGGGATATCGCACTCTGATCAGGACTTCTCTTTGGGCAACGCCGTATCTATTGGTCTATGGAGCGGAAGGCGTGTTACCAGAAGTGGAAATACCATCTTTGAGAATTATCCAAGAAGTCGAGGTGAGCGGCGAAATGGATCTGAGAATCGATACGAACAATTGATGCTTGATTGATGAAAAGCGATTGAACGATGCACCGCCACGGACAACTTTATCAAAACAGAATGGCCAAAGCTTTCAACAGAAAGTAAAACCAAGGACTTTCGAGCGGGGCAATTGGTGCTAAAGCGAATATTCCCGCACCAAAATGAAGCTAAAGGAAAATTCGCACCTAGCGGCAAGGGCCTTATATGGTTCACCGGTGTTGGCTGGAGGAGCGTTAATCCTAGCTGAAATGGACGGTGAAGTATGGCCAAAAGCTATCAACAGGATGCAGTGAAAAGATACTACATTTAGGATTTTTCTGTGTAATGCATTTCTTGTGTTGTAAAAAATTGCGCTCCCAGGCGGGATACGCAAAGAACCCATGTCGGGTTCCGTTTCCTAGATGGCAAATTTCCCCAGAAACACATTTCTTTGTAACCTGAACTACGTTATGACCTGATTCCCTCGGCGGGATACGTAGGCGGCCACATCGGCTTCGGTCCCATCTATAGAAAAATCCTTACAATCCCCTTTTGCTTGTAATGAACTACGTCACGACCTGATTCCCTCATGGGGATACGTAGGCGGCCTAAATCGGCTTCGGTCCCACCATTAGGAAATATTTTCTCCTTTATCTCACAAAAGACAAAATGCACCCATCTGACCACCACGATAGAGGCGGCAAGAAATCTACACAAGACTTCGGTTGTCCGTTCAAAAGATCGTCATTCTCATATATCGACATCGGGGCATTTTTAAGGGATCACCGCCAGGACGCCGATAAACATGGAAAACCGTCGGCAAACTAAGTCTTGATCAGGAAGAATTTTGGATAAGACGTTTGCTTTGTTTCACCGCATGTCACTGCTCGACGGATATATATATATGTGCAGTAATTTTTATAAGCAAATTATTTTCAACAAACATTTTCATCAAAATTCGATATAATTTTTATGTTTCTATTTTAAGATGCATTTCTACAAATTATTTTCTAATGTTTTGATTAAGCGATGGCCAAGACCGGAAGCGAGAAGGGCTACGGGTCCGAGTTAGCAGGACATGCAAATACCAAGACCGAAACTACAAAGTCAACGTGAATCAACTCCCCCCTCCCAAAACTCATAAATTTATTTGAGTACAGGTTCTTCAGGTCGAAAACAGCAGAGAAGCTGCAACATTTATGAGCAGATTCGCAAGGGCCTCCGCATCGCAACTCACTACAAGAATCACTTTCCTGTTTGGAGATTGTACAAAGACGTCATGCTAAACTACATGTTCCCAACCGTGTTGTGTCCACGGAAAGAACGGTATTTCGACTTACAGGGTCGCATTCTCATCTACTCAACTTTTGCATCGCTTATGTCCACACATTAACTATCATGGCATGGCAATAGGGCCCCACTTTACATTACGTCAACACGACGACACAAATCAGGCGCCCACCTTCTAATGCGGGTATGTTTTAAATCAGGCGCCCACCTTCTAATGCGGGTATGTTTTAAATCAGGCGCCCACCTTCTAATGCGGGTATGTTTAAATCAGGCGCCCACCTTCTAATGCGGGTATGTTTTAAATCAGGCGCCCACCTTCTAATGCGGGTATGTTTTAAATCAGGCGCCCACCTTCTAATGCGGGTATGTTTTAAATCAGGCGCCCACCTTCTAATGCGGGTATGTTTTAAATCAGGCGCCCACCTTCTAATGCGGGTATGTTTTAAATCAGGCGCCCACCTTCTAATGCGGGTATCTTTTAAATAAGGCGCCCACCTTCTAATGCGGGTATGTTTTAAATCAGGCGCCCACCTTCTAATGCGGGTATGTTTTAAATCAGGCGCCCACCTTCTAATGCGGGTATGTTTAAATCAGGCGCCCACCTTCTAATGCGGGTATGTTTTAAATCAGGCGCCCACCTTCTAATGCGGGTATGTTTTAAATCAGGCGCCCACCTTCTAATGCGGGTATCTTTTAAATCAGGCGCCCACCTTCTAATGCGGGTATCTTTTAAATCAGGCGCCCACCTTCTAATGCGGGTATCTTTTAAATCAGGCGCCCACCTTCTAATGCGGGTATGTTTTAAATCAGGCGCCCACCTTCTAATGCGGGTATGTTTTAAATCAGGCGCCCACCTTCTAATGCGGGTATGTTTTAAATCAGGCGCCCACCTTCTAATGCGGGTATGTTTTAAATCAGGCGCCCACCTTCTAATGCGGGTATGTTTTAAATCAGGCGCCCACCTTCTAATGCGGGTATGTTTTAAATCAGGCGCCCACCTTCTAATGCGGGTATGTTTTAAATCAGGCGTCCACCTTCTAATGCGGGTATGTTTTAAATCAGGCGCCCACCTTCTAATGCGGGTATGTTTTAAATCAGGCGCCCACCTTCTAATGCGGGTATGTTTTAAATCAGGCGCCCACCTTCTAATGCGGGTATGTTTTAAATCAGGCGCCCACCTTCTAATGCGGTATGTTTTAAACCAGCGCCCACCTTCTAATGCGGTATGTTTTAAATCAGCGCCCACCTTCTAATCTGGTATTTAAATTTGATCACGCGCCCACCTCCTAATGCGGGTATGTTTTAAATCAGGCGCCCACCTTCTAATGCGGGTATGTTTTAAATCAGGCGCCCACCTTCTAATGCGGGTATGTTTTAAATCAGGCGCCCACCTTCTAATGCGGGTATGTTTTAAATCAGGCGCCCACCTTCTAATGCGGGTATTTAAATTTCAGTCAGGCGCCCACCTCCTAATGCGGGTATTTAAATTTCAGTCAGGCGCCCACCTCCTAATGCGGGTATTTAAATTTCAGTCAGGCGCCCACCTCATAATGCGGGTATTTTATTTTAAACCAGGCGCCCACCTCCTAATGCGGGTATTTTATTTTAAATCAGGCGCCCACCTTCTAATGCGGGTACTTTATTCTAAAGTGTAAACAGGCGCCCGCCAACGCCATCATCTGCACAACATTAAGCAACGACATCATTTCAACTTACAAAGTCATATTCTCTCATACATATCTTATGCAACTGTTATACACTAACTTTTATCTTAGCTCGGTCCACAGGAATTGAATCGTGGAGCTTTCAAAGATAACGTGGGACTATCTCTTCTGGCCGAACCAAGGCAAATTGGTCGTGACCTACTTGAACGTTAATCGGCTCTTTTCCAATAGTTTCGCATCTGCGACGGTGTCATCCTAAGTCGACCCTGGGGCATTGTCGCTTGAATGTGCACCATCTTTTTGCAAACTTCACTTCCCCAGGAATTCTATGCGATCCAGATGATCGGGACAAAATTGGCTACTCAGTCAACTTCTTTGGCGAAAACTCTTTCATCGTCTCCGTCAAAGAGGGCATCTGTTGACACCCAATTTTGTCCCATCTTTATGATTTTTATTCGTAATTTGTAACATTTTGACACTTTGAAAAAAACAATTTTAATCTATATACATACATGCGTACATATATATTATTATTCTCTTATTATTATTATTATTCGCATTTTTACTATCATTTGCATTTTTATCATAATCAAGTTTTATCCAAAAATTCTATATTATTTTATTCTCATAAAATTGCATTGCATTTCCCTTTTATTAAGCATTAAGCATTTACTTAAATATTATATTTTATTATTATCACGTCGTTATGTTATTTTAAATAATTCACATCTTTTACAACAAAATATATATATATATATAATATATTTTAATATCAAACCCCTTCTTTTATATTTTTAAATCCATAACCCATTTTTATTTCCTAACCCAATACAATTTCTACCCAACCTAAATTAAAACCCATTTTCGTCCAAGCCCAACCCAATTTCCTAACCCAATTAAATTCCCACCAGCCCAATACTCACTAACCCATTCATTAACTCCCAAAACCCCTTCTCTCATTTTAACTCAACCAAAATCAAGCCCAACTCTCTTATTGGCCCAACACCCCAAACCCAAAACAAAAACAGCCCAACCGGCCGACCCACAAGCCCAACCCCAAATTAAAAAAAACCCAAGCCCACCCGAAAATCCTAAACCGCCCAACCCCTTACCCTTTTTATTCCCCCAAATCCCCAAACCAAAAACAAAAATCGAAAACCTAAAAACCCAACCCCCAAGTCGCCAAGACACCCTACACCCCCGCCTACGCCGCACCCTACCCCGATCACTTCGCCACCGCCACCACCCTACCTACGACACTTGAACACATGCCCCAAGAAATCGCGCCCCAAAATCGATTTTTGTTCCCCTTTATTTTGAAATTGAATTCGTTTTAAGGGGGTATGAGGGGTTTGAACGTTGGGGTGAGTACCTATAAATACCCCCTTGTTCTTCATTTTTGGGTCAGAAAATCTGGTCTTTGGGGTCGATTCGAGAATTTTGGGTCATTTTTAGGTCCGAAATTTAAGAAATCCAAATCTCCTTTAAAGGTTTGGCATTATATTTTGTTGGTGTTGTTCTTCACTAAAAAAAAAAGGGGAGGCAATCCGAAATCTTTGTTTGTTCTTGCATGTGTTCTTCAACTTAAAGATTCCGAAATATAGGTCGAAATTATTGCTTTTTTTTGTGTTGAAGAATATGGATTTTTAGCTATTTTTCACTGTTTTTTTGGTCCGGGTCGGGTCACATTCCGGGTCGGGTCGGGTCATTCCGGGTCGGGTCAAACATCCGAAAATCAGAAAAACAGAGTCCTATTTCCAGAAAAAATCAGAATTCAAAAAAAAATCTACAACAAATCAGAATTCTAACATTTCTGAGCGGATTCGACGATTCAAAACACGCCTCGGTTCGCTACCCGGAAAAGGTCTACTAATCCATTTTTATATATATGAAATACATTGGGAGCAACGAAGAGTCTCGTTATGAGACTCATCATTGTGATCATCGTCAAATGAAGACCCGCATTCACATTCCTTCCATTCTTCGGCCTCGGGATTTCCAAACAAATAGGACGAGATGACATCGTCATCCGCTTTAGTTCCCTTTCATTTGTTATTCTTTATTTTCGTTATTTTTATTTGGGTCTGTAATAATTATCTAATGCTTGTGTGATTGTTAGGATATTTAGAATAATTAGGCCGATGAAATTGAATTCGAGGCCGCGGTTTTGTTTCATTGTTTTTTAGTTTATTGATTTAAACATCCATGCCTCGGATACTTCTTTGTTTTACCGTCGCCTTTTAATTAAACATCGCACACTGGCCGATGAAATTAAATTCGAGGCCGCGCTTTGTTTCTCTGTTTTGATTTCTTGTTTTGAGCATCCGTGCAGCGGATATTCTTGCTTTATCATTTTCTTGTTTTAAACTAAACACCGCATTTTTCCAACATTGCTTTCTATTTCGAGTTCTTTGTTTCAACATTCAAATTACCGTTCTCTTGCTTTCTTGTTTTAAAACTAGACACCGCGTCATTTTCGAAACTGCTTTTTCGCCATCGCCATCGCCATCGCTACTTATCGCTACTTATCGCCATCGTTACCGCCATCGCCATCGCCATCGCCATCGCCATCGTTATCGCATCGTTATCGCCATCGCCATCGCCATCGCCATCGCCATCGCCATCGCCATCAAGCATCGCTATCGCTATCGCTTATCGCTATCGCTACCGCTATCGCTATCCGCTATCGCTATCGCTATCGCTATCGCTATCGCTATCGCTATCGCTACCGCTATCGCTATCGCTATCGCTATCGCTACCGCCATCGCGCATCAAGCATCGCTATCGCTACCGCTATCGCTTACCGCTTACTACATCAAGCATCGCTTCGCTTTCGCTTACTACCGCTGCCATCAAGCTTTCCAATTTTATTTCTTGATTTGAACACGATACTACATCGGCCGATGAAAAATATCCGTCGATTTTGAGGCCTACGATTCACAAAGACGGAAATATAACTTCTGGGCAATGATGAGGCTTAAACCTTTATTTCATCCGAGATCAACATGTTTAGTAGGCGAGGTGAATTATATATTCGCAGCCACGACGTGATTATAGTGATCTTTTCTATTTCACCCGAGAGACCGACACGTTTAGTAGGCGAGGCAATCAAAATAAACCACATATGTTTGCAGCCACGACGTGATTGGAATGTTCTTTTCAAAATTTAAGTCTGAGCCCTCCGCGATCAAAACATTCACTGTTTTGAATACGGATATGAAGTTATTTGTATTTAAATGTTTCTAACCGTTTGTTCTTGACAGCTTGCAGGGATTAAAGTAAATCACGACAAATATTCCTCGGAGTTTTATTTATTTCTTTCTTTAATTCAGCTTTTATTTCGCTTTGTATTGTAATATTATTTATCGCACTTATGTAACTATTGAAATGCTTAGAATAGGCAAATTTAGGATTAATTCATAGGTTAGTTTCAAACTTAGAAATCCCTCGCTAGTTTATTTATTTTAGGCTCGTCACGCGTATTCAAGATTTTTAAAACGACTTTTGTCATCTTTTCTTCGCTTTATTAATCATTAGAATAAGTTTATCTTTTGTCAATTTACAAATTCATGATTCCCAAAATTTTACTTCTTTGATAGTATAAATAACTTATTGTCACAAATGCATATTTTTAAAACTTTACATGTATCTTTCTTTTTATGTTATCTGAATACCTTTGTATAAAATGCATCATTTACTAATTATTTGCAAACATCTTTTAATCTATTATACTTATAAAACATGCATTTTTCTAGTAATAATTAACCTGAATTTTACGGATAACATAAGTTAAGCGGATCTTAAAGGATGCCTAACCCCTTCCCTTTAGGATAATAAAGAACCCTTACCTAGAATCTCGCTAGTTTCGCAGACCTTAAAATTGGAGTTTACATTGCAGCACTTAGTTTAATATGTAGGTGTCCTAATTCACCGTAAAAGATAATTAGGTGGCGACTCCTCAATCATTTTACCCAGGAATCACCCGAACACGTCCGCGCTCCGCTTTGACCCGAGCAGGTCAAAATAGGGCGCGACAAGTAGCACATAGATAAATCAATTACCTAGAGCTGTGGGCTTCCTCCAAAATCAATCTAGTTAGATCACCCACACGAGGCATACACACTCTACCTTTAATCCTCAAAACACCTTCACTATCAATCACAACCTCCTTAGCTTCTCCACTCATCACTTTATGTCTGATTTTGCATAACTTTACATCACCATACTAGTGAGTCAAAATCTAATCTAAAAGAGACGACCTCACCTTCACACAAGCCAGAATCCTGCCTGAATTCGAAATATCAAGCCTTACAAGACAGTTGGCTAGAGTCTGGACCTTCAATGCCGAAGGACGCTGGAAAGCGATCAAACGAGCTAAGCTTCTCATTCTAACCGTATTTCGGCTCAAGGCATCTTCCACCACATTGGACTTTCCTGGATGGTACAAAATAGTCATATCATAGTCTTTCAATAACTCCATCTACTGACACTTTGTAGAATTCAAATCTCTCTGATTAAACAAATGCTAAAGATTATGGTGGTCGGTATACACCTCACAATGAACAACATATAAGTAATGCCTCCAAATCTTTAGAGTAAACACGACAACAGCCGACTCCAAATCATGAATATGGTAATTCTTCTCGTGCACCTTCTACTACCTCGATGCATAAGCAATAACCTTACCCTTCTGCATCAACATAAAGCCTAACCCAATCCTAGAAGCATCACAATACACAATAAAGTCCTTTTCCTCCACCGAAAGGAATAAAATCATGGTTGTGGGTTTAAAGAGTCTTGAGATTTTCAAAGCTCCCCCCCACTGATCGGACTACTGAAAATGCACCTCCTTTTGAGTAAAACACGTTAGATGAGAGGAAATAGAAGAGAAACCCTTGAAGAACTGATGATAGTAGCTAGAAAGACCCACAAAACTCCAAATCTCTATCACAGAAGTCGGTCTAAGCTAGTCCCTGACTGCCTTTTAGGGTCAACCATAATCATATCCTTGAACACCACGTGTACCAAGAATGCCACAGAACTCAATCAAAACTCACACTTTGAGAACTTAATGTACAAATTCTTCTCTTTCAATAAACCAAGAACCACCCTCAAATGCTGCTCATGCTCCTCCCGACCCTTCGAATAGATCAAGATGTTGTCAATGAACACGATCACAAAAAAACCAAATATGGCTTGAATATCCCATTCCTCAAATCCATGAATGTTGTGGGGGCATTGGTAAGCCCAAATGACATCACCAAGAACTCATAATGACCATAACAAGTCCGGAAAGCTATCTTGGGAACATCCTTGGCCCGAATCTTCAACAGATGATACCCAGACCACAAGTCAATCTTCGAAAACACTGAAGCACCCTGAAGCTAATCGAATAGGTCATCAATACGAGGGATCAGATACTTATTTTTGATGGTGACCTTGTTCAATTGTTTGTAATCAATGCACATATGCATGGTGCCATCCTTCTTCTTTACGAATAAGATAGGAGAAACCATGGAGATACACTCGGTCGAATGAAGCCCTTATTCAACAAATCCTAAAGTTGCTCATTCAACTCTCTCAACTTGGCTGGAGCCATATGGTACATAGAAATAGAAATGGGTCGAGTACCTGGATGGAGATTATTACAAAAGTTGATATCCCTGTCTAGTGGCATACCTGGTAAATCTGAAGTGAAAACCTCGACAAACTCGCTAACTAGTGGAACAAACTCAAAAGAAGGATTCTCCGCACTCGTATCCCGAATATGAGATAGATACACCAAATAACCCTTATCTACAAACTTCTTATCCCGAATAAAAGAAATGATCTTCTTAGGAGTAGGGATGAGAGCTCCTCTCCACTATAACGTCAGAAGTCCAGGCATCGCTAACTTGACTGTCTTAGAATAACAATCCATAATCGCATATTATGATGTTAACCAATCCATCCCCAGAATAATATCAAAATCAACCATGTCTAAGATGACCAAATCTGCCCAAGTATCATAATCTATAAAAGTAACCAAGCAATGCCGATAAACTCGATCTACAACCACAAAATCACCGAACGGTATAGACACATGAATAGGAACATCAAGCATATCACACCATATATCCAAATCACAAGAAAAGTAGGTAGACACATATGAGAATATAAACCCTAGATCAAATAACACTGAAGCAAACCGATGACTAACTAAGATGATACTTGTGATAACTGCATCCGATGCCTCAGCCTCTGGTCTATCCGGGAAAGCACAATAATAAGTGCATCCTACTTCAGACTAAGTACTCTACTAGCCACCTCATCTTGAACAAGCTCCATAACTTCCTGACTGGAATCTACCACGACTGGTTTGATGGCTACTATGGTGTAATGACTCAAAAATTTATTTTACTTCTTTTGCCTAGAAAACCCTAAATTACCCTTTCCGAGTCTTTATTTTCTTGCTTACGGTTCCCGAGGTGATCAGGTAGGTTTCGAACCTAACTAGTTAAAAATTTGCGAAATTCCAAGTTAATAGATTAGAAGAGTTTGATCCATAGTTGAATTTTGGGTAAAAATAATCCGTTCATAGTTTCGTCGGTTCCATTAGCTATGGAACGACATTTCTGATTTAGTCAAGCCTTTGGCTTGGGTCCCGAGACAGCCCGGTGTATTCTGGGGATTGGTTTATTAAATTATGAAATTAGAACTTAAGAGTTGACTTTGTTCAAACTTGAGAGTTAGAGACCTTTTCCAGGAAATCTGAGTGCAAGAGCTCGTGCTGGTATCTGATGGAACCTGATGGGTATATGGACCTCATGAGTCCTCTATGAGTCACACGACAACTTCTGCATCATTGTGTGTATACCAAGTATTTATGGCCATTTGCATTCATACATATCATCCTGCATTGTATTTATTTATATTCATGATATGTGTTGATGTTGTATGTGCCTGGATTTGATCTCTATTATACTTGTGACCTTCAGACTGCAAGAAGGAATTATCTTATGCTTAACCCTATTGTGAGATTTAGTAGAGAAGTTTAATGGATCTAGACACCCTAAACGGGGTTTAGGTTAGACTTGTGCGATATGTAACTTGAGAGTACTTATGCTTAACTGAACTATAGATTTATTGTCAGTTGATTAACTGAATCATTTTTATGCTTAAGTAAATAATTAGTAGAGAGAGGTATCAGAAAGTACCAATCCTTGCCACTATTATATCTAGGGTTGATCGACGATTCTTGTTAAGTACACATGTTTTCCGTACTCACTCTATGCTTGTTGCACTCAATGTGCAGGTATCGAGATTGGAGAGGACACTAGAGCAGTTTGATCCACTTTCTCAGTGAGCGTGATATTGGAGTCCAGGGTGAGCCGCAGCCTCTTCCCTGACATTGGAACTCTATTCTATCTTTATATTTTGTTCTTATTATTTTCAGACAATGATGTACTGCTATATTTAGTTAGTTTATGAATTTCTTATTCAGCATTGTAGTTGGATGTTACTAGAGCTTGTACTCATGACTACCGGATCTTGTTGGGGATTTCTTTAGACTTACATCCTTTTATATTCTAAGACTTGTTAATTATTTCTCTTGTATTTTTCTATTTTTCGCATTAAATTCTGCTTATTCATATGATTGTTGGTTGAGTTCGCCTACGGGTTAGGGTAGGTGCCCTTTTGACACAAATGAGATTTGAGATCATGACAAATTTGGTATCAGAGCCCTAGGTTAATGGTCTTGTGAGTATAAGTGGTGTCTAGTAGAGTCTTGCGGATCAGCACGAAGAGCTCTGCACCTATCTTCGAGAGGCTATAAGACATTTAAAAAACATCAATTCTTTTATTCTTTCATGCAATCGATTATGATTGAATTCCAAATTTCCTTATTTCATTCTTTCTCATAGATGGTGATGACTAGATCAACCGCAGGAGAAGAGTATGATCTCGCATCTGTACACACACCTTTTGTCAGAGGTGGTGTATATGGTAGGGGGAGAGGTAGATCCAGAGGTAGACCTCAACTTATTTCCTGAGGCCGAGCACCTATAGTTGCTCAAGCTCGTGACCATACAGAGTCTCCGGGGCCTAGGGCTATTCTGGAGGAGGATGAGGCTCCAATCAAGAAGGATGAGAAGGTTCAGGCTGACGAGGCTGTTGGATCAGAGACCCCTGTGTTTCATTGCCATGCCAGTAATTCAGGATACTTTGATTCAGATGATGATCTTTTTAGAGTTCATATCTCAAGGTGTCCATCCGGTTACTTTTAATGGGTCTCATACTAGAGTCAGAGGAAAAACTCTTAACTATGCTGTTATGCTCATATTTTAGACACCTCAGGTTCGTCCAACACCTGCTACTGTCCCCCAATTCCTTGGTGTGTCTATATCTGGTCTTGATACACCTCTAGCTGCACAACCTTCTATGTCTGCTGAGGAGCAGAATATGTTCGAGAGGTTCAGGAAGTTGGATCCTCCCAGATATGATGGGGATCCCGAGGATGATGCATATAAGTTCTTGATTAGCATCATGAGAGGTTACATAACCTCATACTAGTGGAGTCCCATGGTGTTGATTATACTGCTTTTCAGATGGTTAGACCGACCAAGCAGTGGTAGCGGTCCTATCTTGAGTTCAAACTAGCAGGTTCCCCTCCTATGACTTGGGTTTTATTTACCCAAATTTTCTTAGAGAAATTCGTACCTCGCAGTGTCAGAGAGAGGAGATGGGCTCAGTTTGAGGGGTTACGCCAGGGACATATATTTGTGATTGAGTGTGAGATGCGTTTCCATGCCTTGTCTCACCATACTTTGATGATTCTACCTGATGAGGCTGGGAAGGTGAGAAGGTTCCCTAATGGGTTGATATTTCCTCTTTGTTTGATCGCAGCACAGATGGCTAGCACAGGTTTCACCTTCCAGTAGATTGTTGATACCGTGAGAGAGGCCGAGTTTATTTGGAGAGAGGATTATGAAGAGAGAGTGGTCCAGATGCCTCATTTTAGCACTCATGTAGTTGCCTCATCTGGAGATCGATGATATTATAGTGGAGGTTATCACTATTCGAGTGTTAGACCAGTTGTTGTTGCTATGCCTATATCAGAGGGAGAACAATCTATGAGTACTTCTCATGGATTGGGGTAGTTGACTCCAAGTTCTTCTCGGCCCTATAGTCATGGTGGTCATTCGGGTGCCAGTTCTTCTTCTTCTCAGTTGTCCACAGTTCCCAGAGGTTGCTTTGAGTGGGGAAATCTTAGACATATCAGGAGGGATTGCCCCAGACTCAAGAAAGGTGGGCAGTCTCAGAGTCTTGGAGCTAGAGTTGTGGGGAAACTGACTAGAGAAAGGTCCTAAAATGCTAGGGGTTGTGCTCAAGGAGATAAGGGTGGCCCTCAAACAGGTCGTAGTAATGCTCAGTCTGACTTAGGTGGTGGATGTGGGGGTGAATGTGGTCATTTCTATGCTTTTCCAGGCAGACCCGAGCCAAAGGCCTTCAATGTTGTGACCACATGTACTTTTTGAGTTTGCCATCGACCTGCTACAGTTTTATTTGAACCAGGGTCTATCAATTCTTATGTGTCTGCCTACTTTGCATTGAATTTGGATTTGACGTGTGTCCATAGGCATGCCTATTCATGTTTCTACACCTGTTGGGGATTCTGTAGTAGTAGATCGAGCTTATTTGGATTGTGTAGTTACGCTGATGGGGTATGATACTCAACTAGATTTAAACGTTTTTCATATGGTAGACTTTGATGCTATTTTGGGTATGGATTGGTTAGGTCTATATTACGTTATCTTGGATTGTTATGACAAGACCGTTACCTTATCCATGCCTGGTATTGCTCAGTTAGTTTGGAAGGCACTCTTTGTCTGTATCCGAAAATGGTGATTTTATTTCTGAAAGCTCAGAATATGTGTTTGTCTTACTTGGCCTATGTTTTTGACATGATTGTAGAGACTCCTTCCTTAGATTTAGTTCTAGTAGTTCGAGAGTACCTAGAGGTGTTCTTACCAGGCCTTCTTTGTGTTCCGCCGAACTGTGATATCAATTTTTGCATTGATCTAGCGCCAGACACTCAACCCATTTCTATAGCTCCATATCGGATGGTGCGGGCCGAGTTGAGAAAATTGAAGGAACAACTACAAGGTTTGCTGAGTAAAGGATTTATTCGGCCCAATGTTTTGCCTTGGGGTGCTACAGTGTTGTTTGTTAAGAAGAAATATGGGTCTATACACATGTGTATTGATTACAGACAACTGAACAAGGTGATTATCAAGAAGAAGTATTTGATACCGCACATTGATGACTTATTTGATCAGTTACAAGGTGCCTCAATCTTTTTAAAGATTGACTTAAGGTCCAGCTACCATCAGTTGAAGATCAGGGCTGATGATGTTTCTAAGACAACCTTTCGAACCAGATATAGACATTATAAGTTTTGGTGATGTCGTTTGGGTTGACTAATGCACCTACAACCTTTATGGAATTGATGAATAAGGTGTTCAGACCCTACTTGGATTCATTCGTGATTATGTTCATTGATGGTATTTTGATATACTTGCGGAGGGATAAAGAGCACGAGAAATATTTGAGGATCGTGCTTGGTATTTTGAAAGAGAAGCAACTCCAGGAAAAAATTTTGACGTGCGAGTTTTGGCTTAGTTCAGTGTCTATCTTTGGTCACGTGGTGACTAAGGATGGTATTATGGTGGATCCCAAGAATATTAAGGCGGTTCAGGATTGGATTCATCCTGCTTCGGTTATTGAGGTTCGGAGTTTTGTTGGACTCGCGGGATATTGTCGGTGATTTGTGGAGGGATTTTCATTCATTACAGATCCGTTGACTAGATTGACTTAGAAAGAAGTGCCTTTTGAGTGGTCTAATGCTTGTGAGGTGAGCTTTCAAAAGCTTAAGGCTTTATTGACTACCGCTTCTATTTTGATCTTGTCGGTCGAGGAAAAAAGTTTTACTATGTATTGCGACGCTTTTGTAGTAGGTCTTTGGTATGTGTTGATGCAAAAAGGAAAAGTCATAGCCTATGGTTCGAGGCAATTAAAGGTTCATAAAAATACTTTTCTCACCAATGATTTAGAGTTGGCGGCGATCATGTTTGACTTAGAGATTTGGAGGCATTATCTCTATGGTGTGTATTGTGAGGTTTATATCGACCATTGTAGTCTTCAGTACTGGTCAACCAAAATTATCTTAATTTAAGGCATTGTCAGTGGTTGGAGCTTCTAAAGGATGATGACATGACTATGTTGTATCACCCGGCCAAAGCAAATGTTATAGCGAATACCTTGAGTCGCAAGGCAGTGAGCATGTGTAGTTTGGCTATGTTACATGTAGAGGAGCATCATATGGCTATGGATGTTAAGTCATTGGCAAATCAGTTTGTTAGGCTTGATATCTAGGAGCCTGGTATTGTATTAGCTTGTGTGGAGGCATGGTCTTCCTTGTTAGAGCAGATTCGATCCCAACAATTTGATGATGCTCAGTTGTGCAAAATCTGTGACAAGGTGTTGTGGGGAGTGTCAAAAGAGGTAATGATTTACAGTGATTGTGTTTTGAGGATCAATGGTCATATTTGTGTTCCTAGAGTCGGTAACTTGACCAGATTGATCATGGAAGAGGCCTATAATTTGAAGTATTCCATCCATCCATGGGCTACAAAGATGTACTGTGACTTGAGACAGCATTACTGGTGGTGCAGGATGAAGAGGGACATAGTGGAGTTTGTGTCCCAATGTTTGAATTTCCAGTAAGTGAAATATGAGCACCAGAGGCCAGGTGGTGTGCTTCAGAGGATGCCCATTCTTGAGTGGAAGTGGGAGCGAATTTCCATGAATTTCATGGTAGGATTGCCCCATACTTTGGGCAAGTGATGCTATATGGGTCATTGTGGATAGGTTGACCAACTCTTCCCATTTCATTCTAGTTCAGACTACCTATAATTCAGAGAAGTTGGCTAAGAGTTACATCTGAGAGATAGTCCGATTGCACGATGTGCCCATTTCTATTATTTTTGACTGAGGTACACAATTCACTTCTCAGATTTATCGGTCCATGCAGAAGGAGTGGGGTACACAATTCACTCCGTGTGAAGAGGGTTAAGCCGAGGTGACAAAGGGACAATAATGATCTAGAAGATGAGGCTTCCAAGAAGATAATTAATGAACCAACTTGTTTATGTATTTGACTACACGGAGGACACCAAGAAGATGAAGCGTTAGTCAAAATATTCTTCCATTCTCATTCGGCCAAGGCACATATGCAAGGAATGAAAGTTTCCAAACATATTCCAAGAAGATGAGATTTTTGAGGAGCCAAGTTCATACGTTCTTCTACATGGGAACTACAAAGGGGTGTGAAAGAGATTGAGTTCATTATTGTCCCCAAGTAAAACTGAAACCTTTCCCATTGATGGAGTTGAGACCGAGAACTTCCTTCTTCCCCAAGCAAGTTGAGACCATTCCCACTTGTCCATACTTGGCCTAGAGGTTCAAGTAGTTTTTGTCTCTTTAATTTGACTTCTAGAAATGTTCATGTATTACTATAAATAGGACCCTTAGGATATTGTAAATGACAGAGTTGATTCATAAAAATTATTTGAGTTTTACTCAATTGCTAAGTTATTCAACTTGTGTGTTGTCTACCTTAGTTGGTCCTTGTATGGGCCTTCAGTTCTTGTATGAACCAACCCCTTAGTGTAAGTTGAAGCTAGGACTTGTGTGACCTAGTTAAACCCAAGCTAAGGTCCCTTCGATAGAAGTTGGTTTAAGACTTGTGTGATCTAGCTACGCCCAAGCTTAAGGAACCCCCTTGGTGCAAATGGACGTTGGAACTTGTGTGATCCAACCAAACCCAAGCCTAGGGTCTATCATAAGGTTACCGGCCATCCTCACTTGGTTAGTACTCGAGCTTGTACTTAGCAACCTCGGTCTAGTCCTTGTCCAATTGGCCAAACTCATCTTGGTATCGACTCGAGCATTAAAACCCTCATGTCTCTATCCTTGTTATATTGATTGTTCTATACTTGGTTTGTACTCGGGTTTGCACCTAGCATCCCGTATTCGTTCCTTATTAAAACCACTATCTCCTTTCTAACACCACATCCCACAAGAATTTCCAATCACCCACATTCAAAGCTACCAACTGAAACTACCCACATTCAAAGCTACCAACTGAAACCACCCACAATTAGTCGTGTCATCCCGACAACACCAAACAGCCCACTACACACCCCAACAGAGAACCTCACTATTTCAGTAAACTCCAGACATCCTCCAATACTAAACTAACAAAAACAGATCATCAGAACAACCCTCAACGTGTCTATAATAACCCCATAAAATGCCTAAACCCAACTCTACTTAAAACTACCTGAAATAGCCACCAAACACCACACTGCCGGCAGAATCCAGTTAAAGTGAGAACCCCATTTTTGGGTCGACCCGATTACAACAAAACTTCAACCCACTTACACCCCTCCTTACTTACATCAGATTGGTATCAGAGCGAAACGTTCTCATCTCACGCCTTGACGCTATGTCTAACCTAAAGGAAGAACTTCGACGGTTCATGCATGAACTATTTGTGCAGCAAATACAACTCTTGAAAAGGGAAATTTCGAGACATACCGTAATGAATAATGCTGAATCCGGGGTTTTGCAAATCAGACCAAGGCATGAGAAGGGTAGTACCTCTTTCGCTAATCCACTATATGATGTTGAAGAAGAGGACAATACCACCTTTAATAATCTATTGTATAGTCACGAATGTAGGAATTCTTTTTTTATGGAGAAATCCATAATTGAGGAGTTCTTGGAAGTAGATGTTACTCTTACAAGAGAGCGTGAAAATTTAGTACTCCAACATGTGTTGAGTGTTCCACTTGAAGTACCTGAGGAGACACAATGGGAGCAATTATTTCACACGCGTTGCAAGGAAAATGATAAAGTGTGCAATATGATTATTGACGGAAGAAGTGGTGTCAACTTGTCCTCTGTGGAAATGGTATACAAGTTAAAACTACCCACCCGCAATCATCCGAAGTCATATGATCTCCAATGGGTGAACCAAGGCGAAGGGCTAAGAGTAGTACAACCCTCAGCGTATCTACAATTACCCCAACACTAAACTAACAAAACCTGATCATAAGAACTAACAAAACCCGATAACCAGAACAACCCTCAACGTATCTACAGTAACCCCATAAAATTCCTAAACCCAACTCTCCCTAAAACTATCCAAAATAGCCACCAAACACCACACTGCCGGCAGAATCCGGTAAACCCGAGAACCCCATTTTCATCCCATTTTCGGGTCGACCCGATTATAACCAAAGTCTGACCCACTTACCCACTTACACCCCTCATTACTTACATCAGTTTTCGTCTAACTTATTTGAAACTATGTAGTCATAATTTTTGCTTGTTTATTTATGGCAGAATGGATCGGGACCCCCCTCCTGAATTGCGTAATTTTTATTCAGTGTACACCTAAACTTTACGTTGGCATAATTACCCCCCTCAACTTGATAATATGATTGGCACGACCCCCTGAACGCTGACAACCCGTGGAGGTGTGACACACGCATTGCCACATGGATTTTTTTAATTCATGTGGCATTTTTAAGGATAAAATACATATTTTTACCTTTTTAAGCTCACCAATTATTTAAATCATTTTTTGGGTCAAATTTGTAAAAACAATAACCTGAAATAATAATATTTTAACTATAATTTTTTATTTAGCTAAAGATAATGATATTTTAGAAGAGGAGCCTTGGAGTAACTGCTAAAGTTACTGCCATGTGACATGGAGGTCACGGGTTCAAGTCGTGGAAATAGCCTCTTGCAGAAATGTAAGGTAAGGCTGCGTACAATAGACCCTTGTGGTCCGGCCCTTCCCCAGACCCCGCGCATAGCGGAATCTTAGTGCATCAGACTGTCTTTTTTTTTATAATGATATTTTAATCAAGTTATTTTTTTATATTTGGCCAGGAAAAGAAGAAATACATAGTTAGAACAAATAATTATTGCATCTAGAAAAAAGAAATAAATAAAATCATGACCTAATATTTTATGAATTTGATCCTAAAACAAGAAGAATAATATGAGGCATTGGTTCACTTCCCGAGGCAATCAGATGTATTATGTGGCCTTATTTGCAAAATTGGAAGATTTTGTGGTTTTTGGGCAATTCTTTAGAAAAGTAGGTCTTAGACCGATTAAATGAGAAATCTGAGGATGCGATCGAGTTTGTAGCACTATTTACCTTGGGGTAGCATGCTTGGTTTGTGTTCAGGGGATTTCGGGAGTGCTTTGGGTGGTTGGAGAAAGAATTTCCTTAAGTTTCCACTGCTGGTGTCTGGTGTCCGCACCTACAGAATGTATGGCCGCTTTTGCGGGGCCGCCTCTACGGATCCAACCTCACATATACGGGCCCTGTAATATTTTGAAGTTCCGCCACTGTGGAGGTTTCCTCACAGAGACGATGGCACCTCTGCGGATATTTCCTCGCACCAGTGGCTATTCAGGAATTTTGGAGTTCCACCTCAGCGGGCTTTTTCGTTGTGGCATGGTTGCTCCTGCGGGATCGGGTCCTCGGGTGCGAGATCGCTACATTAGGCAGAATCTTAAATGCAAAAAATCATTTCACTTTCTCAAAATATCATACCTCGGTTCTTGAGCTTGCTTGGGGATATTTTCTTCAGGGATTCCATTTGTTTCATCCTTTAAGGTATAATTTCACCCCTTATAATTATTATTGTCTTTTAGTTACTAGTTTAGACTTTATTTGAGAAAGAAGGGTGTAAGCTTCCATGGGAGATTAAGAGAGCTAAACTTTTGTTTTAAGCGGGTAATATAGATTAGTTTACCTTGATATTATAAATAAGTATTGATTTATGGTAGATGATCATATTGTGTTGGTTAATTTGAATATGAAAACCCTTTTTGATTTGGAAAATATTCTAGGGTTTGTAAAATTGGGGTTCTTATGAAATTGTGCAATTGAAGGTTCAATTGAGTTTAGTTCTTCAATTAACTTAAGAATATGATTAGTTAGTATGTGTTTATGCTTTTTGGGTGATAAAGGTTTGATCTTGATACCGTGGGCTAGTTTGGGTGTCCTTGTATGATTGAAGGGCTAAGTCCTTATGTTATGTATTAGCTTTATATTGATGTGTAGTCTATGCGTGTTAGACTACAATTATCATGAGGCGCTCCGGAAGGACAAGGTCAGCGCAGAGAGTTGATTGTACATGGCACATACTCGGCCTAGAGGTAGGCTATGGTTTTCTTTATTAGACTCCAATAGAAGTGCGTATTAGTTATAAATATTAAGGGGTATTTGGAGTATTTGGGGATCCCACTCAAACAGTTGTGATGAATGTTTGAGTGGGTACCGGTGTTGAACTATGATGATGGTGAATTGGGGAATCAACCTTAGACTGATTCTGACTGCTGATTGATTGGGCTTGTCGCCATTATGTGGGTTCGTCGCCATGTTTGCCATTGTCATGTTTATTCATCACACATGCTTTCGATATGATCTCCTGATTGTACTTGAATTATATGTTATTGAATTCTTGAAAGCATGTGATGTTCATCTTTATACTTGGTTGCATCTCATTACATCATGATTTCTTTCCTTGTATTATCATTTGCATTAATACACTCATGATTCTGTTTATATTGATATGCGAGCGGTATGAAAATGTTATGGGTCCAAAAGACTGGTAAGGTAAGAACACCTATGAGATTATAGAAACTTTGAGATGATGATGATACACAGGGGAAAGGGTTGCATGCCTGCAATAGTTATTCATCCAAGAGTTGAGCTCTGTTGAGAAATTTTGGAGGCGTATATGGACTTTGCGGGTCCCCCATGGGTGCGCAGTTCATAAAATTTGAACGCATGTATACAGGAGATGGAAAAGGTACCTGACATATACATTGCATTCATATCATACACACATTATTTCACTGATTATCTATTGATGAACTAAGTGTTGGATTTGTATTGATGACTTGGTTGATTTCTACATAAAAGAGGATTGTTAATTGATCACTTGATGTTGGGGACATTATTGTTGAACTCTTCTGGAATTGGGTAACTCTTATGATTATGAAATTGTATGCGAACAAAGTGACTCGTTGATCCTGTGAACTATTATGTGGACTGTTTGACTTATTTGGGTTACTGAACTATCTAGTATAGTGATTATTTGGTGTTAACTCAATATTTATCTCTTTTTGTGTATATTACGTCTTTGTCGTCCTATGATGCCTACGGGGGTACGTTGTGTACTCATACTACACTTGTTGCATTCTATTTGGATGCAAATAGAGACCCCTCTACCAATCCGAGACTTCGAGCTTGAGTCTGAGCGGGTTGACTTCCAGTATTAAGGGTGAGGATGCTACTTCCGGCACGCCTTGGATGCTCTATCTCTTACCTTGTCTTTATTTATGTTCTAGAGACATCATTCAGACTTTTAGACTATGATATTCAGTTTGGGCTTATGTTGCCTTTTTATTTCAGACTTGTATCTGTATTAGCGGTCTTGTATTATTGACTAGATCTTTAGGGGTTGTATCATGATTCTTAGACTTATGTTCCGCATTTCTATACTATGTTAGACAACATATTTAAATATTTTATTATATTTTGGCAATTCTTTCTTGTATCATGTTAAATAAGTTGGGAGTTGTTCGCCTACCTGTGGGAAATGGTAGGTGTCATCACGATTCCTAAAAGAGGTCGTGACAAGTACATAGTTGAAATAAATAATCATTGTATCTAAAAGGAAAAACATAATTGGGATAAAATATGCAATGTATATTAAAAAATCAAAGAGAATTATGTCTATTATGTGGCAATTAATAGTTGAAAATGCCCCATTTGGAAACTTATTTTTTGATTTTTTAATTTTTCATTCCTTTCACAAGCCTAAAAGAGAGTGTATTTACACTCTTTACCACATCAACATCTAGAGGGGTCGAGACTATCATATGATCTAGTTACGGAAGTAACTAAGCCAACACATAATTTATACGTGCATTGAATAAAATATGACGAGTTGAAGGGTCCCAAGCAATTATGCCTTTTATTTATTTGTTTAATGTCACTTTAATTTTGACCTTCTCTTTGTTACCCCTATTTCTTTCTTCTCCGCTAAGTATTAACGCTCATGTCTTACGTAAAAGCTAATTATGAATTTTAATATGTGATACATTAGTTGTAATTACTTAGTAAATAACATAATTATATAAATATTTTTATACTATCAACACATAAAACAAACTTATTATTTCACGATTGATGTTCAAGTACTATGCACCTTTAAAAAATAAAGCTACTATTATATGTTGTCTAACCGGGGGCCATTATTCTCTTTTTTAAACCTGTTGGAGAAAGGTTCAAAAACGCCTATAAAAGTAGGGGTCGCCTATAAAAGTAGGGGTGGGCGTATATCGATTCGGTTCGATTTTGTATCCGAAAAATATGAACCGAATAAAAATTGATTTTTTTTAAAAAAAAACCTAATACAACTTCTTTTTTTTTTAAAAATCGATATATTCAGTTTATATGCCGAATGTATCGGATTATATTGGTTTTTTCTAGTGGGTCGGGTCGGGGAATTTTTTATTTTTAAAAAAAAATTGAATTTCCAAAACTGAAATTGACATTCACACCTACACTATCATGAAATTTCGACGTTGAAATCTATTGTGTATCGTGAGATGTTTACTAAAGAAAAAAGAAATTAGAAATCGATTTGGGGGAAAACACAAATTGATTGGAAAAACAGACATTCTTCTAAAAATTGGCTGCGCCAGTTTGATTGGCCCCGTCTCGAAAAAATACGCAAAATAAAAAAAATCGGGTAAAACGGACATCCGAGCGCATAGTTATGACCATTTTAAGTTTTATCAATTTACAACTATTTTTTCTCCCTACATTTAATGTCAATGCTTCCGTGATATGTTAATCAAATTCATGCCGCATGCGACTTCCATAAAAGCTTCATAGATTAGCTTCAATGGCTATGATTCAAGAGATAGTAGTATCCTAAAATAAAAAATAAAAAATATATATATATATATTTAATTTGATTTTTCGGTTCGATTCGTATCCAAAATTATAAAACCGAACCGAATCACTAAATCCTGATTCGGTTCAATTTTTCAAAAAATCGGTTCTCCGGATTTTTTGTCCACCCTATGTAAAAGAAGTAGGTCTGTGTAAAGGAAGATCTCATAAAATAAAATAAAAGTTTTTTCAAGAGAGCAACCTTTTTTGCGTTCTCCCTTTTGTCCTTAATTAAGCCTGTTTATAAAGAATCCAAGGGAAGTTTCTTACTAAGTCCCACGTTTCAACATACTCTTTTCAGTATAAATTAACTCATACTTACACCACTTTCTTTCATTCATCAGAGAAACCTTCTCATTTGGGTTCTAAGAAAAGGTTTGAAAGTTTCTGGTTAATTTTGATCACTTTCTTTGCTCTAAATTAAAGTTTTGTGATAAAATAAAAAAGAAGAATGGGTCTTGGAGGAACATTGGAGTACATATCTGATATAATGAGCAGTGACAAGCCTAAGAAGAAGAAGAAGCAGTTTAATACAGTGGAGCTCAAAGTCAGAATGGATTGTGATGGCTGTGAACTAAAGGTCAAGAATGCTGTCTTCCATGAGTGGTAAGTAGGAGTATCTTAATTTCACTCATAATTTTCTAGTTTTTTCTACAACAATACTACAGTTTTGTTAGGAAGAGAGCCTTGGAATAACCGTAAAATTGTCTCTCTGTGATCTATTGGTCATAGATTCGAGCCATGAAAGCAGCTGCTAATATTTGCATCACACCCCTTGGGATGCGGTCCTTCCGAATCGTTCTAATGCCGGATGCTTTATGCACCGAGCTTCCTTTTTTACTACCGGTTCGTTAGGCTAAGCCAACCAAAAGAAACTCTTTAACATAGTGATAGTATTGTCCGTGTGGGTTAAATTTGCCCAATTTAGCTTGTAATTAGAACAAAGGTTTAAAAAATGAAAACACATCCATCGTTTAAACAAGTTAGACTCTTAAATCAGATGTTATGGAGATGCAGAGAAATGAAAAGAGATTTATTAGAAATGCGAAGGCAGAATACAATAATAATTGAATCCCAGGAAGACTGGACGATAGAAGATATGAGAAAATTAGCATATAATGACGAGCAATTAGAACTAAGAGATCGAGTGGAAAGGCAAGCATATAGAAGATTAGTAGAAATAAATACTCGTATATATGAGATGAACGACTTTATAGAAAGTATAAAATCAGATTTAAGAATGGAAATAGAACACTATGGATGAAACTAGATTAGTACAAAGAAGAAGAACAAAAGTGCAGTTAGAAAGAGTAGCGAGAAAAACCGCTTACATATAATAGAGATATAAACCAAAGATATTATAAGTTGTAGAATAGGAATAAAAATAATTGAAGAAAAGGATAAACAGTTATTAGAGCAACATATAACAATGAATGAACAGGAAGAAAAAATAACGTTTTTAAGAAATTTATCAGCCTTAAGAGAAGAACGAATAAGGCAGAAAGACGAAGAAATCGAAAAGATAAGAGAACAAAACTTAGCAAAAGAGATGAGCAATGAAAATGAAATAAGAGATTTAAAAGATATCATACAAGAACAATATAGATATATCGATTTACTAAAATATGGACGATAAGTTAGAACCTAAAGATCTTTATTATCAAATGAATACTTATGAAGGAGGAACTAGTCAAACATTAAGTTTTAAACCAGATACATATCAGAAAATTCAAGATGAAAAAGAAGAAGTATCTATAAAAAATATATTTAAAACAAAGTGGTTTGAAAGAAATAAGGAAATAAGGTATATAGCACAGAAACATGAAAATGTAATTGATACTATGAGTACTAATGGTAGAACTAAGATTAATTTAATTACCGATGAATTAATTAAAAGAGAATTGGCTAAATTATCGACTAAAGAAGCAAAGAAATATAAAAATATTTACTTTGGAGGAGTAGAATTTACTATTAAAGCATATTTTCAAAAGAATATTGACACACCTATACAGATTTACGTATTAGATGATAGAATATTAGGAAATTTACAAGATGCATTAATATCAGTGATTAAAGGAAATTTAATTTATCAAAAGTTAAAATTCACAATACAACCAGACTTTAGTGTATCGATAAAAGATGAGAATAAAGATTTAGCTTTAACATTATATTATAAGTTAGATGGAATAAAAATGCCACCAGGAAGTAAAGTAATGAGTATAGAAACAAAGATGATATACGCCTTAACAGGAAACCACCATGTAAAGAAACAACATGAAATGAATATCATAGTACCAAAAATGTATAAAGAAATACTCGAACAGATAGAGCATAAAGAAAACTCTAAGATTACCATACCAGAAGAAATAACTATGGATTTTAATACACGAACGATTACACCATCTAGAAGATTAATACCACGAATAGAAGGATCTAGACTAAGTATAACCAGAGAATCGTTGAAGGATGTACCAAGAATAAAACCCAGAATAATAGATTTGATAAACATAGAAAGTAATAGATTAAAAATTAAAGTTATAATATTCAAGAACATGATAACTATGGATGGAATAGCAGAAATAAATACTTGAGCAATTAAAAGTTTTATACACATAAGTAAAATAGATGAAAATGAGTGTAATATAATAGAGCCACAGACTTATAATTACCCAGAAAATGAAAGAGAAATAATAATTACTAAGAGTATAAATTTAAGATTCAAGATTCAAGACTTAGAATATAAGATCAATATCGGAGTAATAGAATATGATAGCCTAAATGAATTATTATTAGGAAGTGATTTTTTGACTATGATTACTTATAAGATAAATAATAATGGAATAGAGATAACTGACCAAGGAAAGACCAGATTTATAACTAAATTATGAATATACAACTAAAAATAATAAAGAAAAAACAAAAATTAAAGACTATAAAGACGGCCTTATCAGGAGAAATATACAGCCAGTTGAAATATCTTGAATACAGCGCAAAAGAAATGAAATTAGAAAAGGATATAGAACAACTAGAAAAACAATGTGAAAAGTTTAGCAAAATATGGATAGATATGGGAAATGGTTGGAAGAAACGAGTAAATAATCCTGATTATGAGTAATAACGAAAAAATAGATGCGTTATGGGAAGAAGTTGTATTAAAAGAAAAAATGAAAAATATACTGTCATTAATGAATGAAGTAAGAGATAATCAGAACAAAACTCAGCAAATGATTAGGGAAGAATTAACTAGCTTATGGAATGTATCTGAAATACCAACGTTTAAATTGATATTAGAAAAATTGAATATGTTATTAGAAGAAAAGAGTAAAGGAAAACAAAAAGAACCTAGTGAGGAAGCTAGTACGAGTAGAGAAACGACTATAGCAAAGACTACTATACATAAACCGTAAATAGTGCCAATAGATGCATGGAGAAGAAGTAAAATACCAAGTAATGGTAGATATAAGCAAAAATAAAACCAAAATTACCGAAAGATGTAATAGATGCTTTAGGAGGACTAACTGAAGCTTAACAAAGAAGGAAAATTCTAATGGAACCTGGAGCGATTACATTTTTAAAGACTCACGGAAAGGATATCATAGAAAAAGAAAGATATAAGTATGAGCCTATAAGATCAAAATCAGTAAAAGAAGAAAAGCTGAAAGAGGTAAAGACACCCATAAAAGAAGTGCAGAAAACAACTTATGAATACCTAAACCTAAGATTAGATAAACAGAACAATGAGATAAATGAATTAAAGGAAGAAAACCTGAATCTAAAAGCAAGTGATACGGCAGAATGGTATAATAAGTATAGAAAATACAAAGGAAAATATAAGAATACACAAACCCTTTTAAAAGAAACTAAAGTAGAGTTAAAAGAAACAAAAAAAGAACTAAAAGAAACTAAAGAAGAATTAAGGGAAGTAAAACAGGAGCTATTAGAACTTAGAGAAGAAATGCAATTTCTGAGAGAACAGTTAGAAGAATTGAAAGGAAAAAAGAAAGTCCGAAAGATTAAATTAAGTGATGAAAACACCTCGAAAAGCAATAGTACTGATGAACAGACAGACCAGGAACTACATGCAGTAGAATTTATAGAGGAAGAAGAAAACTCTGAGAATATGGAAATAGTAAAAGAAAATAGCCAAATAATAGAAGCTTTACAGAAAATGAAAAGAGTAAATGCAATAATAGAAGATGAACCAGACAGTGATATAGAAGATGATTACAATGGACACATAGAAACCGAAGTAGAATCAGAAAATATAATCAACGAAGATGCAGACGACTATCCAGAAGAAGATCTAATAGACCCAAATCTGGAAGTAATAAACAGAAGAAATACCAGACTACCTGATCATATACCTATAGGACAGCAGGCTGAATTTAAAGAATTTGTAGGATCAATGACCCAAGGAGTAAATTATAACGGATATTTTCTAGACTTAGATAATGTTTATGATGAACAAGAAGTAGGAAGAAGAATAACAGATTGGAACTTAGGAATGTATATTGCATTAATGAATAGCACGCAAACAGAAAACTTAGATTACATGTATGATTTGATATCAAAAACTTTAATCGGAAAAGCAGCATACTGGATAGAATCAATTGCATATCAACTGAGAGGAGAAGTACTAAGTTACGCAACAGATTGGAAATCAATGTTAATGATATTTGATTTGTTGTTAAAAAGAGAATTCTTAGGAGAAAAATGGTTAGTAGCCGAGAGAAAATGTTTTAGCAGAAAGAAAGACAGAGATTATCATGAACCTGAATAACATGAAATGTTGTAAGATAAACAAACTACCAGAATATACGATTAGCTTTAGTAAATTCTTTTATGAAGCTAGATTCCTACCAGAAGAAGGAGGAATTTATCAACTTGATTATATTATGATCATTTGCCTGTACCATACACTATTGAGATATTTAAAGAATACGTCCAACTAGAACCTAAGGAAAATACCCTAGGAGAAAGAATACGAGTATTACGAGCATATCTAATGAGACAGTGCGAAGAATATCGGTTACAGCAAAAGATTAAAAAAGATAAAAAGATAGGATTAAGAGAAATATGTGGATTTCTTGAGCGTAGATTAATATTTGGATGCGATGATAATGTAAAAGAAAAGAAGTATAGAAGGCATAAAAGACATAAGAAATATAAGGATAAGTATGAGAGAAACTACAGTGATAAGAAGTATAAGAAATATAAGAAAAAACCTTATTACAAATCCTATAAGAAAAAGAGATTCAAACGATATAGGAATAATCAAGATACAAGAAATAAGTTTAGATATAAAAGAAAATTCAAGAAGGCGAAGAAATGTAAACCCTATAGAAGCGAGACAAGTCTAAGACTAAAGAAGAAAAGGTTAAAGAATGCAAATGTTGGAATTGCAATGAGAAGGGACACTATGCAAACAAGTGCCCAAAGTTAAAGAAAGCAGGAGTAAAATATGTAGATACAGAACAATTTATAATGAGCTTACAATGATTAAAGAAGATAATAATAAATGGTATGATTATGAAGATTTCTATGTTAGCGAAACAGATGAAGAATCGGAAGTAGAAAGGGTAAGTTACATTAACCAATATTCAGAGAGTGAAGACAGTTCTGAATAGAAAATGAATACACTAGAAAGACAGAAAAGAGTACTGATAAGAGAAAGAGAATACTGGATACAATGTGAAGAATATACTCGACACAAACTGATTATGACTTCAACAGTTAGTGAAGCAGGGAGTATATATTACAATGATAGGTACAAAAAGATTACCAATCGACTATCAAAGATAAGAGAAGAAATGAATAATATACATTGGAAACAAATAGAAATAGCAAGACTCATAGAAGAGTCACTAAGAAATGAAGAACTTCGCAGGAAATTAAATGAACCTGACTAAAATGGTAGCAATTCATATAGAAGCCCATATAGAATATAAACAGAACAAGATGATAAAACAAAAGATATTCATAGATAGTGGAGCAGATATATGCCTAGCAAGAAAAGATGTATTAGAATCACATAGATGGAAAAGGTCAAGAATACATAGAGCTAAGGTATCAAGATTTAATGAACAATCTAAAGAATTAGATATAATAGCGGAAAACATGAGAATTGTTTTAGGAAAAACTATTTTCAGATTACCAGTAGTATATCAATTGGATAACATGAAGCAGCAAGTGTTATTAGGAAACAACTTCCTAGATTACTTTAAAACTCAAGTGATTAACAGGAATACATTTTGTTTACAATCCCCCTGTGATAAGTGGATTATACTAAAGAGAATACTACCAGGAAACACCATAAGACTATGTACTAGAAAAATGGATAGGAATAATAATCTAGAATTATTAAAAGAAAAATACTTAGGTATGTTGAAAGGAAACTTGGAGAAAACCCGATGCAACTATGGGAAAAGGAAAAGATATATGGCGAAATAAACTGATAGATCCCAGTGATTTAGTCTAACAAAACCAATAAGATATAGCCCAATGATCAAAAGGAATTTGAAACCCAGATTAAGGAATTACTAGAAATGAAAGTAATAAGAGAAAGTAAAAGTCCTCATAGTAGCCCAGCCTTTTTAGTAAGGAAACATAATGAGCTAAAACGAGGAAAAGCCAGATTAGTGATTGATTATCGCGAACTTAATAAAAAGACTATTTTTGATGGATACTTTTTACCCTATAAAAGGAACCTGATTAACCGATTAGGAAACAAAAAATGGTTTAGCAAATTCGACTGTAAAAGTGGATTTTGGCAGATTAAATTGACTAATGAATCTAGAGCATTAACAGCATTTAGTGCCCCGCAAGGACACTATGAATGGAATGTATTACCAATGGGATTAAAAAATGCACCACAAATCTTTCAAAGAAGAATGGATCAAGTATTTAGAAAGCTTGCAGACTTCTGTATCATATATGTTGATGATATATTAGTTTACAGCAGTAACTTAGAAGATCATATTAAACATGTGGAGCAATTTATCGAAACGGTAAACCAACACGGAATACTTCTATCAGAAAAGAAATCAGAAATATTCAAGAATACTATTGAATTCCTAGGCTACATTGTGGATAGTGAAGGAATACAATTGCGAGGAACATGTGGTAACAAAGATTAAAAACTTTAAAGAAAGATTGGAAAACAAAAGAGAAGTGCAAAGAATTCCTTGGAGTAATAAATTATGCAATAGACCACATAAAAGATTTACCATATCTGAGGAAACCATTGCAAGATTTGATTAAAAAGATGTAACCTTCATTTGGAAGGAAGAACATACCAATGCAATCAACAAGATTAAAGAGAAGGTAAAATCATTACCAAAACACCGAGTACCTACTGGACCAAGATCAATTAGAACTCTTTACAGATGCTAGTGACATAGGATGGGAGCAGTCCTAATAGCATATGATAAAGAAGATGTTGATAAGGAAAAAATGTTAATTTGTGGATATGGAGGTGGAACGTGGAAGCCTAACGAGAAAAACTACCATATCAACGAAAAGGAATTATTGGCGGTAAAATTTGGAATAAAAGATTTCATTACCATTTACTACCAAGAAAATTCATTGTAAGAACCGATAATACTCAGGTGAAGGCATTTATCACAAATAGAATCGATCCTTTACCCGAATCAATAAAAGGAGAAAATGGCAATCATTCTTCGTTGTTATGATTTTATTGTTAAGAATATATCCGGAACTAAAAATGTTTTAGTGATTTTCTTAGCTTGAGATATAATGTCAATTAACAATGAAGACTTTGAAGAATACATAGCCAAGGCTATGCAAATGATTATCCAAACCAATGAGATAATGATTACAAGATTACAGGAAAATACCCAAAGTATCAAACAATTGATGAAGCTATACGAGATTTCTCGAAGTCAAGATTATGAAGAATGAAGAAAAACAAAAACACCGATTACAATACCACCACCACAAAGAAAAACCTTTCAACCATTCTTGTCAAAATTAGCAACCATGCCATCAAAGAATACCCTCAACATCGCCAATGGTATCTATGGCGTATACGCTAAAATTCGGACAGAAATAATTTGTGCTTATGAAAAGATTAATAAATTTTATAATTATAAGACTAACGCCGATATTGTACGCAGTGCTAAGTCGAGTAAATATCCAAGGTTTATTTGCAAATGAAAGAGCAAATCCGAATATTGTGGAGCGACTATTTACATACGGCTTTATAGACAAGATCGCCATCGATTTAAAAATGATTAACCTCACCAAATTGCCACCAATCATCACCCGATCAACGGAGCTAATGATGGAGTCCTTTGGAAAAGGAATCTACGGGATACAAATCCTAGACGCTTCGACGGATTTAAAAGGAAAGCCAATTGTAATATGTCAGATATTCAAAACAGGAAGGAACAGCACCATTAGCGGGGATGACAAAGATCTGAATATGAAAATCCCCTGCACACTGGAGAAGTTCCAAAACTGGATTAGCGAAAAGAGAGTATTTGAACTATTAACATTGAAAACAAGAATAGAAGACATGCTACGGAACCAGAAGGCATCCGTAATAGGAACCTCCAAAGGAGGAGATGTGGAGGAAATTATGACCCTATATTATGACAATGATGTAGCGGTTAAAGAGACTACAGAGCTAACGCAATTGTTAGACAGGATTACCAACTTAAAGCATACCCATGCCGAAGAGACTATCCGCCATTACAAAATTATGGCTGAACAGAGGAAGAGACCAGTGATTAAAACCGAGGCGACATCGTCATCGGTAAAGGTAAGTATTAAAAAAGAACAGTCTCCTGATCCTTTTGAATAAGGAGGGAAAATTAATTGTAATTTTTACAGGTACAATGTAAAAAGGTAAAAAGAGGCTTTATGGCCCAAACAGATTATGGCCCAATGTAGTGTTTTATACTACAGAAAGCCCAAAAAGAATATCAGTTAGGGAATGTAGTTTACTGCATAACCCATAAAAGAGGTCCTACGGACCCAAAACAGATTATGGCCTAACGGCCCACAAAGATTACTAAACTGGTCACCCAGATCAAGAGGTCTTATTGGCCCAACAAGATTACAAGCATGTAGTTTTATTACATGTGTGAAAAAGAGATCCTACGGATCCAAAAAGATTATGGCCTTCTGGCCCAAAACTGATTAGGAGCCTCATGGCCCAAAAAGAATAACTAAAAGAGATCCTATGGATCCAAACAAGATTAATTACTGTTAACTCAGAAAAGAGGTTGTAATGGACCCAACGGAATATGGCCCAACATAGTTTAAACTATGGTAAAGCCCAAACAAAAGAGGCCTTAGTGCCCAAAAAGACTATAAATCCGGTAACACGGAAAAGAGGTTTTTCTGACCCAGAAGAATATGGCCCAATGTAGTTTAAACTACAGAAAGCCCAAACAAAAGAGGCCTTAGTGCCCAAAATCAGAATATGGCCCCACGGCCCAAAAACGATTAAGAAATTAACCGGACGATAGCCAAGATGAGGACAACGGCTTTACAGAAAGGAGCGGCCAAGGCACTGCAGCCTTTACGACTTTTTTGGAAAGCACATGAGAAGACGACAAAACAACTTTACGAAAAGGCGCAGACAAGGCACTGTAGACACTGTAGCCTTTATGACTTTTGTAAAAGTATTTTGTCAGATTACTGTTTACTTTAAGACTTTTGAAAAGTAATACTGTTTACTTTAAAAAAGTTAGGAATAGTGAATAGCTGAGGTTATCTATATAAGGAGCCTCTTGTAAAGACGAAAGGGATTCGAAAATTCTGAAATACAAAACTCTTACACAAATTCTCTATGTTTAGCTAAAGGACCCTTCAGTCTATAATCCGAAATCATCCAAAGATTATCATAAGATAACCAAATACCATTCAAGAACATCCTAAGATTAATCGACTATCATCCAAGAACAAACATAAGATTAATCTTATATCAACCAAGAATATCATAAGAACACGAAGTATAGTACTTTGATTTATTATGATTAGAACTATACTGGTTAAAGCACACCACTGGAAGGAAAGCGATCAGAGGATACCCGTAATTGACTCCCAGGCTCCCAGGCGACAGAGTACCCGCGGCGGAAGGCAAAGGGGAAATACAGGCCATAGGAGGGTGAGACTACTTCGGTGATCTGAAAGTTGACCTAAAGGTATGTGCTTAAACTATATGTTTCTAATTATAATTTTGATAAGTATACTACTATGTTGTTATGCTGTTTAGAAGTTGATATTAGATTATGATTATGAATGTTTGGACGATGATAGAAGATTGATTATGAATGTTTAGACGATTGGTATAGGTTATAGTATGGTTATCTGCCGGATAGATAGAAGATTATAGACGATTTATTAAAATATGAAATTGAACCTAAGATTACAACTCAGATTAGTATATGATTGTTATTTGATTAACTCTGAAAAAAGTTTGATTAAACAGATTACCGTCTATGTTCTAGCCTCTAGGGGTATATAGATGATGAAAAGATCCGCCCGACGATTTGGTATCAGAGCTTGTAATTAGAACAAAGGTTTAAAAAATGAAAACACATCCATCGTTTAAACAAGTTAGACTCTTAAATCAGATGTTATGGAGATGCAGAGAAATGAAAAGAGATTTATTAGAAATGCGAAGGCAGAATACAATAATAATTGAATCCCAGGAAGACTGGACGATAGAAGATATGAGAAAATTAGCATATAATGACGAGCAATTAGAACTAAGAGATCGAGTGGAAAGGCAAGCATATAGAAGATTAGTAGAAATAAATACTCGTATATATGAGATGAACGACTTTATAGAAAGTATAAAATCAGATTTAAGAATGGAAATAGAACACTATGGATGAAACTAGATTAGTACAGCAGCAAGAACAAAAAGTGCAGTTAGAAAGAGTAGCAGAAAAACCGCTTACATATAATAGAGATATAAACCAGCATATTATAAGTTGTAGAATAGGAATAAAAATAATTGAAGAAAAGGATAAACAGTTATTAGAGCAACATATAACAATGAATGAACAGGAAGAAAAAATAACGTTTTTAAGAAATTTATCAGCCTTAAGAGAAGAACGAATAAGGCAGAAAGACGAAGAAATCGAAAAGATAAGAGAACAAAACTTAGCAAAAGAGATTAGCAATGAAAATGAAATAAGAGATTTAAAAGATATCATACAAGAACAATATAGATATATCGATTTACTAAAATATGGACGATAAGTTAGAACCTAAAGATCTTTATTATCAAATGAATACTTATGAAGGAGGAACTAGTCAAACATTAAGTTTTAAACCAGATACATATCAGAAAATTCAAGATGAAAAAGAAGAAGTATCTATAAAAAATATATTTAAAACAAAATGGTTTGAAAGAAATAAGGAAATAAGGTATATATACAGAAACATGAAAATGTAATTGATACTATGAGTACTAATGGTAGAACTAAGATTAATTTAATTACCGATGAATTAATTAAAAGAGAATTGGCTAAATTATCGACTAAAGAAGCAAAGAAATATAAAAATATTTACTTTGGAGGAGTAGAATTTACTATTAAAGCATATTTTCAAAAGAATATTGACACACCTATACAGATTTACGTATTAGATGATAGAATATTAGGAAATTTACAAGATGCATTAATATCAGTGATTAAAGGAAATTTAATTTATCAAAAGTTAAAATTCACAATACAACCAGACTTTAGTGTATCGATAAAAGATGAGAATAAAGATTTAGCTTTAACATTATATTATAAGTTAGATGGAATAAAAATGCCACCAGGAAGTAAAGTAATGAGTATAGAAACAAAGATGATATACGCCTTAACAGGAAACCACCATGTAAAGAAACAACATGAAATGAATATCATAGTACCAAAAATGTATAAAGAAATACTCGAACAGATAGAGCATAAAGAAAACTCTAAGATTACCATACCAGAAGAAATAACTATGGATTTTAATACACGAACGATTACACCATCTAGAAGATTAATACCACGAATAGAAGGATCTAGACTAAGTATAACCAGAGAATCGTTGAAGGATGTACCAAGAATAAAACCCAGAATAATAGATTTGATAAACATAGAAAGTAATAGATTAAAAATTAAAGTTATAATATTCAAGAACATGATAACTATGGATGGAATAGCAGAAATAAATACTTGAGCAATTAAAAGTTTTATACACATAAGTAAAATAGATGAAAATGAGTGTAATATAATAGAGCCACAGACTTATAATTACCCAGAAAATGAAAGAGAAATAATAATTACTAAGAGTATAAATTTAAGATTCAAGATTCAAGACTTAGAATATAAGATCAATATCGGAGTAATAGAATATGATAGCCTAAATGAATTATTATTAGGAAGTGATTTTTTGACTATGATTACTTATAAGATAAATAATAATGGAATAGAGATAACTGACCAAGGAAAGACCAGATTTATAACTAAATTATGAATATACAACTAAAAATAATAAAGAAAAAACAAAAATTAAAGACTATAAAGACGGCCTTATCAGGAGAAATATCTGACCATTGAAATATCTTGAATACAGTAAGAAAAGAAATGAAATTAGAAAAGGATATAGAACAACTAGAAAAACAATGTGAAAAGTTTAGCAAAATATGGATAGATATGGGAAATGGTTGGAAGAAACGAGTAAATAATCCTGATTATGAGTAATAACGAAAAAATAGATGCGTTATGGGAAGAAGTTGTATTAAAAGAAAAAATGAAAATATATCTTTGTCATTAATGAATGAAGTAAGAGATAATCAGAACAAAACTCAGCAAATGATTAGGGAAGAATTAACTAGCTTATGGAATGTATCTGAAATACCAACGTTTAAATTGATATTAGAAAAATTGAATATGTTATTAGAAGAAAAGAGTAAAGGAAAACAAAAAGAACCTAGTGAGGAAGCTAGTACGAGTAGAGAAACGACTATAGCAAAGACTACTATACATAAATCAGAAATAGTGCCAATAGATGCATGGAGAAGAAGTAAAATACCAGTAATGGTAGATATAAGCAAAATAAAACCAAAATTACCGAAAGATGTAATAGATGCTTTAGGAGGACTAACGAAGCTTAACAAAGAAGGAAAATTCTAATGGAACCTGGAGCGATTACATTTTTAAAGACTCACGGAAAGGATATCATAGAAAAAGAAAGATATAAGTATGAGCCTATAAGATCAAAATCAAGAAAAGAAGAAAAGGTGAAAGAGGTAAAGACACCCATAAAAGAAGTGGAGAAAACAACTTATGAATACCTAAACCTAAGATTAGATAAACAGAACAATGAGATAAATGAATTAAAGGAAGAAAACCTGAATCTAAAAGCAAGTGATACTGAGAATGGTATAATAAGTATAGAAAATACAAAGGAAAATATAAGAATACACAAACCCTTTTAAAAGAAACTAAAGTAGAGTTAAAAGAAACAAAAAAAGAACTAAAAGAAACTAAAGAAGAATTAAGGGAAGTAAAACAGAGCTATTAGAACTTAGAGAAGAAATGCAATTTCGAGAGAAACGATTAGAAGAATTGAAAGGAAAAAGAAAGTCCGAAAGATTAAATTAAGTGATGAAAACACCTCGAAAAGCAATAGTACTGATGAACAGACAGACCAGGAACTACATGCAGTAGAATTTATAGAGGAAGAAGAAAACTCTGAGAATATGGAAATAGTAAAAGAAAATAGCCAAATAATAGAAGCTTTACAGAAAATGAAAAGAGTAAATGCAATAATAGAAGATGAACCAGACAGTGATATAGAAGATGATTACAATGGACACATAGAAACCGAAGTAGAATCAGAAAATATAATCAACGAAGATGCAGACGACTATCCAGAAGAAGATCTAATAGACCCAAATCTGGAAGTAATAAACAGAAGAAATACCAGACTACCTGATCATATACCTATAGGACAATGAGTTGAATTTAAAGAATTTGTAGGATCAATGACCCAAGGAGTAAATTATAACGGATATTTTCTAGACTTAGATAATGTTTATGATGAACAAGAAGTAGGAAGAAGAATAATGATTGGAACTTAGGAATGTATATTGCATTAATGAATAGCACGCAAACAGAAAACTTAGATTACATGTATGATTTGATATCAAAAACTTTAATCGGAAAAGCAAAGATATCGATAGAATCAATTGCATATCAACCGAGAGGAGAAGTACTAAGTTACGCAATGATTGGAAATCAATGTTAATGATATTTGATTTGTTGTTAAAAAGAGAATTCTTAGGAGAAAAATGGTTAGTAGCCGGAGAAAATGTTTTAGCAGAAAGAAAACAGAGATTATCATGAACCTGAATAACATGAAATGTTGTAAGATAAACAAACTACCGAGAATATACGATTAGCTTTAGTAAATTCTTTTATGAAGATAGATTCCTACCAGGAAGAAGGAGTAATTTATCATGATTATATTATGATCATTTGCCTGTACCATACAATATTGAGATATCTAAAGAATACGTACAACTAGAACCTAAGGAAAATACCTAGGAGAAAGAATACGAGTATTACGAGCATATCTAATGAGAAAGTGCGAAGAATATCAGTTCTGACAAAAGATTAAAAAGATAAAAAGATAGGATTAAGAGAAATATGTGGATTTCTTGAGCGTAGATTAATATTTGGATGCGATGATATGAGAAAAGAAAAGAAGTATAAAAGGCATAAAAGACATAAGAAATATAAGGATAAGTACGAGAGAAACTACAGAGATAAGAAGTATAAGAAATATAAGAAAAAACCTTATTACAAATCCTATAAGAAAAAGAGATTCAAACGATATAGGAATAATCAAGATACAAGAAAGAAGTTTAGATATAAAAGAAAATTCTAAGACGAAGAAATGTAAACCCTATAGAAGCAGACAAGTCTAAGACTAAAGAAGAAAAGGTTAAAGAATGCAAATGTTGGAATTGCAATGAGAAGGGACACTATGCAAACAAGTGCCCAAAGTTAAAGAAAACAGGAGTAAAATATGTAGATACAGAACAATTTATAATGAGCTTACAGCAAATTAAAGAAGATAATAATAAATGGTATGATTATGAAGATTTCTATGTTAGCGAAACAGATGAAGAATCGGAGCGAAAGGGTAAGTTACATTAACCAATATTCAGAGAGTGAAGACAGTTCTGAATAGAAAATGAATACACTAGAAAGACAGAAAAGAGTACTGATAAGAGAAAGAGAATACTGGATACAATGTGAAGAATATACTCGACACAAACTGATTATGACTTCAACAGTTAGTGAAGCAGGGAGTATATATTACAATGATAGGTACAAAAAGATTACCAATCGACTATCAAAGATAAGAGAAGAAATGAATAATATACATTGGAAACAAATAGAAATAGCAAGACTCATAGAAGAGTCACTAAGAAATGAGGAAACTTCGACAGAAGTACAAGAATATGAACAAGATGAAGAACTTCGCAGGAAATTAAATGAACCTGACTAAAATGGTAGCAATTCATATAGAAGCCCATATAGAATATAAACAGAACAAGATGATAAAACAAAAGATATTCATAGATAGTGGAGCAGATATATGCCTAGCAAGAAAAGATGTATTAGAATCACATAGATGGAAAAGGTCAAGAATACATAGAGCTAAGGTATCAGGATTTAATGAACAATCTAAAGAATTAGATATAATAGCGGAAAACATGAGAATTGTTTTAGGAAAAACTATTTTCAGATTACCAGTAGTATATCAATTGGATAACATGAAGCAGCAAGTGTTATTAGGAAACAACTTCCTAGATTACTTTAAAACTCAAGTGATTAACAGGAATACATTTTGTTTACAATCCCCCTGTGATAAGTGGCTTATACTAAAGAGAATACTACCAAGAAACACCATAAGACTATGTACTATAAAAATGGATAGGAATAATAATCTAGAATTATTAAAAGAAAAATACTTAGGTATGTTGAAAGGAAACTTGGAGAAAACCCGATGCAACTATGGGAAAAGGAAAAGATATATGGCGAAATAAACTGATAGATCCCGGTGATTTAGTCGAACAAAACCAATAAGATATAGCCCAACAGATCAAAAGGAATTTGAAACCCAGTTAAGGAATTACTAGAAATGAAAGTAATAAGAGAAAGTAAAAGTCCTCATAGTAGCCCGACCTTTTTAGTAAGGAAACATAATGAGCTAAAGCGAGGAAAAGCCGATTAGTGATTGATTATCGCGAACTTAATAAAAAGACTATTTTTGATGGATACTTTTTACCCTATAAAAGGAACCTGATTAACCGATTAGGAAACAAAAAATGGTTTAGCAAATTCGACTGTAAAAGTGGATTTTGGCAGATTAAATTGACTAATGAATCTAGAGCATTAACAACATTTAGTGCCCCGCAAGGACACTATGAATGGAATGTATTACCAATGGGATTAAAAAATGCACCACAAATCTTTCAAAGAAGAATGGATCAAGTATTTAGAAAGCTGGCAGACTTCTGTATCATATATGTTGATGATATATTAGTTTACAGCAGTAACTTAGAAGATCATATTAAACATGTGGAGCAATTTATCGAAACGGTAAACCAACACGGAATACTTCTATCAGAAAAGAAATCAGAAATATTCAAGAATACTATTGAATTCCTAGGCTACATTCGTCGGGCGGATCTTTTCATCATCTATATACCCCTAGAGGCTAGAACATAGACGGTAATCTGTTTAATCAAACTTTTTTCAGAGTTAATCAAATAACAATCATATACTAATCTGAGTTGTAATCTTAATTTCAATTTCATATTTTAATAAATCGTCTATAATCTTCTATCTATCCGGCAGATAACCATACTATAACCTATACCAATCGTCTAAACATTCATAATCAATCTTCTATCATCGTCCAAACATTCATAATCATAATCTAATATCAACTTCTAAACAGCATAACAACATAGTAGTATACTTATCAAAATTATAATTAGAAACATATAGTTTAAGCACATACCTTTAGGTCAACTTTCAGATCACCGAAGTAGTGTCACCCTCCTATAGCGTGTATTTCCCTTTGCCTTCCGCCGCGGGTACTCTGTCGCCTGGGAGCCTGGGAGTCAATTACGGGTATCCTCTGATCGCTTTCCTTCCAGTGGTGTGCTTTAACCAGTATAGTTCTAATCATAATAAATCAAAGTACTATACTTCGTGTTCTTATGATATTCTTGGTTGATATAAGATTAATCTTATGTTTGTTCTTGGATGATAGTCGATTAATCTTAGGATGTTCTTGAATGGTATTTGGTTATCTTATGATAATCTTTGGATGATTTCGGATTATAGACTGAAGGGTCCTTTAGCTAAACATAGAGAATTTGTGTAAGAGTTTTGTATTTCAGAATTTTGAATCCCTTTCGTCTTTACAAGAGGCTCCTTATATAGATAACCTCAGCTATTCACTATTCCTAACTTTTTAAAGTAAATGATTACTTTTCAAAAGTCTTAAAGTAAACAGATGTCGACAAAATACTTTTACAAAAGTCATAAAGGCTACAGTGTCTACAGTGCCTTGTCTGCGCCTTTTCGTAAAGTTGTTTTGTCGTCTTCTCATGTGCTTTCCAAAAAAGTCGTAAAGGCTGCAGTGCCTTGGCCGCTCCTTTCTGTAAAGCCGTTGTCCTCATCTTGGCTATCGTCCGGTTAATTTCTTAATCGTTTTTGGGCCGTGGGGCCATATTCTGATTTTGGGCACTAAGGCCTCTTTTGTTTGGGCTTTCTGTAGTTTAAACTACATTGGGCCATATTCTTCTGGGTCAGAAAGACCTCTTTTCCGTGTTCTGGATTTATAGTCTTTTTGGGCACTAAGGCCTCTTTTGTTTGGGCTTTACCATAGTTTAAACTATGTTGGGCCATATTAGTTGGGTCCATTACAACCTCTTTTCTCGAGTTAACAGTAATTAATCTTGTTTGGATCCATAGGATCTCTTTTAGTTATTCTTTTGGGCCATGAGGCTCCTAATCGCTTTGGGCGAAGGCCATAATCTTTTGGATCCGTAGGATCTCTTTTTCACACATGTAATAAAACTACATGTTTATAATCTTGTTGGGCCAATAAGACCTCTTGATCTGGGTGACCAGTTTAGTAATCTTTGTGGGCTGTTAGGCCATAATCATTTTGGGTCCGTAGGACCTCTTTTATGGGTTATGCAGTAAACTACATTCCCTAACTGATATTCTTTTTGGGCTTTACGTAGTATAAAACACTACATTGGGCCATAATCTGTTTGGGCCATAAAGCCTCTTTTACCTTTTTACATTGTACTGTAAAAATTACAATTAATTTTCCTCCTTATTCAAAAGGATCAGAGACTGTTTCTTTTTAATACTTACCTTTACCGATGACGATGTCGCCTCGGTTTTAATCATCGGTCTCTTCCTCTGCTCAGCCATAATTTTGTAATGGCGGATAGTCTCTTCGGCATGGGTATGCTTTAAGTTGGTAATCTGTCTAACAATTGCGTTAGCTCTGTAGTCTCTTTAACCGCTACATCATTGTCATAATATAGGGTCATAATTTCCTCCACATCTCCTCCTTTGGAGGTTCCTATTACGGGTCCCTTCTGGCTCCGTAGCATGTCTGCTATTCTTGTTTTCAATGTTAAGAGTCCGAATACTCTCTTTTCGCTAATCCGGTTTGGAACTTCTCCGATGTGCGAGGATTTTCATATTCAGATCTTTGTCATCCCCGCTAATGGTCGTTCCTTCTCGTTTTGAATATCGACATATTACAATTGGCTTTCCTTTTAAATCCGTCGAGCGTCTAGGATTTGTATCGCGTAGATTCCTTTTCCAAAGCACTCCATCATTAGCTCCGTTGATGGGGTGATGATTGGTGGAAATTTGGTGAGGTTAATCATTTTTTCGACAGTGACGATCTTGTCTATAAAGCCGTATGTAAATAGTCGCTCCACAATATTCGGATTTGCTCTTTGTTTGCAAATAAACCTTGGATATTTACTCACCTTAGCACTGCGTACAATATCGGCGTTAGTCTTATAATTATAAAATTTATTAATCTTTTCATAAGCACAAATTATTTACAGTGCGAATTTTAGCGTATTCGCCATAGATACCGCCGATGTTGAGGGTATTCTTGATGGCATGGTTGCTAATTTTGACAAGAATGGTTGAAAGGTTTTTCTTTGTGGTGGTGGTATTGTAATCGGTGTTTTTGTTTTTCTTCATTCTTCATAATCTTCACTTCGAGAAATCTCGTATAGCTTCACAATTGTTTGATACTTTGGGTATTTTCCTGTAATCTTGTAATCATTATCTCATTGGTTTGGATAATCATTTGCATAGCCTTGGCTATGTATTCTTCAAAGTCTTCATTGTTAATTGACATTATAACTGCTAAGAAAATCAGCTAAAACATTTTTAGTTCCAGATATATTCTTAACAATAAAATCATAACAACAGAAGAATGATTGCCATTTTCTCCTTTTATTCAGTTCGGGTAAAGGATCGATTCTATTTGTGATAAATGCCTTCACCTGAGTATTATCAGTTCTTACAATGAATTTTACTTGGTAGTAAATGGTAATGAAATCTTTTATTCCAAATTTTACCGCCAATAATTCCTTTTCGTTGATATGGTAGTTTTTCTCGTTAGGCTTCCACGTTCCACCTCCATATCCACAAATTAACATTTTTTCCTTATCAACATCTTCTTTATCATATGCTATTAGGACTGCTCCCCATCCTATGTCACTAGCATCTGTAAAGAGTTCTAATTGATCTTGGTCTGTAGGTACTCGGTGTTTTGGTAATGATTTTACCTTCTCTTTAATCTTGTTGATTGCATTGGTATGTTCTTCCTTCCAGTCGAAGGTTACATCTTTTTTAATCAAATCTTGCAATGGTTTCCTCAGATATGGTAAATCTTTTATGTGGTCTGCTGCATAATTTATTACTCCAAGGAATTGCTGCACTTCTCTTTTGTTTTCCAATCTTTCTTTAAAGTTTTTAATCTTTGTTACCACATGTTCCTGCAATTGTATTCCTTCACTATCCACAATGTAGCCTAGGAATTCAATAGTATTCTTGAACGACTTTATAGAAAGTATAAAATCAGATTTAAGAATGGAAATAGAACACTATGGATGAAACTAGATTAGTACAGCAGCAAGAACAAAAAGTGCAGTTAGAAAGAGTAGCAGAAAAACCGCTTACATATAATAGAGATATAAACCAGCATATTATAAGTTGTAGAATAGGAATCGTCGGGCGGATCTTTTCATCATCTATATACCCCTAGAGGCTAGAACATAGACGGTAATATGTTTAATCAAACTTTTTTCAGAGTTAATCAAATAACAATCATATACTAATCTGAGTTGTAATCTTAGGTTCAATTTCATATTTTAATAAATCATCTATAATCTTCTATCTATCCGGCAGATAACCATACTATAACCTATACCAATCGTCTAAACATTCATAATCAATCTTCTATCATCGTCCAAACATTCATAATCATAATCTAATATCAACTTCTAAACAGCATAACAACATAGTAGTATACTTATCAAAATTATAATTAGAAACATATAGTTTAAGCACATACCTTTAGGTCAACTTTCAGATCACCGAAGTAGTCTCACCCTCCTATGGCCTGTATTTCCCCTTTGCCTTCCGCCGCGGGTACTCTGTCGCCTGGGAGCCTGGGAGTCAATTACGGGTATCCTCTGATCGCTTTCCTTCCAGTGGTGTGCTTTAACCAGTATAGTTCTAATCATAATAAATCAAAGTACTATACTTCGTGTTCTTATGATATTCTTGGTTGATATAAGATTAATCTTATGTTTGTTCTTGGATGATAGTCGATTAATCTTAGGATGTTCTTGAATGGTATTTGGTTATCTTATGATAATCTTTGGATGATTTCGGATTATAGACTGAAGGGTCCTTTAGCTAAACATAGAGAATTTGTGTAAGAGTTTTGTATTTCAGAATTTTCGAATCCCTTTCGTCTTTACAAGAGGCTCCTTATATAGATAACCTCAGCTATTCACTATTCCTAACTTTTTTAAAGTAAACAGTATTACTTTTCAAAAGTCTTAAAGTAAACAGTAATCTGACAAAATACTTTTACAAAAGTCATAAAGGCTACAGTGTCTACAGTGCCTTGTCTGCGCCTTTTCGTAAAGTTGTTTTGTCGTCTTCTCATGTGCTTTCCAAAAAAGTCGTAAAGGCTGCAGTGCCTTGGCCGCTCCTTTCTGTAAAGCCGTTGTCCTCATCTTGGCTATCGTCCGGTTAATTTCTTAATCGTTTTTGGGCCGTGGGGCCATATTCTGATTTTGGGCACTAAGGCCTCTTTTGTTTGGGCTTTCTGTAGTTTAAACTACATTGGGCCATATTCTTCTGGGTCAGAAAAACCTCTTTTCCGTGTTACCGGATTTATAGTCTTTTTGGGCACTAAGGCCTCTTTTGTTTGGGCTTTACCATAGTTTAAACTATGTTGGGCCATATTCCGTTGGGTCCATTACAACCTCTTTTCTGAGTTAACAGTAATTAATCTTGTTTGGATCCATAGGATCTCTTTTAGTTATTCTTTTTGGGCCATGAGGCTCCTAATCAGTTTTGGGCCAGAAGGCCATAATCTTTTTGGATCCGTAGGATCTCTTTTTCACACATGTAATAAAACTACATGCTTGTAATCTTGTTGGGCCAATAAGACCTCTTGATCTGGGTGACCAGTTTAGTAATCTTTGTGGGCCGTTAGGCCATAATCTGTTTTGGGTCCGTAGGACCTCTTTTATGGGTTATGCAAGAAACTACATTCCCTAATCGATATTCTTTTTGGGCTTTCGTAGTATAAAACACTACATTGGGCCATAACTGTTTGGGCCATAAAGCCTCTTTTTACCTTTTTACATTGTACCTGTAAAAATTACAATTAATTTTCCCTCCTTATTCAAAAGGATCAGGAGACTGTTCTTTTTTAATACTTACCTTTACCGATGACGATGTCGCCTCGGTTTTAATCACTGGTCTCTTCCTCTGTTCAGCCATAATTTTGTAATGGCGGATAGTCTCTTCGGCATGGGTATGCTTTAAGTTGGTAATCCTGTCTAACAATTGCGTTAGCTCTGTAGTCTCTTTAACCGCTACATCATTGTCATAATATAGGGTCATAATTTCCTCCACATCTCCTCCTTTGGAGGTTCCTATTACGGATGCCTTCTGGTTCCGTAGCATGTCTTCTATTCTTGTTTTCAATGTTAATAGTCCAAATACTCTCTTTTCGCTAATCCAGTTTTGGAACTTCTCCAGTGTGCAGGGGATTTTCATATTCAGATCTTTGTCATCCCCGCTAATGGTGCTGTTCCTTCCTGTTTTGAATATCTGACATATTACAATTGGCTTTCCTTTTAAATCCGTCGAAGCGTCTAGGATTTGTATCCCGTAGATTCCTTTTCCAAAGGACTCCATCATTAGCTCCGTTGATCGGGTGATGATTGGTGGCAATTTGGTGAGGTTAATCATTTTTTCGTCAGTGACGATCTTGTCTATAAAGCCGTATGTAAATAGTCGCTCCACAATATTCGGATTTGCTCTTTCGCTGCAAATAAACCTTGGATATTTACTCAGCTTAGCACTGCGTACAATATCAGCGTTAGTCTTATAATTATAAAATTTATTAATCTTTTCATAAGCACAAATTATTTCTGGTCTGAATTTTAGCGTATCTGCCATAGATACCGCTGCTGATGTTGAGGGTATTGCTGATGGCATGGTTGCTAATTTTGACAAGAATGGTTGAAAGGTTTTTTGCTGTGGTGGTGGTATTGTAATCGGTGTTTTTTGTTTTTCTTCATTCTTCATAATCTTCAGCTTCGAGAAATCTCGTATAGCTTCTGTCAATTGTTTGATACTTTGGGTATTTTCCTGTAATCTTGTAATCATTATCTCATTGGTTTGGATAATCTGTTGCATAGCCTTGGCTATGTATTCTTCAAAGTCTTCGCTGTTAATTGACATTATATCTGCTAAGAAAATCAGCTAAAACATTTTTAGTTCCAGATATATTCTTAACAATAAAATCATAACAACAGAAGAATGATTGCCATTTTCTCCTTTTATTCAGTTCGGGTAAAGGATCGATTCTATTTGTGATAAATGCCTTCACCTGAGTATTATCAGTTCTTACAATGAATTTTACTGGTAGTAAATGGTAATGAAATCTTTTTATTCCAAATTTTACCGCCAATAATTCCTTTTCGTTGATATGGTAGTTTTTCTCGTTAGGCTTCCAATGTTCCACCTCCATATCCACAAATTAACATTTTTTCCTTATCAACATCTTCTTTATCATATGCTATTAGGACTGCTCCCATCCTATGTCACTAGCATCCAGAAAGAGTTCTAATTGATCTTGAGTCTGTAGGTACTCGGTGTTTTGGTAATGATTTTACCTTCTCTTTAATCTTGTTGATTGCATTGGTATGTTCTTCCTTCCAGTCGAAGGTTACATCTTTTTTAATCAAATCTTGCAATGGTTTCCTCAGATATGGTAAATCTTTTATATGGTCTGCTGCATAATTTATTACTCCAAGGATTTGTTGCACTTCTTTTTTTTTTTCCAATCTTTCTTTAAAGTTTTTAATCTTTGTTACCCCATGTTCCTGCAATTGTATTCCTTCACTATCCACAATGTAGCCTAGGAATTCAATAGTATTCTTGAATATTTCGATTTCTTTTACGATAGAAGTATTCCGTGTTGGTTTACCGTTTCGATAAATTGCTCCACATGTTTAATATGATCTTCTAAGTTATCAGTAAACTAATATATCATCAACATATATGATACGTAAGTCTCGCCCGACTTTCTAAATACTTGATCCATTCTTCTTTGAAAGATTTGTGGTGCATTTTTTAATCCCATTGGTAATACATTCCATTCATAGTGTCCTTATGGGCACTAAATGTTGTTAATGCTCTAGATTCATTAGTCAATTTAATCTGCCAAAATCCACTTTTACAGTCGAATTTGCTAAACCATTTTTTGTTTCCTAATCGGTTAATCAGGTTCCTTTTATAGGGTAAAAAGTATCCATCAAAAATAGTCTTTTTATTAAGTTCGCGATAATCAATCACTAATCTGGCTTTTCCTCGTTTTAGCTCATTATGTTTCCTTACTAAAAAGGCTGGGCTACTATGAGGACTTTTACTTTCTCTTATTACTTTCATTTCTAGTAATTCCTTAATCTGGGTTTCAAATTCCTTTTGATCTGTTGGGCTATATCTTATTGGTTTTGTTCTGACTAAATCACTGGGATCTATCAGTTTTATTTCGCCATATATCTTTTCCTTTTCCCATAGTTGCATCGGGTTTTCTCCGAAGTTTCCTTTCAACATACCTAAGTATTTTTCTTTTAATAATTCTAGATTATTATTCCTATCCATTTTTATAGTACATAGTCTTATGGTGTTTACTGGTAGTATTCTCTTTAGTATAATCCACTTATCACAGGGGGATTGTAAACAAAATGTATTCCTGTTAATCACTTGAGTTTTAAAGTAATCTAGGAAGTTGTTTCCTAATAACACTTGCTGCTTCATGTTATCCAATTGATATACTACTGGTAATCTGAAAATAGTTTTTCCTAAAACAATTCTCATGTTTTCCGCTATTATATCTAATTCTTTAGATTGTTCATTAAATCCTGATACCTTAGCTCTATGTATTCTTGACCTTTTCCATCTATGTGATTCTAATACATCTTTTCTTGCTAGGCATATATCTGCTCCACTATCTATGAATATCTTTTGTTTTATCATCTTGTTACATTTATATTCTATATGGGCTTCTATATGAATTGCTACCATTTTAGTCGAGTTCATTTAATTTCCTGCGAAGTTCTTCATCTTGTTCATATTCTTGTACTTCTGTCGAAGTTTCCTCATTTCTTAGTGACTCTTCTATGAGTCTTGCTATTTCTATTTGTTTCCAATGTATATTATTCATTTCTTCTCTTATCTTTGATAGTCGATTGGTAATCTTTTTGTACCTATCATTGTAATATATACTCCCGCTTCACTAACTGTTGAAGTCATAATCAGTTTGTGTCAGTATATTCTTCACATTGTATCCAGTATTCTCTTTCTCTTATCAAGTACTCTTTTCTGTCTTTCTAGTGTATTCATTTTCTATTGAACTGTCTTCACTCTCTGAATATTGGTTAATGTAACTTACCCTTTACGCTTCCGATTCTTCATCTGTTTCGCTAACATAGAAATCTTCATAATCATACCATTTATTATTATCTTCTTTAACTGTTGTAAGCTCATTATGAATTGTTCTGTATCTACATATTTTACTCCTGTTTTCTTTAACTTTGGGCACTTGTTTGCATAGTGTCCCTTCTCATTGCAATTCCAACATTTGCATTCTTTAACCTTTTCTTCTTTAGTCTTAGACTTGTTTGCTTCTATAGGGTTTACATTTCTTCGTCTGAATTTTCTTTTATATCTAAACTTATTTCTTGTATCTTGATTATTCCTATATCGTTTGAATCTCTTTTTCTTATAGGATTTGTAATAAGGTTTTTTCTTATATTTCTTATACTTCTTATCTCTGTAGTTTCTCTCATACTTATCCTTATATTTCTTATGTCTTTTATGCCTTCTATACTTCTTTTCTTTTCTGTTATCATCGCATCCAAATATTAATCTACGCTCAGTAAATCCACATATTTCTCTTAATCCTATCTTTTTATCTTTTTTAATCTTTTGTCAGAACCGATATTCTTCGTGACTTTCTCATTAGATATGCTCGTAATACTCGTATTCTTTCTCCTAGGGTATTTTCCTTAGGTTCTAGTTGTACGTATTCTTTAGATATCTCAATATTGTATGGTACAGGCAAATGATCATAATATAACTGTTGATAAATTACTCCTTCTTCTGGTAGGAATCTATCTTCATAAAAGAATTTACTAAAGCTAATCGTATATTCTGGTAGTTTGTTTATCTTACAACATTTCATGTTATTCAGGTTCATGATAATCTCTGTTTTTCTTTCTGCTAAAACATTTTCTCTGGCTACTAACCATTTTTCTCCTAAGAATTCTCTTTTTAACAACAAATCAAATATCATTAACATTGATTTCCAATCTGTTGCGTAACTTAGTACTTCTCCTCTCAGTTGATATGCAATTGATTCTATCCAAGATATCTTTGCTTTTCGATTAAAGTTTTTGATATCAAATCATACATGTAATCTAAGTTTTCTGTTTGCGTGCTATTCATTAATGCAATATACATTCCTAAGTTCCAATCTGTTATTCTTCTTCCTACTTCTTGTTCATCATAAACATTATCTAAGTCTAGAAAATATCCGTTATAATTTACTCCTTGGGTCATTGATCCTACAAATTCTTTAAATTCACTCTTTGTCCTATAGGTATATGATCGTAGTCTGGTATTTCTTCTGTTTATTACTTCCAGATTTGGGTCTATTAGATCTTCTTCTGGATAGTCGTCTGCATCTTCGTTGATTATATTTTCTGATTCTACTTCGGTTTCTATGTGTCCATTGTAATCATCTTCTATATCACTGTCTGGTTCATCTTCTATTATTGCATTTACTCTTTTCATTTTCTCAGAAAGCTTCTATTATTTGGCTATTTTCTTTTACTATTTCCATATTCTCGTAGTTTTCTTCTTCCTCTATAAATTCTCTGCATGTAGTTCCCGGTCTGTCTGCTCATCAAGACTATTGCTTTTCGAGGTGTTTTCATCACTTAATTTAATCTTTCGGACTTTCTTTTTCCTTTCAATTCTTCTAATCGTTCTCTCGTAAATTGCATTTCTTCTCTAAGTTCTAATAGCTCCTGCTTTACTTCCTTAATTCTTCTTTAGTTTCTTTTAGTTCTTTTTTTTTGTTTCTTTTAACTCTACTTTAGTTTCTTTTAAAAGGGTTTGTGTATTCTTATATTTTCCTTTGTATTTTCTATACTTATTATACCATTACGCCAGTATCACTTGCTTTTAGATTCAGGTTTTCTTCCTTTAATTCATTTATCTCATTGTTCCTGTTTATCTAATCTTAGGTTTAGGTATTCATAAGTTGTTTTCTCCACTTCTTTTATGGGTGTCTTTACCTCTTTCAGCTTTTCTTCTTTTACTGATTTTGATCTTATAGGCTCATACTTATATCTTTCTTTTTCTATGATATCCTTTCCGTGAGTCTTTAAAAATGTAATCGCTCCAGGTTCCATTAGAATTTTCCTTCTTTGTTAAGCTTCGTTAGTCCTCCTAAAGCATCTATTACATCTTTCGGTAATTTTGGTTTTATTTTGCTTATATCTACCATTACTGGTATTTTACTTCTTCTCCATGCATCTATTGGCACTATTTCTGGTTTATGTATAGTAGTCTTTGCTATAGTCGTTTCTCTACTCGTACTAGCTTCCTCACTAGGTTCTTTTTGTTTTCCTTTACTCTTTTCTTCTAATAACATATTCAATTTTTCTAATATCAATTTAAACGTTGGTATTTCAGATACATTCCATAAGCTAGTTAATTCTTCCCTAATCATTTGCTGAGTTTTGTTCTGATTATCTCTTACTTCATTCATTAATGACAGTATATTTTTCATTTTTTCTTTTAATACAACTTCTTCCCATAACGCATCTATTTTTTCGTTATTACTCATAATCAGGATTATTTACTCGTTTCTTCCAACCATTTCCCATATCTATCCATATTTTGCTAAACTTTTCACATTGTTTTTCTAGTTGTTCTATATCCTTTTCTAATTTCATTTCTTTTGCGCTGTATTCAAGATATTTCAACTGGCTGTATATTTCTCCCGATAAGGCCAGTCTTTATAGTCTTTAATTTTTGTTTTTTCTTTATTATTTTTAGTTGTATATTCATAATTTAGTTATAAATCTGGTCTTTCCTTGGTCAGTTATCTCTATTCCATTATTATTTATCTTATAAGTAATCATAGTCAAAAAATCACTTCCTAATAATAATTCATTTAGGCTATCATATTCTATTACTCCGATATTGATCTTATATTCTAAGTCTTGAATCTTGAATCTTAAATTTATACTCTTAGTAATTATTATTTCTCTTTCATTTTCTGGGTAATTATAAGTCTGTGGCTCTATTATATTACACTCATTTTCATCTATTTTACTTATGTGTATAAAACTTTAATTGTCGCAGATTTATTTCGCTATTCCATCCATAGTTATCATGTTCTTGAATATTATAACTTTAATTTTTAATCTATTACTTTCTATGTTTATCAAATCTATTATTCTGGTTTTATTCTTGGTACATCCTTCAACGATTCTCTGGTTATACTTAGTCTAGATCCTTCTATTCGTGGTATTAATCTTCTAGATGGTGTAATCGTCGTTAGGTATTAAAATCCATAGTTATTTCTTCCGTATGGTAATCTTAGAGTTTTCTTTATGCTCTATCTGTTCGAGTATTTCTTTATACATTTTTGGTACTATGATATTCATTTCATGTTGTTTCTTTACATGGTGGTTTCCTGTTAAGGCGTATATCATCTTTGTTTCTATACTCATTACTTTACTTCCTGGTGGCATTTTTATTCCATCTAACTTATAATATAATGTTAAAGCTAAATCTTTATTCTCATCTTTTATCGATACACAAAAGTCTGGTTGTATTGTGAATTTTAACTTTTGATAAATTAAATTTCCTTTAATCACTGATATTAATGCATCTTGTAAATTTCCTAATATTCTATCATCTAATACGTAAATCTGTATAGGTGTGTCAATATTCTTTTGAAAATATGCTTTAATAGTAAATTCTACTCCTCCAAAGTAAATATTTTTATATTTCTTTGCTTCTTTAGTCGATAATTTAGCCAATTCTCTTTTAATTAATTCATCGGTAATTAAATTAATCTTAGTTCTACCATTAGTACTCATAGTATCAATTACATTTTCATGTTTCTGTGCTATATACCTTATTTCCTTATTTCTTTCAAACCACTTTGTTTTAAATATATTTTTTATAGATACTTCTTCTTTTTCATCTTGAATTTTCTGATATGTATCTGGTTTAAAACTTAATGTTTGACTAGTTCCTCCTTCATAAGTATTCATTTGATAATAAAGATCTTTAGGTTCTAACTTATCGTCCATATTTTAGTAAATCGATATATCTATATTGTTCTAACTTCTCTGTTTTTGTCTGTTCCTACGTACGAATTTAGCAGAATTCAGTAATTTGTACTATTTATCTTACAAAATTTATTTAATATGTATGACTTTTTAATTTAAATTTCAGTAACTCCAAAAAGTTTGAATTCTAAATTCATAAATTAGTTCGAATTCTAAATTCATAAATTTCAAATTATTACTTCTCTGCACGAATCATATTTATCCAAAAGTGAAAGAAATAATCCCCTTGATTATTTTCATTAATTGAAAGACTATATATACAAGTTACATATTTCCATAATAGGAGAATCTTATTCCTATTCTATTTCTAAATTCTTATTCTACCATAATTCTAACTATACAATTAAGGTAAGTGTATAACACTAATTAAGGTAACCTTTACACTACAATATACTACAAATATATATACCATATATACAATATTGTGTTGTCCACAATTCTGTATGATCTGGCCGAGAGGCCCACTGCCGAGAGGCCCAACAAGCCCACTGCATTGCTGCTTGCTGCTTAGGCCACTGCTTCAGTCCACTGATATACATGTGATATACACTGCTGTATATTCAGTGTATATCACATGTATATTGCTCTGTTTAACACACCCCCGCAGTCATAGCGGGAGGTTTTCGAACGCTGAGACTGTCCCTAAAATCTTCAAAGAGAACCGCTGGTAGACCCTTTGTAAAGATGTCTGCAATTTGATAACGAGACGGGACATGGCATACGCGAACTTGACCCTTTGCAACCTTTTCACTGACAAAGTGAATGTCCATTTCGATATGTTTGGTGCGTTGGTGTTGAACTGGGTTACCTAAAAGGTAGATGGTACTAATGTTATCGCAATATACCAAGGTTGCCTTTTGAATGGGACAATGAAGCTCCAAAAGCAAATTATGTAGCCAACATGATTCGGAGACCACATTCGCTACCCCTCGATATTCTGCCTCGGCACTTGAGCGTGATAGAGTTGCCTGACGTTTTGCTGACCAGGAGACCAAGTTGTTGCCAAGGAACATACAGTAGCCAGAAGTCGACCGTCTGGTGTCGGGACAACCACCCCAATCAGCATCCGTGTAAGAGACAAGTGTGGATATAGATGAAGGATACAAGTGCAACCCATAGTCTAGTGTCCCCTGAATATACCGAATGATGTGTTTGATTGCATTCATGTGTTCAACTCTGGGATCATACATGAATAAATACACCTGCTGAACCGCATATGTAATATCCGGTCTGGTAAAGGTAAGATACTGAAGGGCCCCTGCCAGACTGCGATAGCGGGTCGGGTCCTCGTATGGTGCACCTGCTGCGGCACTTAGCTTTGGGTTTGCATCAACTGGCGTGGAAGTGGACTTACAGGATGACATCTCAGCCCTCTCTATGATCTCAGCAGCATACTTTCATTGAGACAAAAACAAGCCACCTGAATGACGCTTGACGGCAATCCCCAAAAAATAACTCAAATGCCCTAAGTCTTTCATAGCAAACTCAGAACTGAGCATGGTCATGATAGACTGGCGCAAGGCATCGGAAGAGGCAGTCAAGATGATATCATCCACATACAATAAAATGTAGGTCAATGACGAACCACTGTGGTAGATGAACAAGGAATTATCTGACCTGCTGTGAGTGAACCCCATAGTTGAAACAAAGTCAGCAAATCGTGTATACCAGGCCGGTGGAGACTGCTTAACCCCATATAATGACTTCTTCAACAAACAGACATGATGAGGGCGGTTGGGATCCCTGAAACCCAACGGTTGATGCATATAGACTGTTTCCTTGAGATCACCATATAGAAAAGCATTATTGACATCCAACTGATGAATTGGCCAAGTCTTTGAAAGAGTCAAGCTAAGCACAGTGCGAATGGTAGCCGGTTTGACCACCGGACTAAACGTCTCACCACAATCAATTCCAACCTGCTGAGTCTTACCATCACCAATAAGTCGCGCCTTACGTCGAGCAAAGGACCCATCTGAATTCTCCTTATGAACAAAAATCCACATAGACCTGATAACATTAATACCATATAGACGGGGCATCAACTCCCACGTCTTATTATCAATAAGAGCATTATATTCATCAGTCATAGCAATTTTCCAATTAGGGTCATTTAATGCTGACACAGGATTGGGGGGCAAGGGGGATTTAGAGACATCAGAATATAAATTAAAATATCTTTTGGGTGTAAATATGCCCCGCTGACTACGAGTGACCGGTCTATAACTCGAGGAGGAAGTCAGGGAATTTTCTGGGGTCGGGACAGACGGGCGTGAGCGGTGGGCTCTTGGCCCAAATCAAGATAAGCGTGGTGTCGTCTGGATCAGTTCCTGAATTGGGCTGGACAGGCCCAATTGCAGGGACTGCTCGTAAATTGGAACCACTGCGGTGGCGGATCGTGGGCCCAGGCGATGGGCCCGCTGGAGGATTTTGGATGCGGGATATGTCCGAAAAATTCCGAATAATATACAGGGATATTTGGTCATCCAAAAAATTATACGACCTAGTCTCGGGAGTATGAACTTTGGTAAAAAGGAGTTGGGTTTCATAAAAAATGACATGGCGATTAATTATGATTTTCTTGGAGGATAAATCAAAACACTTATAACCACGATGATTCGACGGATAACCCAAAAATACACATGGGGTAGACCGAGCCTGAAGTTTGTTAATTGAGGTGGATGAGAATAATGGATAACACAAGCACCCAAAAATTCGAATATGAGAATAAGAAGGGTTCTTATTATATAGGGTTTTGAGGGGGAAGAATATGTCAGACCTTTAGAAGGAATTATGTTAAGAAGATATGTGGCCATTTGTAGAGCATGATGCCAAAAATATGGAGGTATGGAGGCATGGATTAAGAGAGTTCGGACAATGTTATTTATGGAACGAATTTTACGTTCGGCTTTCCCATTTTGTGAAGACGTATGAGGACACGAAAACTTAAAATTTATCCCATTATTAGCATAAAATTCCCAAAACTCCCTATTGTCATACTCTTTCCCATTATCACATTGAATATTTTTTATTTCTCTTTCGAATTGAGTACGAATGAACGCTCTAAATTTGATGAAGACGGAAAACACTTGTGATTTAGTCGCAATTGGAAACGTCCACAAAAATCTAGAATAATCATCTAAAAGAGAACATAATAGCGATGACCCAATGAACTAAGAACAGGAGATGTCCATAAGTCGCTATGAATAATGTCAAATGGCATCGAAGTAAGAGAATTGGAGTCTACACCTCATGAGATGACTCCCCGTCTTGAAATCCTTCACAGAGAAACCGAAAGGATCAAATTCAACAGAAATAGAATTGTCATTTGTGAATTTTCGGACAGACACTAAATTTTTAATCAATTTAGGAGCATGTAAAGTATTTTTCAAGAGGAGTGGTGGATTGGAGGGAGACAACGTTTTCTGACCATACCCTAGAATTGGAATAGAACTGCCATTACCAATAATTATCTCCCGAGGGGTGCTCAAATTGGAATAAGATGAGAGAGTACCTGATTCGGAAGTTATGTGAGTAGTGGCACCGGTGTCCATATACCAATTTGGGTCCGGTTGAGATAACTCTAGTGTGTGCATTGCGGCCTCGATATCGGTTTGAGTGGGGCCTGCTGCATGATGGGCTTGCAGAGGTCGGGGCCCAAGAACTCCTGTCCGTGGTGTAGCTGGGTAGTAGCTTCTGTTGCTACCGTTGTTGGGCCACTGGCCAGTGGGCCACCACTGCTGGGTATTGGGCCTAGACTGTTGGCCAGCCCACTGGCCGCTGGAAACTGCTGCTGGATGGTACGGGTTCCACTTCCATGGGCCCCAATACTGGGCCCAGGGGGGTGGTGGGCCACTGTACCCTGGATGGGACCCACCGCCTGCTTGCTGACCACCGGAACCGCCACTAGAACCACTGCGTTTGCCCCCGCGGTTTTTGTTATTATTTTTGCGATTATTTTTGCCGCCACCATTATTATGGTTTTGGCCCGAATTATTCACAAAACCCGAAGAACTAGGAGAGGATGCCACCATGACGACTGGGCTTGCTCCGGTAGCCGCCTTTTTGGTCAAACCGGCTTCTTCCAACGTAAGCATGGAGCGGGCTTGATAGAAGTCGGGAAGAGGGTTGCTTTGACGAAGGAGAGTTCCAACACCATTATAGGCCTCCGAAAGATCGACAACCAACTGTAGAACTAGACGATTATTTATTATTGGTGCGCCAACATTACGGAGTTGATCTGTCAACTCCTTCAGTTTCTTGCAATATGCAGAAACGTTCGGAAATTCGTCCATTCGAACGAGAAAGAATTCATGCTCGAGTGTGACGACATGTGAATGCTGGTTGTCTTGGAATATGTCACGCAATCTATTCCATGCAGCCATAGCCGTGGTATCCGGCTCAATAATCGTCTGTAGAAGGTCCACTGATATAGTGGCGTAGATCCACCGGAGAACGGTAGCATCAAGTGTAATCCATAACTCAGGATCCTCCGCAGGAAGGGGTCTAGCGGTAGGAATGATGTGATGAAGAACTTGATAAGAGATAGCGTGAATTTTAAACAACTCCGCCCACGTCGCATATTGGACGTTTTCCATCTCAAGGACAATAGGGATATTGCTCTTGATATTGGACACCGTGAGGGCAGGGTGATAATTGTTCTTAGACATATTGGAAGAACAAAGAAGAAAGGAAAATTTAAGAGAGGTGTTTTTGAGAGCGGAAGACGAATTTTTTTGGAAGAGAACACCCGAGGGGGGGGGTGTCTCGGCCAAAGGGAGGACAAAAGATGAGAGAAAAACTTTTGTTTAGACCTAGTCTCTTGATACCATGAAATAAATAATCCCCTTGATTATTTTCATTAATTGAAAGGCTATATATACAAGTTACATATTTTCATAATAGGAGAATCCTATTCCTATTCTATTTCTAAATCCTTATTCTACCATAATTCTAACTATACAATTATGGTAAGTGTATAACACTAATTAAGGTACCTTTACACTACAATATACTACAAATATATATATCATATATACAATATTGTGTTGTCCACAATTCTGTATGATCTGGCCGAGAGGCCCACTGCCGAGAGGCCCAACAAGCCCACTGCACTGCTGCTTGCTGCTTAGGACACTGCTTCAGTCCACTGATATACATGTGATATACACTGTTGTATATTCAGTGTATATCACATGTATATTACTCTGTTTAACAAAAAGATTCTTTGGTCAAAGCTGATAGTTTTTTTGTTATATTTGTAGGAGTGAAATCAGTGGAGATAAACAGGAAACAACAAAAGGTGACAGTAACAGGATATGTGGAAGCAAACAAGGTGTTAAAGAAGGCAAAGTCAACCGGGAAGAAGGCAGAGATATGGCCATATGTCCCCTACAACTTGGTTGCCCAGCCCTATGCTGCGCAATCTTATGACAAGAAGGCACCTCCTGGCTATGTCAGGAGGGTCGAACAAAACCCAACCACCGGAACAGTTGTAAGATTCGATGACCCTGCTTACGTCACCATGTTTATTGATGACAACCCTAATACTTGTTCCGTCATGTAATTACTAGTAATATTCTGAAGAGAAAGCTAATGGAAGTTGGCATGAGAAAACACAAAAGTGTAGAAATTTGGAAGTTTTTATGCGGGGATGGAGTTGAAATGTTTTTTCTTGAGTTAAGAGTCTATCAGAAACAACTTCTCACATACCTCCAACACGATGTAGAGGTAAGATTTGCATACACTCTATGAAATTACATCGGGTATATTATTGTCGTTGTTGTTGGGGGTTGAAATGGTTAGTTACTGTGTAAGTTTTGCATGGGTGTTAATGAGTTTTGGGTTGGGTTTTTTGATACAATCTTGGAGTGATTGAGCCTATCTACTACTTGTAGTAATAGAATGTTGCATTGTCATTTTGAATGTCCTTTTTTTGTTTGTTTTGTTTTATTTTTTATTTACTGTGTAAATGAATTTTATATTATCAAATTATCTAAAATTTAATTATATATAATTATGCATAAGAAGTGAAACTAATTACCGGAAAAATAAAACAGTTTGTTACTGAAACAAGTTAAAATACATTAAGGGGTCATTTTGGTTCATGGCGGGATATATAAAGAAAAGTAATCTCGATCGGAATATGAAATATGAGATTATTTAATTCCATGTTTGATTGGATTTTTGCTTCTGCTTAAGTAATCCTAGGATCATTTATACCATAATTGTGGTGTTATTTTTGTGCCACACTCAATGCGGATAACAAACTTAGAATTATTAATCCTTAGATAAGCAACACAATGACAAAGATGCCTTCTTCAAAGTTCTTCCAAAGTCCTTTTAGAGAGCAAGGTTAAAATTAAAAATAACCAAATTTATGTAGTATTTAAAGCTAAATACATGTTTTATAGTATATTCAATACATCTTAATTTAAGTTTTATAAATCAAATATCTATCAATAAAAATATAATCATTACATAATCTCATTACTAATTAATTTTCGTATTATATAATTCACACGCTATAATTTTAATACAACTTGTTCTCAAATCAAATCATCTTTACGGTGTAAAAATAATGGGAGTTAAATCTTCTTTTGGGTACACAATGTTAGTACTATGCATTTGTTATATATGTTATGGTTTATGGTTTTCTTTTTAATGTAGACTAGGTAGGGTGATGAGTATTTTATATCACAGCAAAGCGTCCGTTAACGTTCACTATCTCCTATTGCTACAAAATATAATTGGGTCCAACACCTATGATTTGAGTAGCAATTTTTGGGTTTGGATTGTGGTGAGGACAGGAGTCAGGAGAGGTGTAGTCCTTTCAAGACCAAAAGAAAGCAAATTGAATATAGTTCCAATTTGATAATGTAATTAAGACCATTTTCTTCTCTTAACATTTCCAATTTGTTTTAAAATATCTCTTTCTTTTTGTAAATATTCATATGATCTTCCAAACATTAAATTAACCACCTTACTAATACCCTTGTGCCCGACTTAGCGGGGCAGATATAGCCTTTCGGCTACGGGTTTATCAAAAAAAGGCAGCCCGGTGCACTAAGCTCCCGCTATATGCGGGATTCGGGAAAGGGTCGGACCACAAGGGTCTATTGTACGCAGTCTTACCTCACATTTCTGCAAGAGGTTGTTTCCACGGATTGAACTCATGACCTTCTGGTCACATGGCAACAACTTTACCCAGCTACGAGTTTATCTAAACCCATAATTTTATTACAATGAACTCAATACTGAAAATCTTAAAAATTAAATCCATTAAATTTAAATTTTAAATTTGCACGTCAGCGACTTAAAACTTGAGCAAAGACGTAAAGCAAACATTTTCCAGAGCGTTACACATACTACGCTTGCAACTGGAATGAAGGTGGTAACTGTTAAATATACATCCGATATACTCAATATACATGTGTATATCAGATGTATATTTGGTATATGAAGCCTCGGGTATGTATAGTTGGCAGCCCACGGTTTGGGTTGTGTTGTAATAAATATTGTTGCAGTATTTTAGGGTAAATATTATATTAATTAGTGTTGTACACTTACCATAATGATAGGAGTCTTGTACTACTAGAATAGGGTTTTGGTATTAGAATAGGAATAGGCTTCCTATGTTGGAAAATTGTATATTGTATATATTCTCTTTCATTAATGAAAATAATCAAGAGATTATTTCTTTCATGGTATCAAGAGACTAGGTCTAAATTGCTTCCACCTTTGTTCTCCAAATATTTCTCTCGGTTTTTGTGCCTATTCTAGGCCAAACCTGCCTCGATTTCCGTCCCCCTTCACCGGAATTCGTGTTAAAATTTTACCTCCACTCTTCCCTCCAATCCCTTTGTTCTTTCGTTATGTCAAGGAATACGTTTCATCATGCCCTCACTGTTTCTAACATCAAGAACAACATCCCTATTGTTTTTTAGATGGAAAACGTCCAATATGCGACATGGGTAGAATTGTTTAAAATTCACGCTATCTCCCATCAAGTCATCTATCACATAATTCCTCCCACAACCCCTATTCCCGCGGAGGATCCTCATTTATCGATTACTCTTGATGCTACCGTTATCCAGTGGATTTATTCCACTATTTCAGTCGACCTCTTACAGACGATCATTGAGCCGGACACTACGGCTATGGCTACTTGGAATAGATTGCATGATATATTCCAAGATAACCAACATTCACGTGTTGTCACCCTCGAGCAAGAATTCTCTCAAGTCCGCATGGAAGAATTTTCGAACGTTTCTGCATATTGCAAGAGACTCAAGGAGTTGGCAGACCAACTCTGTAACGTCGACGCACCTGTGACAAATAATCATCTGGTTCTACAATTGGTTGTCGGCCTGTCTGAGGCTTATAATGGCGTTGGGACGCTCATTCGTCAAAGTAACCCATTTTCCACTTTTTATCAAGCTCGCTCTATGCTTACTTTGGAAGAGGCCGGTTTGGCTAAGAAGGCAGCTACTGGTGCGAGCCCCGTAGTCATGATGACGTCCTCCACAAATTCTTTGGGGGTTGTTGATAATTCGGGTCAAAACTGTGCTCACGGTGGCGACAAAAATAATCGTAAAAACAACAGAAAAAATCATAGCGGCAAACACGGCGGTTCCGGTGGTGTTAACGGCGGCAGCGAGTCCAACTCCATTAGCAGTGGGCCACGGCCCAACTAGTCCCAGCCTTGGGCCAACTAGCCGTGGGCAGTGGCCCAACTGCCACTGGTCTCCAGTTCCACCGTATCCAGTCGCAGGCAAGTGGGCTGGTCAGCCCATCTCTCCGCCCAACATGCAGTGGCCATCTTTCGGTAACCCCTCTGGGCCGAGGCATCAAGCAGGGGTGTTTGGGCCTCGGCCTCCGCATGCCCATCATGCAGTAGGCCCCATTCCTACTAACATCGAAGTCGCGATGCACACACTTGGATTGAATCCTCCGGATCCGAACTGGTACATGAACTCCGGCGCCACTACACACATGACATCCAACGAAGGTACTCTCTCGTCTTATTCCAATTTGAGCAGTACTCGTGGTATAATTGTTGGTAATGGTAATTCAATTCCAATTCATGGTTATAGTCATACAACTTTGTCTCCCCCCCCTACCTACCCACCCATTGTCTTAAAAATACCCTTCATGCCCCTAAATTGATTAAAAATTTGGTGTATGTCCGTAAATTCACCACTGATAACTCTGTTTCTATTGAATTTGATCAATTTGGGTTTTCTGTGAAGGATTTCAAGACGTAGAGCCATCTCATGAGGTGTGATAGTAGGGTAGATCTTTATCCTATCACAACACATTCCGGTTTCTCAAGTCAAGTCGTGCCATCAACTTTTGCAGCCCTTGCTCCTTCCTTGTGGCATGCTCGTCTAGGTCATCCGGGGTCGTCTGTTTTGTCTTCCTTTGATACAAATAAATTTATTTCATGTAAGGGTACGAATAGTACTCCGAATTGTCAATCTTGTTCATTAGGAAAAATTGTTAAGTTGTCATTTGTAGACTCTAATTCTCATACTTCAATGCCATTTGATATTATTCATAGTGATCTATGGACGTTTCATGTACTTAGTTCTTTGGGTCATCGGTATTATGTTCTCGTTTTGGATGATTATTCTAAATTTTTATGGACTTTTCAATAGCAAAAAAAATCTCAAGTTTTTTCCATTTTCTTGAAATTTAGAGTATTCATTAGAACCCAATTCGAACGAGAAATAAAAAATATCCAATGTGATAATGGCAAAGAATATGACAATGGGGTGTTTCGGGAATTTTGTATAAATAATGGGATCAATTTTCATTTTTCTTGCCCTCATATGTCTTCACAAAATGGGAAAGTCGAACGCAAAATTTGTACCATTAATAACATTGTCCGCACTTTATTGATTCATGCTTCCATACCCCCGTCCTTTTGGCATCATGCTCTACAAATGTCTACATATCTCCTTAACATTCTTCATTCCAAAGGTTTGACATATGCGTCCCCCCTTCAAATTTTATATAATAAGACTCATTCGTATTCACATCTTAGGGTCTTTGGGTGCTTGTGTTATCCACTATTTTCAACCACCACCATTAACAAACTTCAGGCCCGGTCTACCCCATGTGTGTTCTTGGGTTATCCGTCAAATCATCGTGGTTACAAATGTTTTTATTTATCTTCTAATAAAATCATCATTGGTCGCCATAGTAATTTTTGATGAATCCCAATTTCCGTTTTCTAAGGTTCGTACTCCCGTGCCTAGTTCGTATAATTTTTTGGATGATATATCCCCGTATATTTTCACCATTTACTGGACATGTCCCGCACCCCAAATCTGGCGGCGAGCCCACTGCCCGTTGGTCCTCCCGTACCATCCTCGTTTTCAGTTCTGGGTCCAAAAATTGGGCCGCCTATTCTGCCCAGTTCCAGTTACTGCTCCGGATCCAATCCTGGCCCAGTTCATGTGTCCAGTTCAGGCCCTAGTTCTCGATATGGGCTAGCAGGCCCACTGCCTGCTGGCCAGTCCGTACCGTGTCCCAAAATATCCCAAAATTCGCTCAATTCTCCACCGATCAACGACCAGTCACTCGTAGTCAACGGGGTATTTTTAAAGCAAAAATATATTTTAATTTAAATTTTAATGTTCTTAAATCCCCTCTACCCCATAACCCCGTGTCGGCTTTAAATGGCCTGAATTGGAAAATTGTTATGACCGAAGAATATAATGCTATTATTGATAATAAGTCGTGGGAGTTGGTTCCCCGTTCATCTGGTGTTAATATTATTCGGTCCATGTGGATTTTTGCTCTTAAGGATAATTCTGACGGTTTGTTTACGAGGCATAAGGCTCGTCTTGTAGGTGATGATAAGACTCAGCGAATTGGTGTGGATTGTGGGGAGACATTTAGTCCGGTGGTCAAGCCAGCTACCATTCGCACAGTGCTCAGCTTGGATTTTTCGAAAGCATGGCCTATTCATCAGTTAAATGTGAAGAATGTTTTCCTACATAGTGATCTCAAGGAGACAGTTTACATGCATTAGCCCTTAGGGTTTAGGGATCCCAGATATCCTCATCATGTCTGTTTGTTGAAGAAGTCCTTATATGGGCTTAAGCAGTCCCCACGTGTTTGGTATAAGAGGTTTGCAGACTATGTTTCGACTATTGGGTTCTCTCACAGCAGGTCTGATAACTCATTGTTCATCTATCATCGTGGTTCTTCCTTGGCATATATACTATTATATGTGGATAATATTATCTTAACTGTCTCTTCTGATGCATTACGCCGGTCTATCATGACACTACTCAGTTTTGGGTTTGCTATGAAATACTTGGGGCCCTTGAGTTAGTTTTTGGGGATTGCTGTTGCTCGTCATGCAGGTGGGTTATTCTTATCATAGAGAAAGTATGTAGCTGAGATGATTGAGAGGGCTGGGATGTCATCTTATAAGTTCACTTCCACTCCGGTTGATACTAAACCCAAGTTGGGTGTTGCGACTGGCTCACCTTATGAGGATTCGACCCGCTATCATAGTCTTGCAGGGGCCCTTCAATAACTTACATTCACGAGATTAGATATTACGTATGTCGTACAGAAGGTGTGTTTGTTTATGTATGATCCTAGGGTTAAGCACATAAATGCACTCAAATGCATTATTATGTACATCCAGGGGACACTTGACTATGGCTTACATTTATATCCGTCGTCGACATCTACTCTTGTCTCGTACACATATGCTGATTGGGGAGGCTGTCCGGATACCAGGTGGTCTACTCCTGGCTATTGTATGTTTCTTGGTAATAACTTGGTCTTATGGTCTGCAAAGCGTCAATCGACATTGTCCCGCTCTAGTACAGAGACCGAGTATCGAGGGGTAGCCAATGTGGTCTCTGAATCGTGTTAGTTGCACAATCTTCTTTTAGAGCTTCATTATCCTATTCAGAAAGCTACCTTGGTTTACTGTGATAATGTTAGTGCTATCTATTTGTCTGGGAATCCGATTCAGCACCAGCGCACTAAACATATAGAGATGGACATTCATTTTGTTAGCGAAAAGGTAGCCCATGGACAAGTACGCGTCTGCCATGTCCCTTCCAGATATCAGATTGCCGACATCTTTACAAAGAGTCTTCCCTATGTCCTTTTTGAAGATTTTAAGGACAGTCTCAGCGTTCGAAGACCGCCCGCTATGACTGCGGGGGTGTGTTTAATATACCTCTGATATACACAATATACATATGTATATCGAATGTATATTTGGTATATGAAGCCTCGGGTATGTATAGTTGGCAGCCCACGGTTTGGGTTGTGTTGTAATAAATATTGTTGTAGTATTTTAGGGTAAATATTATATTAATTAGTGTTGTACACTTATCATAATTATAGGAGTCTTGTACTATTAGAATAGGGTTTTGATATCAAAATGGGAATAAATTTCGTATGTTGGAAAATTGTATATTATATATATTCTCTTTGAAAAAAGAAATAATGAAAAAAAATGGAAAACGGAGAAAAGACAATAAAATGAGTAAACCTTGTTCTTTTCCCTATGATCTTTTATTTTCAATCTCTTTCAAATCAAATGTCTACAAGTGAATATTTTAGTTACCAAAAAGAAAAAGTCTTCAAGTTAGAATTTTATGATGTTCTGTATGATCCAAGACCATCGAAGATGAAAGTTCTAGATCATAGAATAGTAATTATTATGCGTTATAAATATTTCTTTTCAGGGTAATTAGCTATCTTTTCTAATGGCTAAAGAAAAACTATTTTACGGCTAAGTTTATAGTTGGTCAAATTAGCTTATAAACATTTATTGAACTATCTACGCATTTGGTAAATATCAAATTCTTTATAACCCAAAATTAACTAAAAGTCATAAGTTAGTCTCTCATAACTTATGATTTACAACTTATAGCATTTTCTATTTGACAATTGTTTTTATGAATTTATCCCTAAGATCTTTCATAATCTTCAAATATATATATATATATATATATATATATATATATATATATATATGCGCTCAACTTATTACTAGAGGTGCATGATGTGTCAAGATGAGCTCAACTTATTCAAATACTAACTTAAGTCGTGAGAGTTATTCAAAATTATAATATTAAAAGGCTCATGATTGGACTGTTGAGTGGAACGATAATCCAACATATTATATATATATCTTTTTTTTTTTAAAATAGAATTGAGTTTAAATTAACCTAAAAGCTTGTTTCAAGTGGTAATTAATGATTGCCTAAGGTTAAATTGTAGTATGATTTGTACGCATATCAACTATCTAACTCTTGCTATACAATATTAACGAGGATTAAGATGTCCCAACAACTTCTTGTTTTCTAATTTGATTTCAATAATCTAAAAAAATACTTGGGATGTCCTTGTCTATTCGTATTTATTTGTTTTAAGAAAAAGTTAGGTATTTAATCAATTAGCAAAGGTTAAAAAAAAATCTTGGCCGTTCGCAAGATAAGTCATGCACAATTTCTGTACTAAATCAAAGGCACCATACATCCCAAAGGATTGAAGGAGACAAATGGAAGAAATATCTCTTAGATTTCTGGTTTTTATTATCAAAGTACCGTTTTTATAAATTGCTTTGAAGCAGTTTGTTATTACGTGGCACTAAAAATAAATATTCACGCAACAATATCTACACTTGCTGTTAGTGAAACTGGTCAAGTCAAGTATATTAATTCAAACTAAACAGGCCCCAACTTAATAGTGTTGTAGCCTGTAGGGGTCGTATTAGTGTTATTCTTTCTTCTCTAAATTACCATTTATAAAAGAAAATTTTGTATTATGAAGATTTATCAATGAATTGATAAGTTTTATGTTACTTGTCAACATATAAGATGGCGAGGAAGGAGGCAAAGCTAGTGGTTACGGCGGCGAAAACGGCAGCTTTTGAACACATGTATGTGGAATTAGAGGAAAAAGGCGGGGATAAGAAGTTGTACATACTAGTCAATGCGAGGTAGAGGAGGACCCGCGATTTGGATCACGTGAGGTGCATCAAGGACGAGGATGACAAAGTACTGGTGGAGGACGCACGTATTAGATGGAGGTGGCATTCTTACTTCCATAAACTCTTGAACGAAGAAGGAGATAGAAACATTGTGCTGCGAGATCTGAAGTAATCCGGAAGGTATCGGGATTTTGGATAGTGTAGGAGTATTAAGGTTGAGGAGGTTAAGGGTGTTGTTCGCAGGATGCGCAGGGGACGAGCGACCGGGTCTGATGAAATTCCAGTTGAATTTTGGAAGAGCGCAGGCAGGGCAGATTTGGAGTGGCTGACTGAGTTGTTTAATGTCATTTTTAAGACGGCAAGAATGTCCGAAGAATGGAGGTGGAGTACAATGATTCCTTTGTACAAGAACAAAGGTGACATCTAGAGTTGCAACAACTATAGGGGTATCAAGCTGCTAAGCCACACTATGAAAGTTTGGGAAAGAGTCGTGGAGATGAGGGTGAGAAGAGGCGTGTCTATTTTCGAGAACCAGTTTGGATTCATGCCGAGGCGTTCAACTACAGAAGTCATTCATCTTATTAGGAGGTTGGTGGAGTAGTATAGGGAGAGGAAGAGAGACTTACATATGGTTTTCATCGACCTCAAGAAGGCATACGACAAAGTCCCTAAGGAGGTTCTATGGAGATGTTTGGAAGTTAGAGGTGTACCTGTGGCATATACTAGAGCAATCAAGGATATGTATGATCGAGCCAAGACTAGGCTACGAACAGTAGGAGGAGACTCGGAGCACTTTCCAGTGATGATGGGCCTGCACCAGAGATCAGCTCTTAGCACATTCTTATTTGCCTTAGTGATTGATGGACTGATACGAAAAATTCAAGGGGATGTGCCATAGTGTATGTTATTCGCAGATGACATAGTCATGATTGATGAGACTCACAGCGGAGTGAACGCTAAGCTGGAGGTTTGGAGACAGACTCTGGAGTCTAAAGGGTTCAGGCTGAGTAGGACCAACATAAAATACTTGGAGTCCAAGTTTAGTAACGGGAGCGACCTTGAGACAAGCGTGGTGGTGAGGCTTGGTAAGGTCATTCCAAAGAAATGAAGCTTCAAGTATCTCGGGTCTATTATCCAAGGGGATGAAGAGATTGATGACGATGTCACACATTGTATTGGTGCAGGGTGGATGAAATTGAGGCTCTCATCTGGAGTCTTGTACGATAAAAAGTTGTCACCAAAACTTAAAGGAGTTCTATAGGGTAGCGGTTAGACAAACTATGTTATATGGGGTGGAGTGTTGGCCAGTCAAGACTTCGCACATCCAAAAGATAAAAGTCGCGGAGATGAGGATGCTGAGATGGATGTGGGCATATAAGGAGGGATATGATTAGAAATGATGATATCCGAGACAGAGTGAGAGTGGCCTCGGTGGAGGATAAGATGCGGGAAGCGAGGTTGAGATGGTTCGGGCATGTGCAGAGGAGAGGCACAAATGCCCCAGTGTGGAGGTGTGAGAGGTTGGCTATGGACGGGTTTAAGAGGGTAGAGGTAGGCCAAAGAAGTATTGGGGAGAGGTGATTAGACGAGATATGGCGCAGGTGCAACTTACTGAGGACATGACCTTAGATAGGGGGTTGTGGAGGACACATATTAGGGTAGAAGGTAGTTGAGTGTACGCTTACATACTGGTAGTTGTAGTATTATTATGGTAGCTCTGCTTAGCCTATCATACTAGTAGGCGCAGTATTGTTTTATAGTCCCATATCCTTTGATTTCTGTTGTTGTATGTTCGTTTGTGTGCTTTGTTTATCTTATTTACCTGCGTTAGTTACTGCTTCTTCTTTTTTCAGAATGTTTTATCATGGCTTATTCGCTTTTGTTACTCTCATTTTCATACTACTTTAAATTTCTTGTTTGGGTCTGACCGTTTCTCTTGTTGTTTGTGCCTATGCTGTGTCTTGAGCCGAGGGTCTTTCGAAAACAACCTCTCTACTTACCAAGGTAAAGGTAAGGTCTGCGTACACATTGTGGACTTCACTGGGTATGTTATTGTTGTTGTTGTATGTTACTTGTCAACGTGTTGTAACCCTCCTCCTTTATAGGGGCTTAGGATCGATCGGCAATAGGAGAAGCTCACACAGATGTAATTTTATCAAAGAAAAATCATCACATAAAATGTCGCAAGTGGTTTTCATAAATCATATATTAGGTCAGACAATTTCCCAAAATTTTCAAATGATTGATGCTTTTTCCTTCAATTTCTATACTCTTTTGTGTTACTATAATTTTCTACTATCCCTCTTGTTAGCTGCAGAGATGGAAATATATAGTGCCAATGTGGACAATTCAAGTTGCAAACATAATCATAATGACCCAATTTCAACGTCTCTCACACATTGGATTTAAAATGGATACTAATGCACCAATATTATAAAGATAAAAGTTGTCCACAAGTAAAAGTTTGCTCCTTAACTTGCAAAAACAGTCAAAGTTTGACACCTGAGCTTGAAAAACTCTATTAATAGTCTGCTTTAATGTTTGTTTCCTTTAACTAATCCTCGGTATTCATTTCACTATTTCAGTATATTCATTAGACTTATTGTAGTTAGATTAACTTTTATGTTAGTCATCAACTTACTGCAATCCTCCTCCTTTATTCAGGTTGGAGCATAAACAATAATTTCTCACATAGGCAAAGTTATATGTTGACAAATAAAGCACATTTCACTTTCTCACTTACCTTCAATCTGTAATGCAGTTTAGTATAAACACCGAGTAATATGTTTCTTACTTGAAAATATAAGAGGATATAAAACATCAAAACAAGTACACAAATTGATGCCATTGGATGTACTTGGTACTACTAGACTAAGTCACATGAAGATGATTCACAACAATTACATAAGCAAATAGACCTCAAGATTCAGAAACATAACACAAGTTGCAATTCAATGGGTGCATGTATCTCACACTAAAAATCCCACAGGATATGCTTTAAACCATTTGCATAGTCCTTCAGAATAGTGAATGTAGTGGGTCCAAGAGCGTCACAATATTTTATCAAAATCCTATTATAGCGTATGCATTATTCAATTATATTGCTCAAGACAGTTAAAAGTGGAAAAGAGGCCAGGTGGAACGCACTCAAGGATGTGGCGTAACGGTTAATGAAGTCGGTGAAAATCATGAAAGGCTAGAGTTCAAATTTAGTATAAACAAAAATGTGTGGGTGATTTTTCCGATCTGCCTAAACCTCAGTATGTAATTTAGCAAAATTACGCATTATTTGTGTTGATGGCAAATTAGCAGGTACCCAGGGAAAACTGGCCCCGATACAGCTGTTATAAAATACTAACAAGGAGGCCAAAGGGAATGACCCAGACTGTTTTTTACTACACGTTGCATAGTATATACATGATGCTTCATTGAGGTCAGTGATAAACAGGGGTGTAACATTTAATTCCAACAGTATACATGAAAATTATACAAGATTTTCAAGCATTTTGAACATGAATCCTAGTTTGCATATACTTCAATAAAATAAAACAGTCAGTTAATAACTTCGATTATCAGCTAAAGAATGATCCCAGAAAGTTGGCACCTTGAGGCCCTCCTCACCACCAAGTAAAGTTGCATCTTGTATGGTGAAGGCCTGTGGTTCTGACTGACTGAGTCAAGAAACTGTCACCTTTTGCTGTCTTCATTCAAACTAATTCCGGGGTAAAAGACACTACTGAATAACTTTTGACAAAGACTTTATAATTCTAATCTGAATTCATTCCTACTTCACTAAGGGTTAATTATCATGTTATAGTTCAAGAACTCTTGAAACATTGCCAGAACCCATACATACATGGACACTAGACACAGCATCTAAAGGGGAGTCATTTGAATGTCGCAATAACACTAAAAATTTGGCAGTACTTGGCTTCAGAAATGGCAACTAAAAAATGAACTCCACATAACTCGCCTTAAAAGAGAAGTATATACCGGAAAGCCACACCCAATTTCACAAATAACCACCCTCTTCTGCCGGAGAAACGCCACAGGCCAAAACCCCACTGCAGCCAACAGAGCATATTTTAACTATGTTGCCCGGACACTCCAAACTGCTCCCGCACCTATGTAGGATACTCAAGAAATGCACTACTGGAGGATCCGACACACACAACATAGCCTTTTAACACCCCACTCTACGAAGATACTCAAAAATCAAAAGCACAAATCTATATTGAAGATCATTCAAGTGTAAGAATTTAGTCCAAAGCCATTATTTAAAGATTACTGTAATATAATTTAAAGCCAAAAATCTTCTTCTCTTTTCCTTTTTCCATCTTTGTGCAAACTCAAAAATGGCTAAAGATTGGAAGTTTTGGGCCAAAGCTAGATTCTTACAAGGACTACTAATTTTTACCAGTGCATTTGTTTTTCCACAATCTCAAGAATGTGAAAACCAATTCTTACAGACCTATTATAACACATGAAATTAAGCACAATATATAACAATGATATGGCATAGGAAGTGTATTTGCAGAGATGGAGAAAGTGAGAATAGAAGCTGCAATGGATTCAGCAGTGTGAGTGGTGATGGATGGTGGATGAAGAAAATAAAGGAAGTAGGTAAAAGAAAGTGGGGAACAAACGATTTAAGCGGTAAATACAAGTGTCAAGAGAGTGCATTGCCACATTTAACACAAATACAGTTCTCCTGATGAGGGCATTTTAGAGTAATTCAGGGGTAGTAAGACCCCCGTAAAATATAAGTGCAAATCCGGAACAAATCTCAGATGTAATTATGCATGATCTATAAGTGAACACTAAATTAATATAACACTCATTTAAATAGAACCTTGTAGTAGGGATATCATGTTCATTCTATCAATACATATTTTGTCAAGATAAGTGTAGAAAGGTGGTACCAAAAGAAACAGAAAAAAAGTGACAGGTGGATATAGAGGAAGGATGAGGGTTAAAATCTCAAATATTTACACCTATCGGCAGACTAAAGACGGAACTTAATTACCACCACAGATATTTGAATTTATTTTCTTGTGGCGTGCACGGAGCCAAGGCAATAGTGCAACGCCAATCGGGCGTGTGAACGCCCCAATAACAAGCTAGAAGATGCAGCAAACAATCAGGTTTAAGGGTGTACCATAGATGCAAGACATGTAGAGTGGGGGCATTTTTGAAGCTTTGCAAACAGCGATTCATAGAAGAATTCTATGCATGTCATTTCACTTTTGTTCTCAACTACTTTCTCATATTGTTGTTGCAAATTAACCTACAAAGATTGTATTGGCCCCAATATTAGAGCTCGGAAAACTAAGATCCTATTTCCAGAACTCCTAGTCAATGTAGGAGTTTTACATGTGTTTCCATGCATATAGGCAATAATACTATAAGAGCTCAAGAAAATTCGATGGACCAGCAGACACTAACAACAGCCCATTCACCATGGAAACGTGTAGAACTGTGTTTTCATGAGTTCTCAGTTTGTTTATTTCCACAAACAAGGCACGTATAGAAGATAGTTTGCCCTTCATCAGCGGATCTAATCTGTTCAGAGAAGCAAGATGTGTTAGAATTGGATAACATGAAAGGCTAGGCAGCAAAAGGCAAAGATCCGGGAAGAATACGAACAAACGCAAAGGAAGATTTACCTGTCTGGCTATGTATGACATGCCTAAATGCTGACAACCTTTACATTTTGCATTATAATCCTGTAAAAACATAAACAACCATTTTAACAAAAGAACATGCAAACACAAGGCATGTTATTGGATACTGCAAATTGCACTAACCATTTGCTTTAGTTCCTTCTCTTCTTCAAGATCATCAAATGAAGATATGCCCAATTCCCTTCTAATAGCCTACGAAAACAACTATTATATGCTCAGAAGACATGTCAGCAAAAAAATGACAAAGAACATAGACAGGCTTCCTGCCATCCAGAATTTTTCCCAAGGCATTAGTATATCGAAAATACTAGTCTAAGGACTGGTTTGGCCATAAAAATTATTCACTTTTTCCCAGAATAACTTCTCCTTTTTTTGAAAATCAGCTTATAACTTCTCAGTTTTTGAAAATCAGTGTTGGGCCATGAAAATTCCAAGTCTAATTTGAAGTTGTATTTCAAATTTGAAAAACAGCCTATAACATGTTTTCCAACTCACTTTTCACTTTTGAAATTGAAAGAATGAACATTATTCCAAATATTCTTTGCAAAAAATATAACCGAACACAACTCCATCTTCAACTCCAACTCCATAAATTCCAAATAAAGGGAAAATATTTAGAATTGATCGCCAAATGCCTACTAAAAAAGTTTTTTCCTCCAAGTATTTTGCATTCTTAATCTTCCATCTAATGTTCCCCATAAAGTTATTCTTCATCCACACTATGATAAAGGAAGTTGGCTTGCATTTTCGGAGGCTACTCGGAGTATGCACACAATTTCATTGACTAGAGAAAAAATTTCTAATATACTAAACCATTAAAGCCCCACTTGTGGGACTACATTGGGTATGATGTTGTATACTAAATCATTAAAGATAACACAATCCATAGAAAAATGAGCTTATTTGGGTGAGAATGAGGTGATGCCAAATGTAAAACATCCCCAAAACAGTTAGAGATGCAAGTACACAAGCATGTTGGAGTTCTCCTAACGTTTTTAGTCAAGTAACCACTCTTGTAGATTATCATACTCCATACTCACCCGGCCATCCCTACCGCGCACCCCCAACTGAAATAGGCTACAAATACCTTCAATGTCGTTCTTGTTGTAACAGGGTGAACATTTTAAAAAATAAGAAATAGGGTGAACTTAACACAATCCTCACTCTGACTGCTTATAAGTACAGAATTTCCTGGAAATTGACAAACCATCCCACATGAACAACCACGCCTCAATCCCAAACTAGTTGGAGTCAACTATATGAATCCTCAACATACATTCTACTCCAACATATGACACCTCAAATCCATTGGGAAAATATGCAAATACACTCTCCTGATATGCTAGCAATTATTCAGTAGGTGAACTCTAAGACCTCCTTTCTTTAACATCCCTTTTACAATTTAAGGTCTTCCCATCATTTTCCACGGAATTCAATGAGTCAAAATTCCAAGAAACTAGAAGAGCAGTAATGCTACGTAGCTTATCATTCACTACTAAGAAACTACTAATGCATAACACGAGTTAAATGATCCATTCCTCAAACTGGAGTAGCATGCTTTTTATGTAGCAAGTGTCCAGAACCATTACTATTACTAGGATTCAAAATGAGTTTATGAGCTGAAAGTCAACATCCTAAAGAAACACTGAGGAAATGACCACTCTAGCAAAAGAATTGACTAGCTCCAGTAACAAGCACTCAAAAACATAACCTTAGAACTCAAACCAACTCTCGGTAGTCCAATGTACCCACGGAAACCCTTTAAATGAAACACTGAAGTTTAGAGTTACAACTAGAATATAGATGGAAATGGAAAGGGGGAAGCAACTTGAATCCTAATGGGCATTCCTATAAAGTATTGGGGACTTTTGAGAACTATAAAGAATTAGTACAATTTAAGTAACAATAATGAAGGAGAGATATGGAAAACAACTGTTATACAAAACATGATGAGATAGGAGGAAAGTTGTGGGTGGTATCCAAATTATTAACAAAGGTAAGTGACGAGAGTAGAGGGAAAAACAAGGAACACTAGAAGATTTTAGCGAAAACTATGAAATTGGAGGCGACAAGAAGAGCAGATGCCTTCTTAAACAATAGATGGTCTTTTCTATTGTATAATTGTTTAGTCTTCAAGTTGGAGTTTTTTTGTTGTGCGTCCTCAACTAATTGAGCATAAGGATCGCTTCGCATTTTTTTGAGGGTTTTCACTCGCAGAAAATTCTTTAAATGGATTTCCCTTCCCCTTCTCAAAGAGGTATCCTTTCATTGGGAGCACAGTGTACCCAGTTTTACAGCGAACTTCAATTCCTCGCTAAAGTAAACCCCAGAAATTCAAGCTTAGGCGAGTGTGTTGATCTACTTTTCTCTTTCTTTTCTTTTAACTTTTGGATGATTTTCTTAGGCGTTTGGCTTAAAACTTGGGGTAGGTGTTATAGACAACGCACATGATTATGTTACTTTGCTAACATTGACACAAAAAGTATTCTCAATCACTTGACACCCAGTGACTAGAGGCAACTTAAGAAAGAGAATCTGATGGGTAAATTATTAGCAAGTTACACTTGAAGGCAGTTTTTCATATCCTCAAACAGATGAGCACCGTTCTTGTCAAGACCATAACTGAAACTACTGTAGGTGGAGATGGTCAGACAATCAATTCCACGTCATACTCCTTCACCTCTTAAGATCAAATGGAATACTTGAACTACTACATGACTATACCGAGTATGATGTGGACTTTCCACTACATGTTTTTTTAGTTGCGCAAACTTATATTTGAAAGAAACGATGGGACAAACATTCCCCGAACTCTAAAAACCAGAATATCATTGAGTTAAAAACGTTTCCAACAGCTTCTTTAGAGACTAGCCTGATTACAATTAACTTCTCATCCCATCTCTATACATGCATTAAAGCGTACCTCAGCAGAAACAGTATACTGTATCTCGTTTCCAGCAATCTCTAGAAAAATCAAACAAGAGAAACAATTGTAGTCAATAATAGAATATTTAATTTCGGTGAAAAGAAAGAGAAAACATACAATGAGTCAGTTTTGTTGGATGAAAACACACAACGAGTCAATCTCACAAATTCTTCATTTCGAAGAACTATACAGATACAGATGATTCATTATCATTATGAAAGCATTATTCAACCTATTGTGTCTTTCCAGAAGTCCACATGTAGTCTATCTATTTATAGAGTATATCATCTATGCCAACAAAAGAATTCAGTTAAAAAGCTATAGTAGGTGACTTCTCTCAATTTCCGAGGCGTTCTGCCCATAGAAGAAACAAAATAGCTGATGAGAACCGATCCTAGCAAACTAACCTTAAATTTTACAAGTACAACCACTATATCAACAGGTAACAACTTGCAGGCACCTGTACCTAGAAATAGGAAATAAAACAGAACCTTGGACAAACCATTTAACCAAAAGGTATCAACTTCACTGTATTCGCCTCTCTAAAGACATCCTCAAATCACAGAGAAATAACATGCTTTTGACAGTACCAAAGAGATGCCTAGGCTGAGGTATACGTTCTAATTCACGCTTCAACACTTTGTATGAGCCCACCTACTCCATCCATGTTGAACAGGTTTACTGGGCACCTATTTTTTGTGGGCTGTAACAAGCTATTTGCTGGAATTATTCAAGGTATGGAACAACCTGACCTGTACATCACCATCCATTTGGTGAATTTACATGGTAAGAAAGGAGTTTAACTGAATACCCTTTGTGGAAATTTTTCAGTTTTTAGAGAAGTAATTAAGAGGATGTTTGGCTAAGCTTATAAGCAGGTCAAACTTGCTTATAAGCACTCGCATTTGGTAAACACCAAAGTGCTTAGAAGCCAAAATCAGCCAAAAATCATTAGTTGGGAACTTATGGCTTTTAAGATTATAAGTAACAAGCATTTTACTATTTTATCCTTAATATTTTTCTAATTCTCAAAATATCTTCCCAGAACAAAGCTCCTAACTTCCTCTTGATTCTGAATTTGTCCATCTTTCTTTACGCAGATACTTTTAAGTTTATATTTTTCGCAAAAAATTCAAGGATGTTGCAGTCATTCTAACAAAAGAGCAGCTTATCAACACATTTTACGAAACACATCAATTGCTTATTAACAGTTTCTCAGCACTTCTATCCAAACATGTAACTGCTTAAAATCAGTTTCAGCACTTAAAAATATTTTTCACACATAAAACTGATCGGCTATTTATTTTTGAAACGGGTAACTGTATTTTATATCACATGAGCAAAACAGTACATAGGTTGTACTGAAACCATATCTACAAAAGTACTAAGACTGTTGTTTTGTGCCTATATTGAATCTAAAACATCAATGATAGTAACAGTATCATCTGAGTAAACCTGATTACACCAAAAACAAAGTAGTAATATACAATTCAACTTGACCTTCTGCACTCCATTTTCTATGCTACCAAAACATCAAGAGTTTCTCTCCATCCAAACTGTCCACCATATGTTGGCGGGGACAATCCTCCATCTGTTCCTATTCTTTGACTATGAGCCTGCCTCCTCCCAACTCTTTAGAGCCTCTAAGATCTTTCCAGGTATGGTCCAAGATATACCTTTAAGAATATTCTCCAAAGTTGTTGAGTAAACTTGCAGTGAAGAAACAAATGGTTAACTGTCTCTGTTGTTTCTCCACATAGAAAACATCTGGAGCACAAAATTATCTCCCTTTTCATCAGATTATCTTGTGTCAAAACTGCTTCTTTAGATAGAAGCCACACAAAGAAGGATACTTTGTGTGGAATCTTAGTTCTCCAGACGTGCTTCCAAGGCCAATTGGCTATCTGTTGGTTTGATTGATCCAGGTTGCATACAAAAAAAAAGATTGATCCAGGTTGCATACAAAAAAAAAGATTGATCCAGGCTGCACTAACTTTAAACACTCCTTTGTTGTTTCCCAACCACCAAAAAACATCCTCTCCTACCTGAAGTCCATTGAATTGTTCCAGTGTAGAAAAATTCAACTACTCTTTGTATTTTCCAATCACTGAGATGTCTTCTAAAAGTGAAATTTCAACCTTGAGGTGACCACAACTCTGTCACAGTCCATTGTTGATCTAGTACTATGTTGTATGTCTGGAAATATTCCTTCTAGAATACCATCCTCGTTCCATTTATCCTTCTAGAATCTAGTTTTGTTCCCATCAACTACTCTGATCTTGAAATTGTTCTTAACTTCACTCCATAAAGTTCTTATGAATTTAAAAAAATAACTCGATATGGTGTAGTAACCTCCTTTGTCATCCAACTATCCTCTTCATATTTTGCATTAATAACTTTCCTCTATAATAGTTGATTTTCATTAGCATACTTCCATAACCACTTCATTCTGAGTGCTTTGCTCTGCAACTTCATATTCTTTATTCTCATTCCCCCAATCTTCTTGTCAGTAATCACCACTTTCCACTTTACCAAAAGGAATCCTTTTCTTTCTTTATTCCCTTGCCATGAGAATTTCCTCCTAATGCTGTCCAACCTATTGATAATCCCTGATGGAATAGGAAAAAAGGACATCATGTATGTTGAAAGGGAATCAAGAATAGAATTAATGAGAGTCACTCTTCCCCAAGGACAGGTATTGACTCTTCCATCTGGCCAACTTCTTCCAAAATTTCTCTATCACATTGTTCCAGATTTCTGTTGAATTTGATTTAGCTCCCAGAGGCATTCCCAAGTAGATAGTCGCAGAGTACCAACTTCACCACCTAGTGTGCTGCCAACAAATTCATGTTTGTAACTTCATTAATAAGATACAAGAAGCTCTTCCTCCAATTAATGTGCAGCCCATAAATCCCTTCAAATAGAACCACAATCATCCTTAGAAACCTTAATTGTTCTCCTTCAGCATCAAAAAAGATGAGTGTGGCATCTGCATATTGGAGGTGTGTCACCTCCGGACTTTCATTGACAGCTCTAGCCACATCATAACCATTGATGGACTGGCTGTCTAGATCATGCTGGTTAAACCTTCCATGGCAATTAGAAATAGAAAAGGTGACAACGGATCACCTTGTCTCAGGCCTCTCTATGCTTTAAAAAAACAGTTGGAGAATCATTAATCAAAACTGAAAAACTGACAGTGGATATGCAAAATCCGATCCACTGAATCCATTTTTCCCCAAAACCCATCGTCTCAAATACCTTTAGTAAGTACTTCCAGATTACACGATCATATGCTTTTTCTATGTCTAACTTGCAAAGGATTCTAGGTTTCTTTTGCTTGAGCCTAGAATCTACAGCTTCATTGGCTACCAGAATAACATCCAGAATTTGTCTACTTTTAATGAAAGTCATCTGCTGAGAATTCACTAGTTTTGCAATCACACCTTTCATTCTCTCCGTCAACACTTTGGAGAATATTTTATAGACGCTCCGATCAAGCTAATAGGCATGAAGTCCCTTAATTCCTTGACACCTTTTTTTTTTTGGAATGAGGTCTATGAATGTTGCATTAAAACTTTTCTCAAAGACTTCTTATTCATGGAAATTATGAAAAGTATCCATGATATCCTACTTCAGAACTTCCCAACATTTGATGAAGAAACCCATTGTGAATCCATCTGGGCCAGGGGCTTTGTCTGCTGCACATAATTTTAAACACCTCAACACTTCACTTTCTTCAAAACTTCCTTGTAGAAACTCTTTTTCCTCCTCTGATATTGTGGGACAATCTGTGTAATTGCAAGTAGGCCTCCAATGTGTGGTTTCTGTATATAACTTCTGATAGAATTCTATGACCTCTTCTTCAATTCTAGCTGGCTCCTCAATTGTTTCTCCTTGAATCACAAACTGGTCAATATTGTTATATCTTTTGTGTGCATTTGCTATTTTATGAAAGAACTTTTTGTTCTTGTCCCATTCCTTTAACCATAGAGACCTTAATTTTTGTCTCTATGATATTTCATCATTCTTGAGCAACTCTGCATACTCCATAAGTAATGTTGTCTTCTTGACTGATTCATCTTCTGTTAGTACTCTTTATTCCATTACTGCATCTAGGTCAGCCAACTGCCCTAGCAAACTTTTTTGAGATCCCAAACTTTCATTCTCATTTCTGTTCTAAGTCTTGAGCTTAGCTTTTAGGGCTTTTAGTTTACATGCTAGAACATAGTCTACTTTTCTTGTGAAATTGACAGAGTTCCACCAATACCTGATTCTGTCTACAAAACTTTCCGAGTTTAACCACCGGTTTTCAAATTTAAAATAACTCTTGACCCCCTTGTAAAGCAACTGGAATATGGTCTGACATCAACCTTTGAATAAGAATCTGTTTTAAGTTGCCGAAGTTGTTATCAAATACTTCTTATATTAACATCATATCAATTCTAGAGGCTATCTCTTGATTGTCTCCTTTAAACCAAGTGTAAGTTGCATCCTCAAGTTGTAGGTCAATTAGATTCATGTCTTCTATGAAATAAGAAAATTCCTTCATTTTCCTTGTTCTGTTGCAATTTCTCTTCTCTGATATAAATCTGGTGACATTAAAATCACTACATACAGTCCATGGCCCCACACCAACCTCCTTTCAGTATAAGTGTTAGGAGCATATACTCTTGTGATATGGCATGAATATTTTTGTAGTTGTGCTTCAAAATTACAAGTCAGAGTGTAAGCTTCTATAATCTTTTATCTCACATCAACAAAATCCCTCCTTTCCCCTCCTCCGCCCTCCTTGTTCCACTGGCCTCCAAACAAGCAAATCTAATCCATCATCCTCCCCAAATTTGTTTCACCAATTCTGTAAAGTCACCCTCAATTTTCATTTTCTGAAAGCAAATGATATCTTCTTTCCATTCAAATACTAAACTACTTACTAATCTTCTTTTGTCCCTGTTCAGTCCCCTTACATTCCATTTTACCAGTTACCAATTTGAATTGCATCAAGTAACAGGAATGGTACACCTCCCCTTGTTTATATCCCCTTTGCTCTTGAATTTAACATCAAAAGTGACAAGACCTTTCAACTCTTCTGCCCCTTTGAATCTTGTCTTTGTGCACTGTTGTTCAGTCCCCTTATCGGCTATTTACAATCAGCTAATCCAAACGGGCTCTTAACATATGTTTGTCTAGGTGTATATATGTTATTTAACACCTTTGATACAAGAAATATCTCTAGAGCGAGGTTTAAGAGGATTAGCACTGCTAGTTTGCCTTTTTATGAATCCCCTTCAACAAATTCGGGCAACCCCTGCCACTTTCATTTAAAAGATGCTATTAACAATTTCTCAGGTTTGATATATGTACAGTGCTTCTTTTCCTCAGAGTGAAGGACATAAAGTATTTACTCTAAAACAATGTCTAGTAGCTCAATTCCGCACAGCAGTTTGACAGTCCATGCCACAAATATGGACTAACTAAACAAATAAAAATTGGGCAAGAAAGTTATAGCAAGGCATATGCTACATTAGCTTGTCAATCCATTAATTTAACATGTTAGCAAGAATTAAGGAATCATACAGACAAGTGAAGTTTAAGAAAGAGAAAAGAGGAAACCTTTGACGCGTTTCTTGAATTTGCAATGGAGACAGCGAGCATACTTAGGGGAATCAAAAGTAAGCATTGTTCCACACATTTCACAGAACATAAAATCCCGTTGTCGACAGTATGCCATATCTAAGTGACTGAGGCGAGCCCAGGGTTTAGGGTTTTTGTTTTACCCTTCTCTTTCTTTGATTTGATGTCAATAAAACACAAAAATAACCGAAAGTCCCATGCCACTTTTGACCTCAATAATCAATTTTTGGAGTATTTACATGAAGCAAATGAGATTCAACTACAATATTAAACACTTAAAGTATGCAATTGAGCACTACGCCCTCTGCTAATAGTTTAACAATTATTAAATATGTACCGATTAATATTTCTTTTCTACTCGTGTTTATATAAATTATAATAACCAAAGATAAGCACCAAATTTAAAATCTAAATTTAAATAGTTTAGCTTAAGTTAATAATATTATTTTATACATACTAACAATGTAAACAACATATCGATGCAAAATACATTTATATTCTCGGTGATGAAAATTGTAATTTGTCAGTTTACCGAGTTATTTTTAGAAAAGATTCACATATTCTCTTTACTATATTTGTGTTTTAAATAAGGATGAGATAATTTTCACCATGTTATGAAAATAAAAGGGAATTACAATGTCTATTTAGAATGAGATAATTTTTACCATGTTATAAAAATAAAAGGTAATTACAGTGTCTAAAGTAATAATTCTTGGAATAACAATAATCTTCAAGAGTTGATTTTCTTAACAGATCACTTCTATAAAAAAAAAAAATCAGTTGTTAGAAGAGGACTGTCATTCAGAGAACTAATTTTTAAAACCTGATTAAAAGTTTGATTGAGTATTATTAACAAAGGATATTTTAAGCCATTTCACATACTTTAAGGGCATATTTGACCCCGTTCATTTATTAATTAGCTAACTAAATTAATTGGGGGCTCCAATTAAAGGAAGAGTATATTTCGACCAACTATTGAACTGTAAGAGCATATTTTTATTTACACGTCCCTTAAGAGAATTATGTATTTTGACTATCATATCCTTATTTATTATCTTTCAACATTTAGAATGTTTTCTTTTGTAAAACATATACTAGTACTTATATATATATACCAAAATACAAGTTACCCATTGTCCAGGCTTATGTCTGTTACATGATTCGGTGCATTGGTCATTGTTTGAATGTCACAAGATTGACACTACGATCATAAGTTTGACCCATAACATATTTCCAAAAAACATTCACAACACAAGGGGGTACTACAAAAAACTTTGCATCATCAAAGATTTCCTTCCTTGCTCCCTCCTTAGCTGGTATATCTACCATCATGTTCTGCTCACGATATATACGCTTTAGTTTCGGATGGCCCAGTTTGTGCATCAAGGACCTGCATTCAAAGATAATAGACATAGAAGGTATATGGCCTTATTTGATCATTATAATTACCTCTTTTGAATCATAGTTGATCTCCAATGACATGAGGTTATGTTCATGAGCTAACTGTAGTCCTGCATAATAGTTGTTAATTCTGCATAGGTATTAATGGCACTAGGCAATCCTTTGCTAAAGCCTACTACCCAGTTTCCCTTGTTGTTTCTAATAACTCCCCAATACCACCTATTCCAAGATTCCCAAAGCAATCATTTAGAATGTTAATCTCTCTTCAATAAATATTCTCTCTTTAATCTCTTTTACTAAGCAATATCAAAATTTGGGTATGTGTACATGCTCTCCACTTAGATTTTCTATGCTAATTAGTCAATGTTTATTCTTTTTAAGATAATTATTACTAAGGGCAAATTGGAAGAATGTATACAATTGTATCTTGATTTTCTAAAATGACAACTATTTTGGACCATATAGTTTTAGTAAGAATGACAAGTAAAGTGGACCCGAAGGAGTATATTTGAACCTTTTCCAGAAAAGTAAAAAGAGACTTCGTCCTTTCTCTAGGTCTTGCGTATAGCTCCTAAACTGCTCTAGTTCTAGACAAAAGTACTTATAATTGTAAGCTGAAATAAAGTCAAAAGTTGGTGGCTAATTACTGCCAAATCCATTTAGTTATGTTTCCCATCGAGAAAGAGATCGAGGATATGTGGAAAGCTTCTTCGTCTGAAGGATTTTCTGCTTCAAATCAAATGTTGATGAATTCTCTCCCATGACCAAGTCGTTTCGTTTAGTACGAGATCCCTTCACACTTCACGGTGCTTACACCTCTCGCCTATCAAAGCTCTGTTCAAAAACATCGTCCAAAAATTTGTATAGAGAAGGATTTTCGCGGTGCTAATGAGTACCACGTCTTCCAAGTGAAGTGGAGCCGGGAAACCTCCGTCTTTCGACCGTAATCCCGTGTTTTGCCAACACATTCAATGGATTCCATCATGAACCAGGAGCGGGCAAAAACATGCAACTTCCATTTTCGGGGAATATGTTTTGACATAAACTGTCACCACATGCATTTTCACCTTAAGTTTTTCACTAACCATACTCAAGTAATGTAGTTTGGCGGCGTAAACACATGACAGAAGTTATTTTTCCCATTCGAAGATAGACAAGGTTATAAAACATCAAAACAAGTACATAAAATGATGCCATTGGATGCAGTTGGTGTTACTAGACCAAGTCACGTGAAGACGATTCACAACAATGCAGATCAATCTCAAGATTCAGAAAAACATTATATAAATCATAGTTCAATTAGTATAGTAGTGGGTGCATGTACCTTAGACAAGATCCCAAAGGATATGTTTGAAACCATCAACATAGTCCTTCAAAATGGTGGATGTGTGTCATCCTTCATATGCATTATTTTTAGCTATGACATCAAAGAGTCCCATAATTCAGCTAGATTCAACCTAGGATCTCCTCCAGTATTGCAATAATTTTGCTAAAGATGACTCTGGAAAAGAGGCCAAATATAATACACCAAGGGTATGACAGCAATCTATAAAGTTGGTGAAAATCTAAGAGACAGTTTCAAATTATAGTAGAAATAAAAAATGTTAGGTCATTTCTTCCTAAGTACTTATCTAAGCTTTGGAGGGAAGAGTTGCCCAATACATGTGTTGATGGGAGATAATAGGTAACCCAATTATTATTATTATTATTTTTAAAAAAGAGGCCAAATGGAATTGTCCTGACTCTTTGTGACTTCATGTTGCATAGTGAAGGGTGAACTTGTACATGATGCTTCATTGAGGCCAGTGATATTGCCTGTAAGCACTATGCGGACCGTACAAGCGAGGGAGTACCAATAAACGGGTATAATATTTAATTGCAACGGTATCCGTCACAAAATATAAATGTAGTAATTATACAAGATATTCAAGTATTTTGTACATGAAACTCTAATTTGCATGTACTTTAATCAAGTAAAACAGTCAATTATACACAATGTTAGGAACTAAGATTATCAACTCAAAAATGATACCAGAAGTTGGCACCTGCAAGCACTCCTAACCATTAGGTAAGTTGACCTTGTATGGTGAAAGCCATGTGATTCTTCACTTACTTTTATTCAAGGAACTGTCACCTCTCTATCTTCATTCAAACGAATTCTGGGAGGATCCTATGTCAAAAGGTCAACAATATGTCAGTATATTAAACAAGCCCTGCATCACTGAAGAAACGAGAAGTCAATATTTTCTGCATAAGATCTTCAAGTGTTAGCTACGCAACCTGCAGGATATTGAAACTTGTTACCCCATAAGGCCACAGATTTCAAGTAGCTCAAAACAAATACATCATGCCAAATGAGAGGGAACACACAGAAGAATGAGTACTTGCTATGCCATTCCAATGAAAAATGCTCCTAATCAGTAGCCGGTAGGTACGATATGAATACGGTTGCTTTACCGGGATATATTTTCCTTGAATGCTGCCTTGATCTAACCAATTATGGTGCCAAAAGATAGGAACTCAAAGATCTCTATCCAAAGAAGAACTTCCAGCACATGAATAATGGGGGAAAGGACACTGCAGAACAGCTTTTGACAAACACTTTATAATTCTATTTCTGAATTCATTAGTATTGTTATTTTTTGGTAAGTATCTAATCTGAATTCATTCTTACCTCATTAAAAGTTAATGACCATGTTAGAGTTCGAGAATTCTTGAAACATTACCAGAACCCATATAGAAAATCATTCAAGGATTCATCTTCTCTAGAGACAGCATCTGAAATGGAGTCATTGGACTGCACAATGTCACTGTGGCAGTACTTCGGCTCAGAATGGCAACTAGAATCACTCCACATTTTTATCACTATTTTAAAAAAAAAATTAATGACAGAAATCCGTTTGGAGCCAACCCTCAGACCAATCACAGCCTTGGAGACTCAGGATAATGGGCCCATCCCTCTACCCTTCTACCACATTTATTTTGAGTCATCCTGAGTCCATTTATTAGAATGAAACAAGGGACAGAGTAAACCTGGTTATCTTGAAAATCGACCCAGAAGCTTGAATTCCGGCAATGAGCAAGGATTTCCGGCGGGATTTCTGGTGGCGGACAGGTGCTATCCACCTGGAGTTGGTACCTCCGGTGGCCCATATTCATTATTTGTCTGTTATTTTTGTAGTTAAATTTTGGTTCAACTGGAGTTGGTACCTCCGGTTGCTCGTATCTATTCTTTGTCTCTATCCTTGTATTTAAATTTTGACGCTTCACTGTATTGCTTCTTGCCTTTACGTTCTTGCATTTACTCTTCTTGCCTTTAGTTATATATTCTTGGCGTTCCTGTTTTATGTGTAAACCTTTGATTAGTTGATGCTGGTGACTGATGGTAGACTAGAGTATGTTCTCGGTCGGTAACGGGGGCGAGGTTTGGGGGGTAAGTGGGGTAAGGGAGATGCTAGGCTGAGAATAGGGTCTTGGAACATTGGGACTTTAACGGGGAAGTCCATAGAGCTAGTTAGGATTCTTAAGAAGAGGAAGATTAATATAGCATGTGTCCAGGAGACCAAATGGGTAGGACATCAGGCTAAGGATGTAGACGGGTATAAGTTATGGTTCTTAGGTAGGTCGAAGTATAGGAATGGGGTAGGCATTTTGGTAGACAACGAGCTAAGGGATCAGGTGGTAGAGGTTATGAGGGTCAATGACAGGATGATGATGATTAAGTTGGTAGTTGGAAGGTTCACTATGAACATTATTAGTGCTTACGCGCCGCAGGCAGGCTTGGACGAGGAGGATAAGAGGCACTTTTGGGAGGATTTGGATGAAGTGGTGGGAGGTATACCACCCACTGAGAAGTTATTTGTAGGAGGGGATTTCAATGGACATATCGAGTCACTTTCGAGGGTTATGACGACGTGCATGGAGGCTTTGACCTCGGGGACAGGAACGGGGGAGGCGTCTCACTTTTGGAGTTCGCTAGATCTTTTGGGATGGTGATAGCCAATTCGAGGTTTCTGAAGAAAGAGGAGCACTTGGAGACTTTCCGTAGTTCGGTGGCTAAGACTCATATAGACTTTTTTCTCCTTAGTAAGGATGACATCGGTCTTTGTAAAGACTGCAAGGTTATTCCGAGGGAGTATCTTACAACCCTACATAAGCTTTTTGTAATGGAATTGGAGATCAAGAGGGAGAAGAAGAGGGTTGTGGATGACAAGTTAAGAATCAAATGGGGGAGTTTGACCATGGCTAGCGCAAAGAATATGGGGGAGAGGTTGATAGCCAAGGGGGCTTCGGGGAGTAGTGGGGATGCGACCGGTATCTAGGACAGGACGGCCAGTTGCATTCGAGAGGTAGCTAGATGATAGAATAATTATTCATTACTATTGTAATTGATAGAATAATTATTCATTAATATTGTAATTACTCATTATTAAAATTGATTGGTAGAATCACATGTATATGGTGGGTGCTAATCTACCTACCATATACATGTGATTCTACCAATCAATTATATTAATGAGTAATTACAATAGTAATGAATAATTATTCTATCAATTACAATAGTAATGAATAATTATTCTATCACTAGAGAAGTGCTAGGGGTCTCGCGGGGTAGTCGTGGTGGGCATCGAGGGGACTGGTGGTGCAATGGTAAAGTTCAAGAGAAGGTGAAAGCGAAAAAAACAACATATGCGAAATTGGTAGAAAGCAAGAATGAGGTGAAGAAGTGGACGAATAGCGAATTGTATAAGATGGTGAGGAAGGAGGTAAAACTAGCGGTTATGGCGACGAAAACGGCGACGAAAACGGTGATGAAAACGGCGACTTTTGAACGCATGTATGTGGAATTAGAGGAAAAAGGCGGGAATAAGGAGTTGTAAAGACTAGCCAAGGCGAGGGAGAGGAGGGCCCGTGACCTGGATCATGTGAGGGGCATCAAGGACGAGGACGACAAAGTACTAGTAGAGGACACGCATATTAGGCGGAGGTGGCAGTCTTACTTCCATAAACTCTTGAATGAAGAAGGAGATAGAAACATTGTGCTGGGAGACCTGGAGCGATCTGATAGGTACCGAAATTTTGGGTATTGTAGGAGCATTAAGGTTGAGGAGGTTAAAGGTGTTGTTCGCAGGATGCGGAGGGGACGAGCGACGGGTCTGATAAGATTCCAGTTGAATTTTGGAAGAGCGCAGGCATGGCAGGTTTGGAGTGGCTGACGGAGTTGTTTAGCGTCATTTTAAGACGGCGAGAATGCCCGAAGAATGGAGGTGGAGTACAATGATTCCTTTGTACAAGAACAAATATGATATCTAGAGTTGCAACAACTATAGGGGTATCAAGCTGTTAAGCCACACTGTGAAAGTTTGGGAAAGAGTCGTGGAGATGAGGGTGAAAAGAGGAGTGTCTATTTTCGAGAATCAATTTGGATTCATGCCGGGGCATTCGACTACAGAAGCCATTCATTTTATTAGGGAGTCGGTGGAGCAGTATACGGAGAGGAAGAGAGACTTACATATGATTTTCATCGAACTCCAGAAGGCATACGACAAAGTCCCTATGGAGGTTCTATGGAAATGTTTGGAGGTTAGAGGTGTACATATGACGTACACTAGGGCGATCAAGGATATGTATGATGGAACCAAGACCAGGGTACAGACAGTAGGAAGGGACTCAGAGCACTTCACAGTGATGATGGGGCTGCACCAGGGATCAGCTCTTAATCCATTCTTATTTGTCTTTGTGATGGATGGACTGATGCGACAAATCCAAGAGGAGGTGCCATGGTGTATATTATTCGCAAACGACATAGTCTTGATTGATGAGACTCGCAGCGGAGTGAATGCTAAGCTGGAGGTTTGGAGACAGACTTTGGAGTCTAAAAGATTCAGGCTGAGTAGGACCAAGACAAAATACTTGGAGTGAAAGTTCAGTAATGGGAGCGACCTTGAGACAGGCGTGGAAGTGAGGCTTGGTACTCAGGTCATTCGAAAGAAAGGAAGCTTCAAGTACCTCGAGTCTATTATCCAAGGGAAATGAGAGATTGATGACGATGTCACACATCATATTGGGGCAGAGTGGATGAAATAAAGGCTCGCATCTGGAGTCTTGTGCGAAAAAAGGTGCCGCCAAAACTTAAAGACAAGTTATATAGGGTGGTGATTAGCCCGACTATGTTGTATGGGGTGGAGTGTTAGCCAGTCAAGACTTCACACATCCAAAAGATGAAAGTTGCAAGGATGTTGAGATGAATGTGTGGGCATACAAGGAGGGATAGGATTAGAAATGATGATATCCGGGACAGAGTGGAAGTGGCCTCAGTGGAGAAAAAGATGCGGGAAGCGAGGTTGAGATGGTTCGGGCATGTGCAAAGGAGAGACACTGATATAATAATTATTCATTACTATTGTAATTGATAGAATAATTATTCATTACTATTGTAATTACTCATTATTATAATTGATTGGTAGAATCACATGTATATGGTAGGTAGATTAGCATTATCTTAGGAAGATTAGATAGCATGATCTTAGCTTCATCATATCATTTCATTAGCATAATTGTAGCTTGTAATTGTGGTATAATTACCACATTGTTGGAAGATGAATATTAAGGAAAATATTCTTACATGGTATCAGAAGATTAGGAAAAAGATCCTACCCCCACAAAATTTTTCACCCAAACCGTCGACCACCTCCTCGGCCGATTTGACTTCCTCCCACTACCGTTGGCCACCCTCATTTTTCTTTTTCCATTATTTCTTTCTTTGTCTGGTCGACAATGTCTGACTCTAAATCCACTTTTCAACCCGCTCTCACCGTTATCCAACATCAAAACTCACATTTTCATCACTCCTGAGATGGAAAATGTGTATTACGCAACTTGGGCAGAACTCTTTAAAATTTGTTGTCGCTCTTACCGGGTTATTCATCACATTATCCCACCGGAAACGGGCAAGGAAAAGGTGTTAACCGATGATGAAAAAGAACTATGGCTCACACTTGATGTGACAGTTCTTTCATGGATTTATGCAATAATATCAAGCGATTTGTTGCACACAATAATATAACTCAATTCCACGGTAATGGAGGCTTGGAATCGCTTACGGGGTATCTTTCAAGATAACAAGAATTCCCGCGCCGTCACGTTGGAGCAAGAATTCTCCACTACGGACATGGCGGATTTCCCAAATACATCCGCTTATTGTCAACGTCTCAAAGTTTTATCGGATTAACTCAAGAACATTGGTTCGCCGAAAGCAACATTGGTGTACTGTGATAATGTTAGTGCTATATGCCTCTCCGGGAATCCGGTCAACCATCAACGCACTAAATATATTGAGCTCGATATCCACTTTGTTCGTGAAAAGGTCACTCGCGGACAAATGCGTGTGTTGCATGTTCCGTCACGCTATCAGATTGCAGATATTTTTATTAAAGCTCTTCCGCTGGTATTATTTGAGGATTTTCGGGATAGTCTCAGCATACGCCTATCTCCCGCTTCGACTGCGGGGGAGTGATAGAATAATTATTCATTACTATTGTAATTACTCATTATTATAATTGATTGGTAGAATCACATGTATATGGTAGGTAGATTAGCATTATCTTAGGAAGATTAGATGGCATGATCTTAACTTCATCATATCATTAGCATAATTGTAGCTTGTAATAGTGGTATAATTACCACATTGTTGGAAGATGAATATTGAGGAAAATATTCTTACAGACACAAATGACTCAGTGCGGAGATGTGAGAGGTTGGCTATGGACGGGTTCAAGAGGGGGTAGAGGTTGGCCGAAGAAGTATTGGGGAGAGGTGATTAGACAGTATATGGTGCAGGTGCAACTTACTGAGGACATGACCTTAGATAGGGGGTTGTGTAGGACACGGATAAGGGTAGAAGGGTAATAGGTAGTCGAGCGTAGTGCTACTTACGCTTACAAACTGGTAGTTGTAGTGCTATTATTGTAGGCCCTCTTAGCCTATCACACTAGTAGGAGCAGTATTGCTTTATAGTATCGTTTGATTTCTGCTGCTATGTGTTCTTTAGTATACTTTGTTTATCCTATTTACCTGTGTTAGTTACTGCTTCTTTTCTCAGAATGCGCTAGCATTGCTTATTCGCTTTTGATACCAGCATTTTCATACTGCTTTAAATTTCTTGTCCGGGTCTGACCGTTTCTCTTGCTTTGCTTGTGCTTATGCTTTGTCTTGAGCCGAGGGTCTCTCGGAAACAACCGCTCTACCTACCAAGGTAGAGGTAAGGTCTGCGTACACTCTACCCTCCCCAGACATACGTTGTGGGATTTCAATGGGTATGTTGTTGTTGTAAACAAGGGACAGAGTAAACCTGGAAAATTTTCAACTCAATACCTGGATAAACAAATATTTGTGGAGATGTATTTTGCAAGATGTTGGGAACAGATTCATTTGATAGATCCTAACAGCCTTTGCAACCTGTTTCCTTGTTTATCCATTTGATACTCACTTACTCTCCTGGCGAATGACTATGTTGAATATCTGGTTTTTGCTGGAACTTTCTCTCTCTAAGCACAGTAAATAAGAGAGCTACCAGTCTGCTAGAAATCAACAACAATAACTCACTCTTCTTTTTGATCTTCTCTCTTCCATATGTGCAATTAAATTTTGCTTAGTTCATCGATTATAAACATAGTATGACACACCACTGGACAAATCATGTTCAGGAATTATTTAACAATGACATGTTGGTAGATGGAAAAATAATTTATCCGTTTCATGAAGTTCCACAAAAAAAAAAAATAGAGAAAAAGTTGAGTGCTACTTTCTCTGTCCTAGACTCCTAGTTAATGGACCTACTTCTTTTCCCCTTATCCCGAAGCTACTTGACCTTCCTTGGATGAAAATCCTAATATGATAATTTTCTGACAAAAAATGTGAACTTACAAATCCCGCCTATGTGCAAAGTATAACAGGTCACAAGCCGAGATAAAAGAGGAGATGTACGATAGGGTGACGGTTAGCATAAAAATAGTCGAACTAATTCGAGGAGTCAATCAGTCGACCCCAACTGGCTTGGGAATTAGGCATCATATATAACTTTAAGCTAACACTATCTTTTTTTTTTATGTAGAAACAGACAAAATAACCAAATGCTCAGATTCTTTTACAAATTTTAACTAGATGTGACATTTCTTTGAAACTCTACTTTATATACATTTTAACTATCATTCTGAATCTCCTCTAGGTAAGACTCATATGGTAACACATAATAGGTCATCCGATTGGAACGGAGGGAGGGAGTACAAAAGCAAGTATGACACCGTGATATAACAAAGCAAGTAAGAAAAAAAACCTTAATCACAATGACGCTTAGGAACTCACTAGTTGTGCTTGAGCTTCAGATTTCTCATCATATCACAATTTCCTGTTTCCCGAGTAGAGTTCAACGAAGTTGATGTCATATACAAGTGTTGCATTTCCAGGAATATTGCAGTCCCCTACACAAATAAAGAACATAATCATTATTACTGTGTAAACAAATGCTATCGCAACAAACTGTATATCTTCTTCTTATTTACAGAGATGAAAAAGGTTAGATTAGTAACACAATGAAACTGGTAGATAAGTCCTTCGCAGCTTCCCAAGGCCAATTGTAGCTAGACCATGTAAATGAAGAATATACATTGATTAAGATTACTAAAATAAATTGCATAGCTATTCACATTCGCCCTTTCAGAACATAGTAAGCAGAGCTATTTAAGATACTACTTGCAATTAAGTGTTTTTTTTCCCAACAAAAATGCAAGTTTTTCTTCCAATAAGTTTGATTATTCTGATGTCACCGGTAAAATAGGGAAAAAATAATAATTACATGACTCATTTTGGCTTAGCTTGTTTCGAGAGCATTAGGATAAATAATAGGCCTTATCATCTGATGTAACCACCTGATAGTTGTCTTAAGGAACCAAACAATATAATGCATTTAAAACATATCACACACACACCTGAAAAGCAGCCTGCCGGTTCTGGTCCATATGCCAAATGTGGAGGAATCTGAAGCTTACGGTTTCCACCTATGTATTAAAACTTCTAAAGTGAACTATACTGGGAATATCTAAAAGAGAACAAGAAAAACGTCCACGCTCTTATTAGCTGTAAAATCTTACCAACGTGCATTGGTGGTACTCCTTCACCTCCCAAGATTCCCTGATCTAATCCCTTGATCACCTGTCAACAACATGCTCCGGAGTTTACAAATTGTAGATGAGATATTGGAAAATTTGAACTATATTCTTCATTTAGTTTCTCATTTATGTTTCTTGTTCATGTATTCCTTCTGCATGAGCCTCAGATAAAGCTCTCGGATCTCATCTTAATTGCAATTTGAGGTGTAAATTACCTCATAGTGAATATATATAGCAAGCAATTCCAGTATAAAAGAAAGAAGTGATGGTTTACTGAAAAGAATTCATTATCAGCACATTATTTCTGTCGTCCTTGATCAAATACGCAAATAAGGTTGTTGTTGTTACATGGAAATAAACTTATTTTGTTCCAATCCATTTCATATCCATAAACATGGTTGTCTCCTTTCTGCAAGCTTCTCTTATTCTTCATTCCATTTCCTTCTCTATTGTATGTATATCTTTTTTCTTTTGTTGATAAGTATGGATAATAGACCACGGTAGAAAAAATAGTGAATGGGGAGCGCAGAGGAATAGGGAAGATGTTAATACATATAGTGTATTGAACTATAGATATACGAAAACCTTTTCAACTATCGATCTGACAGATAACCGGTCCTAATTTTGTAACCTGGGATAAACAAAGCAGAAGCTAATACAGAGTCACACTTTATACCACCAGTTACAATAACTTACATCTGACCCCGAAATGGAAAAACATACCTTGCCCATGCCGAGGCGCATGGTCAGGGCTCGACCACGTTTATAGCTGCTGTCAAAAACTATACCATCCGCAAACCTCGCAGTATAGTGAATCTGCATGAATATGATACTTATCGAACTATTCTCAAGTTTAAGAAAAATAGAGGTAGAAAACTACATATTTAAGTAGAAGATAAAATCAACTCTTTTTCCCTTTCTTCGCTTTTATTTGGCCTTTTTTCATTTTGCCAAAATTAATTATGGGCGCTAGCCAAAATATACATTGATTAATATATTGTATGTACATATTCATGTGTACAATGTGTATATTTATACTTAATATTCCAAACATATACTCGGCTACTATATTTAGGGCAGTCCAAAAAGGTAATTTCCCTTTTGATTTTGGATTAAATTATGTGAACTAACAATCTATAGACTTTTTACACTATCAGTCTAATATAACTTACCATTTTTATCAAGTTACCAATTAATACTTAATCATAAAAATTTACATGTAATTTATCTTATAAGTGACTTAATTGTATAAACAATTTTTCAAATGAGGAATTGTGTAAATAGTGATTACACCGTCATTATGTAAAACTTAAACTCTTTGATTTTTCTTTTTCTTTTTCTCTAATCAAGTCTTTCTTTTCTTTTCGACTTGCCAAAATGATAAACGAACCACATAGTTGCGTATTTTACTTTCATGCCAGTGATCAAAATGGGAAAATTACGGTCCAGTACCTTTGGATTAACTAGTTTACAAAATATGTACAACATGTATAGGTTGTGTATACTAACACTAAAATATACATATAATATAAATATACTATACATATACTCCATACATACCTATACACAACATACACACTGATACTGTATATGTTGTGTATATTTCCGCCATGTTGGTAAACTAATTGGCCAAACTGTATATATTCCTAACTTCGCCTATTCAAAATTCCTCTGTAGGTATAATATTACAACCTTAGAACGTCAGAGAAGAAACTTGTTAGGATAATCAAGATACAACAGACCACATTCTCTGCACCACTGAGTTCTTGATAGCAAAATGTCAATTTGAAATAGGAGCAATGAGAATAAACGAACTTCAAGAACAATATTTACAAGAATTCCAACTATATGCATCAACACAAACACACAAAAATACTACTCCCTCTGTCCCAGTGTATGACTTTTTGTCCTTTTTTTGTCCGTACAAAAAAATGACACATTTATATATATTAAATACTCCCTCTGTCTCAATTTATGTGATATATTTTTACTAGGCACAAAGTTTAAAGAATAAAGGAAGACTTTTGAATCTTGTGGTCTAAGACCAGCGATATTTATGTAGTTATAGATCATCTCGTTAAGCTTAAAAAATAAAGTTTAAAATTAAGTTATTGTCAAATAACAATATGTATCATTCTTATGGGACGGACTAAAAAGAAAAGTAACTTACATGAGTTGGGATAAAGAGAGTAACTTTCTATTTTATCTTAGTAAGATTATTTCTAACCACACAATATCTATAAATTATTTTGAATCAGTTTCAATTTTCTTTTATTCTAAACTCTGTCAAACACTTTCACATAAATTTTAAACTCGGTAGACATACAAACTTACATTAACGAGCTGGTTATACGGAGCTTCTTGGCCAGACCCAACAGCAATGTCACAATATCCAAGTCCAGAGCGAACATAATTAAACTCACATGTTGGCTCAGCAGTAGTAGCATAATATTCAATTCTTGTAGCATCAGCATTTAAAGGTGCTGAAGCAACTATTGAAGCAGCCAAAATTCCAACACCCACTTGGAATATTTGCTTCTTGTTGATAGAAGGAGTAGTTGATTGGTGTGAAGAAGAAGCCTTGAAAGTGGGATTTGGAGTGAAGGCTTGAAGTATTTGAAGCTTGGGTGATGCAAAGGATAATGAAGAAACTGCCATTTTTGTTGTTGTTGATTGCTATCTGATTAATTGTGGAGCTTGTGGGCTGTATTTGGATATATGGGCAATGGTTGTTTTTTGAGAAGAAGTGAAAGTGATCATACCTCTTTGGGGCTCATTTTTGGCACCCATGCGGCTTAATTGATTGGGAAAATTGAAAAAATACTATCTAGTTTACAAAATAGGCGGATAATATAATTTTTAAAATATATATAATATTACCTGATGGAACACATGGTTGAAAGGTGCACATATTAAACATTGAGTTTAATTCTCAGGATTGAACCCAACTTACAACACTTTTTTGTTTATTTTTCTTTAAAATAATTTTCAAAATTAATAATATACCCATCTTCTTGAAATCATGGATTCACCTCTGAATATATATATATATATATATATATATATATATATATATATATATATATATATATATATATATATATATATATTATACATATCTATACATAATAATTTATCATAATATATAAATTACGTATACTTCGACCATGTTGATAAAGTAGCTAGCTCAAGGGTACATAAGTTTCCCTATTTGACTTCCCTTCCTCTTATTTTAAGAAAATTCAATACTAATAATATACTCTACGATGACAAAACGGTAAAAAAGATCATTTCTGTTCAGTGGTTGATTTAAATTAATTCTTTAAATATACCGGTACACAATGTTGATCCTTTAAATTTACTTTAAAAGTGAATCTTCTTTTTATTTTCATTAAATATTTAATACATTTTTATTGTTAAATTTAATAATAACAAAAAATAATTAACGTGAACTCAAAATTGAAAGTGTGGTTTTTGATGTATCTACTATTTTTTATTTGTTTTTGGTGTCTGGTGTAATTATTCTGCTACTAGTTTATAGTGTGTGATGCAGTTTTTAGATCGTTTTTTTTATAAAATAATCACAGTTCTTGTTAAATCTAATAGTTAAAGTTTATTAAATATTTTGATGAATACTAGAAATATTCACTTTTAACAAATTTAAAGGATCAAAATTATTTAAAAATATGTTTAAGAGACTATTTAAAACTTACTCCAAACATAAGAATCACTTTTATCATTTTCTAAAAAAATTTGCATCTTAATCTCCTCAAATTCTTTTTTCCCTAAATATTAAGGGGCAGTGTGATACTTAAGTAAACCGAGTGATTTTTCATTACAAAAATAGTTTTTTGACTTGCATCACATTTTATGAAAACATAGAGGGGTTGCAATCACACAACTATCTTGAGTGTAATATGCGGTATCTACACTTGATGAAAATATAAAACATACCCAATAAATCTCATAAACTATCTTTTCAATAATTGCGAACAAGATTTTCTAGGTTAAAGGTACGAAATAACAAGACCAAGGAAGATCGATCACATATATTTGAAAACTGGCATGTACAAATAAGGGAAGTTGATAACTAGAGACTTTATGCTGACAATTGTAACTAGATTGTAAGCCGAATTATAACTGAATAATTAGTCTGTACTATGTACATGACAGCAGAAATAATTCTAGATACAAATGACTTTCTTATGAAAAGGTTTTCATGTTGTATTTCTATGTACGTGAGATGTGGAAGCACACATGGGGTGGTTGGCATATCCCCTTACAAATTAAAATAAGTTGGTGCCTATGAGCCTGGGGTCTAGCCAGAAGCATATGTAGCATATTAGTTTTAAGTTCAATTGAACCCCTATCTTTTGATGCAGATTATGAATTTATGTGTAAAAATTTATTAAAATTATAACAAGTAGATATGAAACCACATCTTTAAAAATATAACGAATTCAATACTAATAATCTCATCATTGAACTCATAGAGTTTGAATCCTAAATCAGTCGCGGAATCTAGCCCTTGTGGCTCTCATGCATGGGTTTTTTGCTACTTCTCCCTTCTGAGTCCGAATGTAATCACTGGTAGCTGAATTTAAATTGAGCATAAAATTAATAATGCGATGCACATGACATGTAATGGTTCATAATTCATGTAAACATGTGGTGTTCTGAAAGTTGAGTAAATAAAATACTTAAGTCATGAAAGATATCTAACAGTGCATATACGATTCATACTTCTTTACTTAGGACTGAACTGAATGAGAATAGGGTGAACTAAGAGCTAATTCACAATAATACTATTTAGGCATTTTATCGAACATTTGGGGTACGTATGTTTTGCTAGAATTCCCCTTTAGTAAGTTAGTAAACCTTAATTTACCTCAAGTTACGAACTTATTTAACTTTTCTTATTTTTCACGCGATTCAAGATTCAGTTCACAGTTCACCTAGTGTTCGGGTCAAAATAATCAATACATATTAAAAGGTTTAGACTTTATCCCATTTTTGAATCAAATTCCATTTATAGGGCTAGGATTCACGTAATCCATGATTTAAATGATACACTAATTCATATAATTATTCCTTATACTCCATTATAACTCATAGGAAGAAAAGGAGTGAAGTTTTACCTTTTAATTCGAAGGAACTTTAGGTTCATCTCTCATTAAGTTCTTGAACATTGAGTGAAAAATCTAATTTTTTGTGTTAATTTTATGTATTCTTACTTAAATGATATGAATCCACACGAGGAAGTGTAAGTTTATACCGTGGATGAAAAAGGAAAGCCCTAGGCCATTTTTCTCCTTCAAATTAGCTCTCAAAAACAGAAGAGATAAAACAGTTTCTCTTTCTCCGACGTACTTTTTATATATGCAGTTTTTTATTCTTGGAGACACTTGTGTGCCTCACATGCATCACGCCATGCAAACTTGAATTTTTCTTAGATGTTGTGTGACTCACAATCATAGCACCAGGTCAAACTGAGAGTTTTTTCAGGTCTCGAGCAACACACAACTATAGCGCCGCAATACTGTCACTACAAAAAAATTGAAATTACTCATAACTAACATATTTTCTTGATAATTCATCGCTACATAGAATTAGTAACGAATTTTGCTGTTTACATATAAAATTTGTTCATCCCTAATTCCTATTTTTTAGTAGCGTTAATCCATGCAATGCCTATGCGGCACATGGCAGGTCCCAAGTCGTTTTGTTTTGTCTGTTTTGAGTATTTGAAGCCATCTTATCTCTTCCTCTAAGTTTGTTATCATATTGTACCCCTGTTAACACATTTTAAACTATCCCATACACTCAAGTGAGTCCCAACTAGTTATATGGCATTACAGAGATCTTATAGAGATTCTGCTGTGGATCAATATGCCTGATAAGTTGGGTAATGATTATATATTTTTGTGAGATAATAATTAGTTGAATAAATTTGTGTCTCAGTTTAAAGATATAAGTTTTCATGTATAAATTTAGTCGGTTGATTTTGTATTCAACAAATGAATTAATTAAGCGAACACCTAAAGAATTTTGTCAATCAATAAATTAAATTTCCAATAATTTAATTTGAATAATTGATATCTATAATCTTAACACGTGAAATTAAATATATAAGGTTTTAATAGATGAATTTGAAATTCAATATATGAGTGCAATTACAAAATTTTAGTGAAATAATTCGTAAAATATTAGTAAGAATAATTAAGCAAAAAGGAATTACTTTTGTAATAGGAAGCCTAAATTAATTTTGTGGTTCTTATCGTGACTTAGTTAAACAAACGATTTTAAGAAGTTGTTACTTAGTAGGAAAGAACTATAAGAAAAACCAAGTTCATCTTGGAAAGCAAGAAACAAAATTATACATACATACACGCGGCTAATCATTACTTTATTTTGTCTCGTTATTACTTATTTTCAGTATTATTCATCTAGAATTTCTATCTAACGTGTTATTTGAGATCCACGTGTTCTTAATCACGTATACAAATTCAACTGTACCATTTTATGGGTAAACTCTTGATTTCTTTGTATTAAGTAAATTTGGCTCTCACTAATGAACTGAACTCTCTCATGATCCCATATATGGTTGCCTTTGGATGTTTCAACCTGTTGCTGGTGCCTTAATTTCTACAGGATTGAGGTGAGCACAACTTTAATTTCCCTCCTATCTGTATGAACATGGGTCTCAAATAGTTGAGTCAAACTCGAATGCTGAATTTATTTGAGAATCCTAATAAGTTACTGCATCTGATCCCAAATATTAGTCGTTTTGTTAAACATAAAAGGAAATCTGGTGCACTAATCTACCGCTATGCGTGAGGTCCGGGGTAAGGTCGGACCACAAGGGTCTATTGTATGTAGTCTTAACTCACATTTCTGCAAGATGTTGTTTTCACGGCTTGAACCCATGACCTCCTGGTCACATGGCAAGAGATTGTTTCCACGGTTGTTTCACGTTTTGTTAAACATAATTGTCCAAAATGTTTTGACTTTTCCGAAAGATATTAAGTCATTTAAAACTATTATTTCTCAATCTATCATTACTATTCTAATTAATATTTTGTTAATTAAGTGAGATATTGAAGTAGAAATTAAGAATAGTCTACTATAAAACAACAACAACAACATAAGTAGAGTGTACGCTAATCTTACATCTACCTTGGTAGTATACTATGATAAATGTTAATTATTCTAGACTCAATGAGAAATGTTGGTTAACTTATTTTAACTTAAAATTCTTTGATGCAGAATTTGGAGCTACAAATCAAGAAGAGCGCATTGGAATTGCAGATTTTGGATGCTAACATAAGGTCATTTAATTTAATATCACAAGTGTCTTCCTTTATAGTAGTTCTTCTTATAACATCATATATTGGTTCCATTCTATTTATTTAATTTATGCAATAGACATTGGTTTTCTTGTTAGATTTGTCTACGGGTTACGAACCAGGAGCAGACCAAGAGCCTTCTCTTCATCAAATCTATTGGTGTGAGAGGAACTTGCAACAATCTTTGCAAAAAGTCATGGCCAGAAAAGTTTGTATTACTTCCACCATTTTACTTGATTTATTTTATGGATTTGGTTATGAGATCGCTTTGATTGAAAAGTAAGTCGATGATGCCATAAGTCAAACCGACGGGTGAGGCGAGAGTCGTCTTCACTGCTTCGACGAGCTGAGATGACGTGAAAGTAAAAATTTTAAACTTTAAACTCTATCCTTCTTTGCTACTCACTATCTAATTAAGGAACAAATCCAGGTCCTGCTTGGCATAATATAAGCGGTAAAGCAGTAAAGCGGAAGTGCTAGTTATAATTCGCTCAGATGTGACTTCTTTGCTCGGTTTTGAAGACAACTTTAGAAGAGTGCTTGATAGAGACCTCAACGCTACCGATAAAACCTTTCTTTCATAATCAACTGAAAATATGCAGTATCGCAATTTTCAATGCTTGATTACTCGACCAAACTTAACTTGATAGTTGGTTTCTCACTTTTTTTCTTAATCTTCTCTATGGTTACATGTTTACAGAAATTTCTTTATTCAAAGTGGTGTTAGTCATTTGTCAAAATTTGTTTCCTATTCTTTGTTAAGAAAATAATGATTTTCGCTAAAAAGTTATTCGTTAAATCAATTTGTATATTCAATAAAATCCTGAATAATGTCATATTGTTAAAACTGAGGGTAGATCGAGATAGTCGGTTATCAATGGAAGGAGAAAATTCTAGAGAGGAAGAGATTGAGAAAATATTTGTACATCATATATATATATATATATATATATATATATATATATATATATATAATGCTTAACCGACCTATAACTCACTCTAACTAACTAATCACCACTAACCACTTAAAGTTAGTTACATATAATGTTAGTTACCATTCAGCTGGTAGCTCACTATTCTCTAATTCTCAACGCTCCCCTCAAGTTGAGTCTTGGAATACATCCAACAACCTCAACTTTGTTAATCAAATAGTTGTGCTGCTGAGCTCCTAATGCGTTTGTTAGAATATGAGCTTCTTGCTCAGTTGCATTGCCTTGATGTTCCTTTCTGAATTTTTTTTCCTTACAAAATGACAATCTATTTCTCTATATTTTTTCCTCTCATGGAAAATTGCATTCGCTGAAATCTGCAGAGCTCCCTTGTTGTAACAAAACAAATTCACAGGCAGTATGATTTTGTTCATCTCATTTAATAGCCCCACAAGCCACAAGACTTCTGCTATAGCTTAAGTCATGCTTCTATACTATGCTTCTTGATATAGTCTCCTACTTCTTGAATTTCTAAGATACTAATGTTTTTCCCAATCTTAAGCAGTATCCACTCACTGATTTCCTAGTTACAATACATGAAGCCCAGTCTGAATCATAGAAGGCTGTAAGAGAGTCATCTTTATCACTGCTCAGCAACAATCCCAAACCAGGTCTACTTTTAAGATATCTGACCACAAGTAAGGCTGCATCAAAGTGTTACTGATTTAGTGCATGCATGAATTGGCTCAAGGTCTGTACAACATATGATATGTCTGGTCTAGTCATGGATAGATACAACAACTACCCCACTAGTCTCTGATATACATTTCTGTCTTTCAATAAGGGATTACTGTCATTTTCTCCTACCAAGTGCTTATCATAGTCAACAGTAGTAAACTTCATGTGTTGCTCTAAGGGTGTTGATGCAGGTTTAGCACTTGCTAAATCCCATTCTGAGATTAACTCCAATGTATACTTTTTTTGTGTCATGATAATACCTTTGTCAGATCTAAGAAACTCAATTCCCAATAGATATCTCAATTCCCCTAGATCTTTTATCTTGAAACTATTCTGCAAAGTGGACTATGTATCCTTGATGAGCTTAAGATCAGTACTAGTGATTAAGAGTGTAATGAGAATTATCAGAAAAAAAGGAGGTGAAGAAACAGGTACTTGAGAAGTATCAGGAGAAAGAGGTGAAGAAACATGTAATGTGTGCTGTGAGGGTGATGTATTTGAGGATGGAGAATATTCATCTTCAGGAAAGAAATGAGGAACAGAAGAGGATGAAGAAGAGCAAGGATGTTTGAAAGGAAAAATGTGTTCTCTAAAGGAGACATCTCTACTAACAAAGAATGTGTGAGAATGCAAATTATATAACCTTATCCCTTTTGGATTGAGGAATAACCCATATAACACATTTTCGATGGCCCTTCGTGAAAACTTGTCAATAGGTGTAGGGTCAGTGGCATAGTATAAACAACCCAATGTTCTTATGTGAGATAGGGATGGTGCAGTACCATGAAGTTTCTCATATGGTGAAATACCATTAAGAATAGCAGATGAAAACCTATTAATTATGTAGGCTGCAGTTATTATTCAGTCACCCCAGAATTTGATATGGATGTGACTCTGAAATCTTAAGGCTCTTGTCATTTCTAAAAGGTGCATGTGCTTCCTATCAACAATTCCATTTTGTTGAGGGGTATATATGCATTTCCTCTGGTGAACTATACTAAAAGAGTGAAACAAAGAAGTGCTCTGGGAATTGACAAACTCAAGACCATTATCATATCTTATGGTTAATAGAGGTGGTGAACTGATTCTGAACAAGGTGTATAAAAGCTCTCAAGTGTATTATACAATTAATTTTGAATTTCAAGATATAAATCCAAGTCATTCTAGTAAAGTCATCCACAATAGTAAAAAAGTATTTATATCAATTATAAATACTGTGTTTATAAGGACCTCATACATCCATATGCAATAACTGGAAAGCTTGTACAGAAGAAGTTTTATGAGCTGGATGAAAATCTAGTTTGTTTAGCAACAGGACAAATAGGAAAATTACAAAGTTGAGCTTCGTCGCTCTTTATTTTGAGACTACTACTTTGACTAAGAATAGGGACTGGTGCATGACTCAATCTTTGATGTCAAACATGAGCATTGTTAGAGGAATTGAAGAAGCATGTAGATTCTGGAGAATTAAATGGATTGACCAGGTGATGGTGATTTGGTTGATAGGACGTAGAGTTCATCTTTTTCCTTACTAATTGCCCTCACCTTGCCACTGTAGAGATCCTGAAAAAGAAAGAATTTAGAATAAAAAGAAAGAAAATAATATAAGTCTCTAGTCAACTTAGAGACAGAGAGTAAGTTGTAATTAAAGTGAGAAATGAAAGAACATCCTTAAGTGTCTGATTTTTTTCCAAAGGACATATTGCTTTGTGAGTAATTGTGGCTAGTTCACCATTAGGAAAATTGACTTTAGTTGAAATATTTCATGGATGAAATCATGTGGTTTGATGCAGTACCTGTGTCAACAACACAAAAGTTAATTTTAAAGCCAGTTAGAAAACAATTTATTTTACCTGTCATGTTAGTCTCTTCTTCTGGTGTTTCCTCATTATCAATCAAATTGAGCAACTTCTGAAATTGTTCTATAGTAAAGGCTAGCTTCTGGAACTGATCAGCGGTGATCTTCTGATTTGAACTACGGTTCCTCTGTCCTTGTGTCATAACACCATCTCCCATAGTCAAGCTAGCATTGTTAGCGATATAGTTTCCTGGCCTAGACCTGTAATTGTCTCTATTCTATGGGTTGTTTGTAAAGCCATAGTTTTCATGTCTCATTCTGTTGTTTTCCCTTTCTCTATTCCTAGTGAATTTAAAGTCACTAGGATAACCAATTAGTTTGTAACAGTTCTCCTTAGTGTGTCCCTTAAGATGACAGAATTCACATTGAAGGTTTGGATTTCTTTTCATTCTAACACTATTGGCTGAGGCAATCGCTGAAGATTCACTACTTCATAATGAGTCTTTGGAGAAGAGCTATTGTTTCCATAATTGTTTCCCCTAGAAAAATTAGTTGAGGCCATTACTGAAGATTCACCTTCTTCATAGTGAGTTTTTAGGTAAGAACTTTGAGCAACAATGTTTAAGTGTGTTGTATGATTTTCTTCATGAATAATCAGTGAATACGCTTGATTCATTGAAGGGACTGGATTCATCATCAATATTTGACTCCTAGACTGATTGTAGGTTTCGTTAAGTCCTCCCAGAAATTGCATTAACTTTTGTTGCTCCAAATGTGCTACAAAGTCCCTCGACTTCTTACATGTACAAATCAGTGGAAGTACCTGTGACTCATGTGCTTCCCACAAGTCACTGAACATAGAAAAATAGACTGAAACAGAAGTAGTACCATGAGTTTGAGTAGCAATTCCTCTGTGTACGTGATACATTCTCGTTGCGTTGATTTTGTCAAAAACAATCCTTCAAATTCATCCACACCTTGTGCGAATTCTAGGAAAACACAATTCCTTTCACTAGATCCTTTGATAATGAGCTCATAATCCACGATAGAACAACTACATTGACTCTTTCCCACTGGTAAGCCATTTGCCCTTCATACATTTTCTTTTTGTAGGTTCCATCAACGAAACCAATTCTATTCTTCCCTAACAGTGCGATTGTCATTGATTTTCTCCAGAGAGTGTAATTTTCCATTTCAACAAGCAAACTTTTAGCTAAATTGACTCCAGGTACTTCGGAAGAGTGAATCGAATTAATCGAAGGTCGAAACACTTCTCTCATTACTTGCATGTCCATATCCGGGACTTGTTTGGTTATTTTCATTTGAAATCGCCATTTCTGAGTTATGAACTGCTTCGAGAAATCTCGATTTTGTAGAGGGAAAAAAATTTGAAAAGTGGAATTGAAAGTATTCTTAGAAAAGGATGGACTGGAAGTAATCCTTGATAACCAGTACCAAAATCTTCTGATCTACTCAATAGTCATTACAATGGCTCTAATACCATGTTAAAACTGAGGATATATATATATATATATATATATAATGCTTAACCGACCTATGACTCACTAACTAACTAATCACCACTAACCACTTAAAGTTAGTTACAAATAATCTTAGCTGTCATCCAGTTGGCAGCTCACTATTCTCTACTTCTCAACAAAAATGAATTTTGATCAGATGGGATTGGAGAAACAAGGCAAGATGGATGCTCAACCAGTTCACTTAGCTGCACAACAAACAGCTCCCCAACAACTTGATAATTGGATTAATTCATGCAGGTCATTTTTCCACATTATATTATATTTTTTAAAACAATTCCATCCCCTTTTCCTTTTCAGGTTACATAATTTTTCTTTAAATAAACATCATAACTATTTATTTTCCCATCGAAAATAAAGCTTTACCTTTCAACGTTGGTAGAAAAATTAAAATACTTATGACAGAAATATCTGAAGTATTATTCACATCTTGTAAAATGATAAAAGAGTTGCACTCTATAGTGGGTCTATTCTTTTTCTTTTTCCCCCCGGTGTCTGATACCCGCATTAGAATCTGACTATATTCGGATTCACGTCGGATAGAGCTCATTTATAAGGGAAGCACTTCCTACCAAGGATTTTTCCATTCTCAAGACTCAAACCTGAGACTTCTAGTTAAGGAAGAAGCAGCATCATTCACTGCACCACATCCTTTGGTGGTGTAGTGGTTCTATTCTAGTTCCTAATGACCAAATTATGTTTTGAAAGAAGAATTCTTTCAAAAAAATTCCGGAAATTCTTTTCTAGAATACTGTAACATGATTATTGCTCCTCAACAAGAGGGCTTCTCCATTAGCTATTAGTGACAGAAGGAGTATACATGTGTATCCGAGTTCAAGTTTTAGTGTAAACTTATCATAATTGAAGAATTCTTGTACAAGTGTAATTATGATTTATTGTTATAATATGAATAGGACTTTCCATTTATTGTTATAGTAGGAATAGGATTTTTCCATAATTAGGGATTGTATATTGTATATAAATACCTCTTCATTAATGAGAATAATCAAGAGATTATTTCTTTCATTGTATCAGAAGTCTATGACTAAAATACTTTCTCCCAAAAACACTTTCGTAGCCCAGTTCTCCCATCTCGGATTTCGTGATTCATCCTCGGTTTCCATGCAATTTCTTTCTCTCTTCCCAAATTTTCTTCCAACTCCCTAATTCACATATTATTCTTTCGTTATATATACATCAAAGAACATGTTTCATCCTGCCTATACAGTCTCCAACATCAAGAACCACATCCCTATTGTTCTTGAGATGGAAAACATCCAATACACGATGTGGGCGGAATTATTCAAAGTTCACGCACGCTCGCATTATGTCCTCCATCACATCATCCCCTCGGTCATTGGCAAGGAGAAGGTGCCTACCCACGAGGATAATCCTACGTTATGGACGACCCTTGATGCTACCGTTCTCCAGTGGATTTATTCCACTATCTCTACAGACCTCTTGCAATGGATTATTGAACCCGGCGCTATGGCGATGGAAACTTGGAATAGTGCGTGATATATTCTAAGATAACAAAAATTCCCGTGATATATTATCAATGATTGTCTTGTTCTTCAGATGGTTGCAGGCCTATATGTGGCCTATAATGGAGTTAGGACACTACTTCATCAAAGTAATCATCTCCCGCCATTTTATCAGGCCAGTTCCATGCTCACGTTATAAAAAGCCGGTTTGGGAAAGAAGGCGGCTATCGGTGTAAACTCCGTCATGATGATGGCCACGTCAGACAACCCTCACTCATTCTCTGAAAATTCAGACCAAAACCGTATCAACGGTGGCGGAAAAAAGGGCCAAAATCATAAAAATAATGGCAAGAACCGTGGTGGCAGTCGCGGTGGTAACAGCGGCGGCGGTGGTGGCCAGAATAATGGCGGCAGCAGCAGTGGGGCTCGGAACAGTAGACAGTAGGCCAATTGGTCGCAGCCTTGGGCCTCCTGGCCGTGGGGCTGGGCCAGTGGCCATTAGCCCAATAGCCCTTATTATCCACCAACGCCATATCCTTGAAACTGAGCCCAATTCCAGTCGGCTTCCAGGCCAGTTTCCCGAATAGTGCATCATGATACAGTACTGGGTCGGGGTAGCAGGTCGGCCTGCTTGGGCCTCGGCCTCAGCATGCCTTCACTGCTACGGGCCCGGCTCCAGTCCCGACACCTACAGATATTGAGGCCGCAATGCATACACTCGGATTACATCCCTCGGATCCGAATTGGTACATGGACATCAGAGCCACTTCTCATATGACGTCTGCACAAGGTAATCTCGTCTTATTTTAATTTGAACAAAAATTGTGGCATTATTATTGGTAATGGTAACTCAATTCCAATTTGCGGTTATGGTCATACGAATTTTTCTCCCCCCACATCCACCTCTTGTCTTAAAAAATATTCTTCACGCCCTAACTTAATTAAAAATTTGGTGTCTGTCCGAAAATTCACCACTGATAATTGGGTTTCTGTTAATTTTGATCCTTTTGGATTTTCTGTGAAGGATTTCACGACGGGGATACTTCTAATGAGATACAATAGTAGGGGGAGTTGTATCCACTCACCACCATTTCCACGAGTCAAGCCACGCCTTCTATCTTTGCTGCTCTTGCTCCTTCCTTGTGGCATGCACTTTTGGGACATCCGGGGTCATCTATTATTTCATGTTTGCATAAAAATAATTTTATTTCTTGTAAGGATACGTGTAGTACTCCACTTTGTTCTTCTTGTCCGTTAGGGAAACATGTTCGATTAGCATTTGTAGCCTCTACTTCTCGTACTTTGATGCCTTTTGACGTTATTCATAGTGATTTATGGACATCTCCCGTTTTAAGTTCTTTGGGTCATCGTTATTATGTCTTATTTTTGGATGATTATTCTAATTTTTTGTGGACCTTTCTTTTATCCAAAAAATCTCAGGTTTTTTCCACATTCTTAAAATTTAGAGCATTCATCCGTACCCAATTCGAACAGAAAATTAAAAATATTCAATGTGATAATGGCAGGGAATATGATAATGGGCCGTTTCGAGAGTTTTGTGACGCTGGCATATCTTTTCGGTTTTTTTGTCCACATACGTCCTCACAAAATGGGAAGGCCGAGCGAAAAATTTGTTCCATAAATAATATTGTCCGTACCTTGCTTGCCCATATTTCATTACCACCTTCTTTTTGGTATCATGCATTACAAATGGCTACATATTTACTTAACATCCTCCCTCGTAAAGGCTTAGCATATCAATCCCCACTTAAAATTCTTTATAATAAAGATCATTCGTATTCTCATCTTAGGGTGTTTGGGTGTTTATGCTATCCACTTTTTTCATCTACTACAATTAACAAACTTCAAGTTCATTCAACCGCTTGTGTGTTTTTGGGTTATCCATCTAATAATGGTGGTTACAAATGTTTTGATTTATCTTCTAACTAAATCATCATTAGTCGTCATGTTATCTTTGATGAAACCAAATTTTCATTTACTAAATTGTGTAGTTCCGTGTCTAGTTCATATACTTTTTTGAATGATGGGATCTCACCGTATATTATCCACCATTTGTCTGAGATGTCCCGTGACCCGAATCCGCTAGCAGGCCCACTACCTACTGGCCCAGAAATTGTCGATCTAGAGTCTCTTCCCAGTCCAGCATCTCGGCCCAGTCCCGGTAACAGTATTTTTCCAGCGACACAGCCAACTACTCATTTCGATCTGATATCTAATGCTCACCTAGTTGTTGGGCCAACAGGCCCACTGCCTGCTGGCCAGTCCATTTCCAACCCGAGAAATGCCCAACTCCCGTCCAATTCTACCTCACGTCAAGGGCCCGTTACTCGTAGCCAAATGGGAATTATTAAACCAATACGACATTTTAATCTTAATTCTAATGTCACTAAATATCCCCTATCACGTAACCCAGTGTCAGCCCTTCATGATCCGAATTGGAAATTGGCCATGGATGACGAATATAATACTCTTATTGAAAATAAGACGTGGGAGTTAGTGCGCCGTCCACCTGGTGTTAATATTATTCGATCTATGTGAATTTTTACTCATAAAGAAAATTCTTACGGTTCTTTTGAGAGGCATAAAGCTCGTCTTGTAGATAATGGTAAAACACAACAGGTTGGCGTAGATTGTGGAGAGACATTTAGTCTGGTGGTCAAACCGGTAACCATTCACACTGTGATCAGTCTAGCTCTCTCGAAGGCATGGCTCATTCACCATCTGTATGTGAAAAATACTTTCTTACACGGTGATCTTAAGGAGACAGTTTACATGCATCAGCCCTTGGGTTTTACGGACCCCAATTATCCTCATCATGTATGTTTGCTGAAAAAGTCCTTGTATAGACTTAAGCAGGCCCTACGGGCTTGGTATAAAAGGTTTACACAACATGTCTGATCATTCACTGTCCATCTATCGGCGTGGTACTTCTCTGGCATACATTCTGTTATATGTTGATGATATTATATTGACTGCCTTATAGGATATTCTACGCAAGTCTATCATGTCCCTTCTCAGTTCAGAATTTGCTATGAAAGACTTAGGGCCCTTAAGCTATTTTTTGGGCATAGCAGTCACTCATCATGCAGATGGTCTATTTTTATCTCAGAAAAAGTATGCGGCAGAGATTATTGAGAGAGCTGACATGTCATCTTGCAAGTCTACTTCTACTCCGGTGGATACCAAATCGAAGTTGAGTGCTACGTCTGGCACCCCATACGAGGATCTCACCCACTATCGCAGCCTTGCATGATCACTTCAGTATCTGACTTTCATGAGACCTAATATTACTTATGCAGTGCAGCAGGTGTGTTTGCTTATGCATGATCCACGGATTGAGCACATGCATGCGCTCAAACGCATTATACGATACATACATGGCACACTAGATTATGGGTTGCATTTATGTCCTGATACAAGACGCTCGACCTCTGGTTATTGTATGTTTCTGGGTGATAACTTGGTATCTTGGTTTGCAAAATGCCAGGCTACCCTATCGCGATCCAGTGTAGAGGTCGAGTATCGAGGGGTAGCCAATGTGGTGTCTGAATCATGTTGGTTGCGTAATCTTCTATTAGAACTTCAGTTTCCTATTCAGAAAGCTATCTTGGTCTACTGTGATAATGTTAGTGCAATCTATCTTTCTGAAAATTCGGGCCAACATCAGCGCACTAAGCATATCGAGATGGATATTCACTTTGTTCGCGAAAAGGTAGCTCGTGGACAAGTACGCGTCTTGCATGTCCCTTCCAGGTACCAAATTGTTGACATCTTTACTAAGAGTCTTCTCTCGGTTCTATTTGATGATTTTAGGGACAGTCTCAGCGTACGACAACCGCCCGCTATGATTGTCGGGGTGTGACAAAAGGAGTATACATGTGATATACATGTGTATCTGAGTTTAAGTTTTAGTGTAAACTTACCATAGTTGAAGAATTCTTGTACAAGTGTAATTAGGATTTATTGTTATAATAGGAATAGGACTCTTTCCATTTATTGTTATAGTAGGAATATAATTTTTTATAATTAGGGATTGTATATTATATATAAATACTTCTTCACTAATAAAAATAATCAAGGGATTATTTCTTTCAATTAATTTAGGTTCTATTTTTGAATTACTTTATTGTCTTAATCAGTACCTTATTCGCTTTTGCAAAGAGTTAATCAATCTAATATCTATGGCGGTAAGTGCATAAGTTAGGACTCATCCCTTTCTAAAAAAATTGAGTTCAAAACTTATATATGTATTGAGAATTTATTAAACAAATACATATAATCCTTTTTAAATCTAATAAATCAGATAAATTATGATAAAAATTTAGCTCAAACTTATGATGTTAAAATCTTGAATCCGTCTTTAAATATAGGCACTTGTAATGTAGAATTATATTTTATGAACTGTTCCACTTTATTATATGATTGTCCATTTCATGTTTCGATCCAATCACTTGCCTTAAAATATTACTCATTCAATTCTTAGAATCTTCTATCGGGACTTACAGTTACAGGTCTTCTTGTCAGGAGAGGTTACCCAATCATCAATAAATCTTCTTTTGGGAATCTCACAAAAAGAATTGTAAATCTTGAAAAAACTAGTCAGATAAGACAAAATAGGATATAATATTCTGACATAGTAGCAGCAAAAGTGTGAATTTTTTATATTTCTTACAGTGTAAACATAAAAAAAATAAAAATGAAAAGCATTTTACTATAAGACAGGAATTTTGTGTACAAGTTACAAATGACCTTTGATTCTTGGCAACTATCAAAAGAATTCAGACAAATATGAATCTAAAGTGATCTGTTTTTGACAATGTTAAAGAATTAATTAAGGCCTGTGGAACCTTTTGCTATCACCACAGCCCATGATAGAAGTAGGCAATTTGCCAACTTTTTCAATCCCTTCTTCAAAGACAACTCCCATTCCCATGAAGAAATGTGACTCAATATGGCAATGGAAGGCCCAAACTCCAGGATTATCGGCCCGAAATCGCAAGGCGGTCCATCTATAAGGATGGACTGGGATTGTGTTTTTCATAATTGGGTTCACAAGGTTGTAATTCTTTGGGTCAATGGATTGGTTGAACTTTCCATTTCCATATCCCAAGACCCAAAAGTCATGCCCATGTAAATGCCAAGGATGGGTCTCACTGTTGTTGGGATTGATTGTGTTGGCATTTTGCAATATGATGTCCACTGTTGTGTTGAACTTCAACCGGTAAATCGAGTTGCTAGTTGTGGCATTGACATTCTTGGCGACGTTGAAGATGTCATAATTCTCGTGGTCATAGTTGTCCGGAGGAGGGGTTTGCTCGAAAGTATGCAATAAGTTGTGCTTAAGGGTGATGAGGTAAGGCGTATGTGGCATGTTGAACGAGACATTGTTGACTGACCAACGCATGAAACCGTTCACCCTGTTTTGTGTGTTGAGCATGACGATGACCCTGTCGGATGTCTGAGGAGGGGCGTGGATGAAGTTTTTGTGGGACTTGATCGCAACACTCTGATTCACCCTGGGGGCAACGTCGTCCCAACGGGGCCCCACGGGTGGTATAGTAGGGGGTCTTCTCCTAGGATGATTTGGGTAGTAATTGAAAATGCCCAAACCATTTGGAGTATCACTAGGCCTGCTGACAACTTTTGTACTAGCCCAATAATTTCTTGTAGGGTCTTGATCAGCTTTGATTAGGACTGAGTATGTTTCTCCAGAATAAATGAATAGATTTTGTACCACAAATGGCTCCACATAGTGACCATCTGCCTCCACAACTGTCATGTTATGCCCCTGCATCAAAAATTCCATTAATAAAATACACAAACTTATTTATATAAGTTGTTGATAAAGGTAATTGTGGAAAATACCTCAATTTCAAAACTTAGAGCAGCAAGAGCAGTCAAGCTGCCAATTCTAAGCCTATAAGTCTTGCCAGGAACAACAGTCATTGTAAAAGGTGTACATTGAGGATGTGTGGCATTGCAAAGAGTAGCATCTGTGCTTGGAGCAGAACAATTGAACCTTCCTCTTCCATGAATCAAGAGTGACTGAAAAAGCAGATAAAAATTTAGATACGTAACACGTTAATATAATTATTAGAAAATTACCAACAAGGGTTGTGATGGATAGATAGGATCTTTCCATCCTTAACCAAAGGTCTCAGGTTCGAGCCTTAGATATGAAATAGAGCAAGGAGCGCTTCCCCCTCATATGGGCCTTACACGGCACAAAACCGGATTAGTCGGGGCCCTAATACAGGTGTCGAACACCGGATGGGGAAGAATAACCAGAACAACATTATTGAATATTGTAATTACATTTCAAAAATAACATGGAATTAAGTTAGTATAATTTAATTACCTGAGGTTCTCCAACCCAAACAAAAGGTAATGAAGAAAGACCAGCTGCTTGTTCATAAGTGCTCTTGTGGTACCAATCAGTGAGAAGAATGTTTCTATCATGGTCATATGAAAATGGCTCTACAACTCCTTTAGGAACTAGCACTTTGATCATTCCTTGTAGCCCTGCTTGTCTTTGCATACCATAATGAGCATGGTACAAATATGTTCCAGGCTGCACAAAATTTGCAAAAACATACTTAGAAAACTGATCTCATAACTCCATATAAAAAATTTTAAGTAAAAAGAAAAAAGAGAAATTACCCTGTCAACAACAAATTTGTATACAAAAGTATCCCCTGGCACAACGGGACATTGTGTGATTCCTTCTGTTCCATCAGCCCATGGTGTTCCAATCTGCAATCAGTATATATATAAGATCACTATAAAGTTGATACAAGGGAGTCTTGGTGTAACTGGTAAAGTTGTTGTCATGTGACCAAGAGGTCACGAGTTCGAGCCGTGAAAACAACCCTGTAGTCTGGCCCTTCCCCGAACTTCATGCATAGCGGGAGCTTAGTGCACCGGACTGTCCTTTTTTATTACTTAAAAGCTGATAAATATAACTAAAGGGAAGAAAAAGAAAATGGGATTTTTGTAGAATTGTTATTTTTTGGTTTGTATATTTAATTTACCTGTCTAATTCCATGCCAATGGATTGCAAGATTTTCAGTCAACAAGCTATTTTTAACTTCAACAATAATAGTGTCACCTTGTTGAGCAATAATAGTAGGTCCTGGAGTTTTACCATTTATACTAATTGAAAGCTTCTTGAAACAATCTGGGGATTTATATTCATATTTAACCTCCCATTTATGATGTCGAACTCGAGCTTCAACTGAAACAGCAGCCAGAAATAACAAGCATAGAACAAGAAACTTTACAAATTTTTGACTTTGATGATGAAAATGCTCAACCATAGTGGATTGAGCTTGAATAAATACAAGTTGAACTCAGGTTTATAATAAGCAAGAGAGAGCTCTTTGTTAATTTGCTAAGGTTTTTTTTTTTTGTGTCTAGATGATTTGCTGCTAAATATGTTGTGCATCTATTTATTTATAGTAGTTTCTTAATGGGCTGGTCAATCAAGAATGGCAGCTACTCTGACCAAGACAACGTGAGAGTTGGAAATACTCGTTTCTCTTTTTGTTTCATTTTTTTTTTAAATTATTGATATTTTTGTTTCAGGAAAGAAAGAGCAGTGAAGTTTCATTTTGAAGGTGTGATTTAGATAAATAAAAAAAATAAGTAGCTAGAGGACCAAGTAGGACTATCACATTTTGTTGGGAAAAATTGACTTAAAATGGTGGTGTGTGAGCTTGGGACCTACATGATATATCCAATTTCCCTTCTCTTTTAGTAAATTGATTGTAACTAAAAATAGATAAATAAAATGATGTTAATTTTGAGTGTGTGAGTCTGCTCATACCGCCGGTTCTAAGCACGGATAAATAACGAGCGTGTAGACTTGGATCCATCATAAAACTAGTCAATAATAAATCCTTATAGTCCAGAATATATCGTTGGGGCGTGCTCCTTTAAGCATGTGTTACATAGCACCCCATAATTGAGATTGAGATGGAATTGTTATGGCAAATATTTACTCGTATCGCGTATTATACCGAACTGATATAACTTATCATAGTTTATTTATTTAATATAGTTGAAAGAAATAATTCATTGATTATTTTTATTAATGAATAGGGTATATATACAAGGTACAATATCCAAATATGGAAAATCTTATTCATACTATACTTCTAAATCCTAATCATACTTATACAAGAATTCTACAACTATGGTAAGTTTGTACACTAGTTTAATTACAATCCTAATCCTATTTGAGCATGGTGCCGTGTTATATTCTATCACACCCCGCAGTCAGAGCAAGCGGTTGTCGTACGTTGAGACTGTCTCTAACATCTTCAAATAGAACTGAGGGAAGGCTCTTCGTAAAGACGTCAGCAATTTGGTATCTGGAGGGCACATGTAAAATGTGTACTAGTCGACGAGCTACCTTTCCGCGAACAAAGTGAACCATCTCGATATGTTTAGTATGCTGATGTTGGACCGGATTTTCAGAAAGATAGACTGCACTAACATTATCACAATAGACCAAGGTAGTTTTCTGAATAGGAAAGTGTAATTCTAATAAAAGATTATGCAACCAACATGATTCAGATACCACATTAGCCACGCCTCGATACTTAGCCTCTACACTGGATCGCGATAATGTAGCATGGCGTTTCGCAGACCACGAGAGCAAGTTATCCCCAAGAAACATACAATAACCAAATGTCGAGCGTCTGATATCAAGACAGTCACCACAATCAGCATCTGTATATGACACAAGAGTAGAGACGGAAGAAGGATATAAATGCAATCCATAATCAAGTGTGCCCTGGATGTACCGTATAATGCGTTTGAGCGCATGCATGTGCTCAATCCGTGGGTCATGCATGAATAAACACACCTGCTGAACTGCATAAGTAATATCAGGTCTCGTGAAAGTAAGTTACTGAAGTGCCCCTGCAAGACTGCGATAATAGGTGGGATCCTCGTATGGTGGGCCTGACGTAGTACTCAGCTTCGGTTCGGTATCAACCGGAGTGGAAGTAGACTTACAAGATGACATACCAGCTCTCTCAATAATCGCTGCAGCATACTTCCTTTGAGATAAAAATAGACCACCTGAATAACGTGTGCCAGCAATGCCCAAGAAATAACTCAAGGGTCCCAAGTCTTTCATTGCAAATTCAGAACTGAAAAGTGACATGATAGACTTGCGCAGATTATCAGATGAAGCAGTCAATATAATCATTTACGTACAATAAAATGTATGCCATAGTAGTACCATGACGATATATAAATAGAGAATGATCAGACCGGCTGTGAGAAAACCCAATAGTAGATATAAAATTTGCAAACCTCTTATACCAAACTCGTGGGGCCTGCTTAAGCCCATACAAGGACTTCTTCAGCAAATATACATGATGAGAATGATTGGGATCTCAAAAACCCAATGGTTGATGCATATAGACTGTCTCCTTAAGATCATCGTGTAAGAAAATATTTTTTACATCCAACTGATGAATAGGCTATGCTTTTGAGAGAATCAAACTAAGAACAGTGTGAATGGTAGCCGATTTGACCACAGAACTAAACGTCTCACTACAATCCACGCCAACCTGTTGAGTTTTACCATCACCTACAAGACGAGTCTTATGCCTCTCAAAAGAACTGTCAGAATTTTCTTTATGAGTAAAAATCCACATAGGCCGGATAATATTAACACTAGATGGACGGGGTACTAACTCCCACGTCTTATTTTCAATAAGAGCATTATATTCATCAGTCATAACCAATTTCCAATTCAGGTCATGTAGTGCAGACACAGGGTTACGTGATAGTGGAGATTTAGAGACATTAGAATTGAGATTAAAATGTTGTTTTGGTTTTAAAATACCTATTTGACTACGAGTAACGGGCCCTTGACTCGAGGTAGAGTTAAGTGGATTTGGGCCAATGTGCGGGACGGTGACGGGCTGGGCAGCAGGGGCGGAAGCCGATACTGGAGTGGGCTAGAACTTTGGAGCGATCACAGAGATCGGTATTGGGCGTATTTCGCCCTTTGGGCGTAATCGGCGAGCGATGTGCGGGGCGTAATGCGCCCGCCAAGCGGTGGGCTCTTTGGTGTATTTTGGTCACGGGACAAGTCCGATAAATGATGGATAATAAATGGTGAGACCTCGTCATCTAAAATATTATACGAACTAGTCACGGGACTACTCACTTTAGCAAACAAAAATTGGGTTTCATCAAAAAGAACATGGCGACTAATTATGATTTTATTAGACGATAAATCAAAATATTTGTAACCACGATGATTAGATGGATAACTCAAAAACACACAAGCAGTAGAACGGGCTTGAAGTTTGTTAATTGTAGTTGACATAAAAAGTGGATAGCATAAATACCCAAACACCCTAAGATGAGAATACGAAGGATTTTTATTGTAAAGAAATTTAAGTGGGGATTGATATGTTAAGCCTTTACGAGGGAGGATGTTAAGTAGATATGTAGCCATTTGTAATGCATGATGCCAAAAAGAAGGTGGTAATGAAGCATGGGCGAGCAAGGTACGGACAATATTATTTATGGAATGAATTTTTCTCTCGGCCTTCCCATTTTGTGAGGACGTATGTGGACAAGAAAATTGAAAAGATATGACAGTGTCACAAAATTCTCGAAACGGCCCATTATCATATTCCCTGCCATTATCACATTGAATATTTTTAATTTTCCATTCGAATTGGGTACGGATGAATGCTCTAAATTTTAAGAAGGCAGAAAAACCTGAGAGTTTTTGGATAAAGGAAAGGTCCACAAAAATTTAGAATAATCATCCAAAAATAAGACATAATAACGATGGCCCAAAGAACTTAAAACGGGAGATGTCCATAAATCACTATGAATAACGTTAAAATGCATCAAAGTACGAGAAGTAGAGGCTACAAATGGTAATCGAACATGTTTCCCTAACAGACAAGAAGAACAAAGTGGAGTACTACGTGTACCCTTACAAGAAATAAAATTATTTTTATGCAAACATGAAATAATAGATGACCCCGGATGTCCCAAAAGTGCATGCCACAAGGAATGAGCAAGGGCGGCAAAAGTAGACGGCATGGCTTGACTCGTGGAAGTGGTGGTAGTTGTGATTGGATAAAGCTCTCCCCTACTATTGCATCTCATTAGAGGTATCCCCGTTTTGAAATCCTTCACAGAAAATCCAAAAGGATCAAAATTAACATAAACCCAATTATCAGTGGTAAATTTTCGGACAGACACCAAATTTTTAATTAAACTAGTGGCATGAAGGGTATTTTTCAAAACGAGAGGTGGATGTGGGGGAGACAAAGTTGTATGTCCATAACCGCGAATTGGAATTGAGTTGCCATTACCAACAATTATACCATGATTTTTGCTCAAATTTGAATAAGATGAGAGAGTACCTTGATCAGACGTCATATGAGAAGTGGCTCTGGTGTCCATATACCAATTCGCGTATGGGGGATTTAAGTCAAGTGTATGCATTGCGGCTTCAATATCTGTAGGTGTCGGGATTGGATTTAGGCCCGCAGCATGGAAGGCCTGCGGGGCCGAGCAGCAGGCACGCCTTGTCGACCCATTACGCATCGCATTCCACTATTTGGGATCGAGAAACTGGGCTTGAAATTTTGCTGGAACTGAGCCCAGTTTCCCGAATAAGGAGCAGGCAGAAAATAAGGGTTGTTATGTCAATGGCCACTGGCCCAACTCCACCGCCAAGGGGCCCACGGCTGGGGTCAGTTCGCTTACGGCCCACTGCTCCGAGGCCCACTGTTGTAGTTGCCACTGTTCCGTCCTCCGTCATCGTTACCACAGCTGTTTTTGCTATTATTTTTACGATTTTAACCTTTTTTACCGCCACCGTGGTTATGGTTTTGGCCCAAATTTTTAGAGAATGAGTGAGGGTCGTCTGATGTGGTCATCATTATAACAGAATGTGCTCCGGTAACCGCCTTTTTTGCCAAACTGGCCTCTTCTAACGTGAGCATGGAACGGGCCTGATAAAATTGTGGCAAAGGATTACTTTGATGAAGTAGTGTTTCAACGCCATTATAGGCCTCAAAAAGGCTTGCAACCATTTGAAGAACAAGACGATTATTGGTAACAGGCGCACCAACGTTGCGGAGTTGGTCCGCCAATTCTTTCAGCCTTTTACAATAGGCCGAGACGTTAGGAAAATCTTTCATGTTGACATGGGAAAATTCCTGCTCAAGAGTGACAGCAATGGAATTTTTGTTATCTTGGAATATATCAAGCACCCTATTTCAAGTAGCCATCTTCGTAGCGTCAGGTTCAATAATCGTCTCCAAGATGCCTGTAGAGATTGTGGAATAAATCCACTGGAGAACGATAGCATCAAGGGTTGTCCATGACGTAGGATCATCCTCTGGGGTAGGCACCTTCTCCTCACCAGTTACCGAGGGGATTATGTGATGGAAGACTTTATACGACCGTGCGTGAACTTTGAATAATTCCGCCCACGTCGCGTATTGGACATTTTCCACCTCAAGAACAATAGGGATGTGGTTCTTGATGTAGGAAACTGTAAGGGCAGGATGAAATATGTTCTTTGACGTAGACATAACGAAAGAACAATAGGTGAATTAGGGACTATGAAGAAAATTTAGGAATGAGAGGAGGGAAAGTGAACGGAAACCGAGGAAGGGTTCACAGAAACCGAGCAAAAATTGAGAAGTGTTTTTGGGAGAAGGTATTTTAGACCTAGACTTCTGATACCAAGAAAGAAATAATCTCTTTATTATTTTCATTAATGAATGGGGTACAAGCTACAATCTCCAAATATGGAAAATCTTATTCATATTATACTTCTAAATCCTAATCATACGTGTACAAGAATTCTATAACTATGGTAAGTTTGTACACTAGTTTAATTACAATCATAATCATATTTGAGCACGGTACCGTGCTATATTCTATCAATATCTATATTAAAAACATAGGGATTTAATTAATTGCACAAACAATGCGAAAAATTTAGTAATATGTCATGTTTTTAAAAGCTAATAAAGGTTTAAAAGAGTAATATTTGTTAGTCCTGAAAATAGATACAAACTTCTTACAAACGAAAATTAAATTATATATAAATGCTGAATTATTAGTCTTGACCACAAGTAATGATCCCGTGATATTCGTGAATGAAGTTCTCTTTATGACTTTATAATCTTTTTCTAATTATTATTATTATTATTTTCCTATTTGCAACTTTAAAATGAAGCATAGCAGATAGCACATGGGGTTGGGAATTGTAAATTGATTTAAAAGGAAGATTTCCATGTGAAACCGCGTTACCAATGTCATCAAATACAGAACGTAAAGGATAACTTTGTGTATATTATTCTCAAAAATAAATATTTTTATTCATGTTCACGAGTTGTAAATTAAATCCTGATCATTCATGCATATTTTGTGATTTACTGATAGTAATACTGAATAATTGAGACTATTATCTCCAGTAATAGTTTGCGTAAGCCGGTAAGTTGGATATCAAAAAAAAAATCAACATCCACTCGAGGAAAGTGTCTCCTTTTTTTTCTTTTGGTAGTCGGTCCCTGATCTTTACCTTTTTAAAAATCGTAGCACCATAAAGCAGGATTTGGTCTTTAAGTTTTTGTACATAATAAATTGTAAATTAACGAGGAAAATGAAGAAAAAGAGCAAAAACTAGTTGAAGCTTTAATCAGTGGAGAAATATTCTCCACCAACATTTTGGTGGGAAAATTATAGAGGAATTGCAACTTTTTAAAAGTAATTTAAAAGAAATAGAATTGCTTTTAAAAAATCATAAATACAATTTATTACAACCTTTTAATTATTTAATCAAATAAGGTAACACTTTTTATATTCCTGAAATATCTCATTATGAAACTTAAAAATAGGAATTATGCCAATCACAACGTTATCTCTTCAATTCATAATTATCTCAAATTCTCTCACTTAAATCATATGTAAATCATTAGCTCTCCCATAAAAATAAAAGAAAACGTATCACACCCCCCACGGCTTGGCCAAATTTAAAGCAACTCAACAAATTAAGGATTAGTGCCGTAATTGTCGCTCAAGATTTCGAAAATTTGAAAGGAATATAATGCATAAAGTTTCCTTATTTGGGCTCCTCCCAAGTCCTTGTCAAAGCCTTTGGCACTCATAAGATATTGTTGGTTACAAAGGTGCAGGAAACGGGAATTACAAATAACTGCTCAAACGTACAAGAACTGAAAATATAATTCAACAACAAAACTGAAATTACAATTGTTGAACAAGAAAAAGTGGAAACTGTTTTTGCTGAGTCGAGTGTGGCACTCTGTCTTTAAGACAATATTGCCCCGTATGTATCATTTATACGTCCTGGACAATTTATCTCCCAAGATAAAACAGCAATTGAACACTTGAGCAAAGGAAACTCAAGAGCTACCGTGAAGAATATTGAGCAATGAAATGATGCTTGGAAGTTGTAGGAAGAAACTATTTTTGCTTGTGTATTTTCGTGTGTTGTAAGTGTTCCTCAACAATGGTGCAAGGGGTGTTTATATAGGTGAGGGAGGGGATGTTTAACTGCCTCCATAACAGCCATTATTGGCCAAATAATGGCCATTATGGAGGTAGTAAAGCCACCAAAATAAATGGTGAGAAAGACCAACGGATTGGCCATTATAGGAGGAGTAATTCAGCCAAAATAAATGGCTGAATTGAGTGCTTGGCGTTTCTGATCTTCTCTGCCAATTCTGACTTTCTGGAAACTTCAGGGACCAAACTGTACATCTTGAAACTTCAGGGAGCAAACTGTATATATGAAAGAATTCTAGTCCAAACTGTACATATGAAACTTCTGGGATCAAACTGTACTTCTGGCAAAGTTCTCTGGCCCAAAAAGATAATATCAGAAGACCCACAGCCCACAGCCCACAGCGCGTGTGGCGTGTGGCGTGTGGGCTTTCCTCGAACTGAAGCACATCTAGGTCCTCCCTCCTTTAAACACATGGGACCCCTTGGGGTCCCAAACCCCAAACCAATTTTGAGTCTTATATACACAACAATTCTTTCATCCTCTACCAATGAGGGAGAATTGAACACAATACCACACTTTTCATGCTTCAAATACCTCACTTCGTGAACCAATATCTCTTTCATTTCTCAATGAAATTTGACGATTCTTGGCCCTACGGTTATCTACATACTTAGTGGATCATGCATGTGTGAAGAACCGAATTCTCCAACATACGTAACACTAGTGTTTAAGCCGTTAAAGTTGGTCGGTCGCAACTCCCGCCAAAGGCAAATTTCCAACAGACATGTCATGCAATATCTCTAGATGGTCGTTGCCTCTCATGTCCCTTCGCCCAATAGGCCTACTTCATCCCAATGTTAGCACACGCCGCCCGCACTGCTGGCACTCATGCATGAACGAATGTCAGTACCGTGCGTTCTCGAGATAGAATTGGAATCTAGGGATTTCAGGTGAAAAACTTGTCCCTAGGATGATCTTATATATGCTTACCAAGTTTGGTGTCATTTGGTTATCGTAATTATCTGAAGCTTGCGAAGGCTATATCTCATTCCACGAGTACGTGAATATGATAAAACTTCATAGAGGTGTGAAAGAAGTCAAGGGGAGTTATTAGGAACAAATGGCGCCTTATTTGAAGTTTGAATGGACCATTATGATTCTCGGGCTAAAACTTGGTTGGTTAGGGAGCATGGGCCTTTTTCTTAAGAGCATATATAAGGGGGGTATGCATAGTAACAGCTATCACAGGGGCAATTTTCTAACCAGCCGACAGGCGAGGTTTGTCCCTACACGGCAGTAAAGCAGTGACTTGACTCAGTTTATTCCAACACTTAGCAAAAATTCTGGATGTTTGGCCTTTGACTCGTTTTTAGGCAGCAACAATTTAGTATGATCCTTAGGCGCTTTTAGGCAGCAAAAGATGAATGAAATAGAAACATAAAACAAGAACACAAGGCAGCAATATACAGGAAACCAATTCCCAACTTGTATTATTTAAAGTGAATACAAGAACACTCAATTTTCGTGCCACCCTTGGCACAAGATCCCCTGACCTTAACCAGATTTTGCTCTCTAGAATTTTTCCTCAAACTCTAACTCACAAAACCCTAAAAAATTTACAAGTGTTGGGCTTTACACTTATATTTTCTTGTGTCAGCCAACTACCCGACACTTAGCTCACTCGGACCTTATCCGAGGCTAATACAGTTGACATCCCCTAACTGCTAGGAATCACAAAAAAAATGCTTAAAATACAAAGGCAACCGCCCAAAACACTTAGCCATTTTGGCTGAATACATGGGAAATTGATAAAATTATCCAATTGTCACGTGTACCGCGCACATGCATGCGTTCCCGTCGATATTTGGCGCCAATGGCCCAATTTCGCGCCAAGGTCTCACACCCAGCTCACCCTTCGCGCCATTTTCTTGCCTGGCATGCCTTGCGCACATGTCGGCCCTTGCCGCACGACTTGCCCATGACACTACCTTGCTTGCACCACTGCCTTGCCTTAGTCGTGCCATGTCTTGACTTGTCCCGCACATTCCATGTCATTCCTTGCCTTAGCCTCCCACTGACTTGTCTTGCCATGCCTTTGTCACACACACTGGCTTGTCTTGCCACAACTTGCTCATTTCATGGCCTTGACATGCCTTGTCACCCATTTTGGGGTCATGACAAGGTCCATCATAAAAATCCCTTGCCACGCCCATGCCATGTCTGATTACTTAGGCCGAGGGTCTAACAACAGCCTACCAGCCCTCCCCCGGAGATTTGACAGTGGAACGCCCCAAGTGTGCTGCTTTGAGGGGCAACATCAAGGGACTGTCTGGGCACCTCTAAGGAGTTTCTAAGGTATCCAAACGAGTTTTGGAGGTCTATGGATAGCGCGTGGCCAAGGGTCAGCGTTGGGCGCCCAACAAGTGTCGGAGGCTTGATATATGGAACGATTAGACCCTGCGGGCCACCCTTGTGATGGAATAAGACTAGAGATGGCAATGGATCTTGGACCCAGTCCGGATCCGGTGGATCCAGATCCGTTTTATAGGATATGGATCTTCAAAACTTGGACCCGACGGATTCGGATCGGACCCAAATCTGTTTCTGACGGATCGGATCTGGATCTGAATCTTGTATTTGAGATCCGTATCCGGTCCAAATCCGATCCGTGGATCCATTTTTTATTAAATATATCCATAACCTATAATGTAATTTTATAAGTATTTTCTTTAAAAAATTTCATAATTTATGTATTAGGTAAATGGTTGAACCAGGATAAGGCACAAGTCACACAGCCATGTAATTTGTCTTTGAAGTTTCATTTCTTTTACCTATATGCTCTCTGCAGTTTTCCATATTTTCATTTTTATAAAAAGAAAAAATTATCACTCTTCTTTAAATTTTCCTTTCTTGAATCTGCTAGTCGTAAGCTTTAAATATCTTTCTTTCATTTGTTTGATCAGCAAAAAAAAACTGGGACTTTTGATATATGACTGACGTTGTTTTATGTTGTTTAATGATGTCAATCAGTAGAACTACAAGTGGAGCATCACTAAAGCCTCCAAAAATTAGCTCAAAGTTGCAACTTGTTCAGCATCACTAATGAATTCAATCGTCTTTATTTTCTTGTGATGCTAAAACTTTGTTCAGTATTTTGAAAGAATGATGTCATGTTTATGTAGGTTGATTGAATGAACTCAATCATTTTTTTCAATCAGATTCCGTTTCATTTTGTCATAAAAGTTTCAACATGTGGGAATATTATTCAAGCCAAAAAAAATTTACATGTAGATCCAGATCCGATCCGTGGACCCGGTGAATCCGATGGATCCGAATTTGTATCTGATTTTTATGGACCCGATGAATCTGGATCCAGGTATGAAAATGGATCTGGATCTGGATCTAGTAGGATCCGATCCAGATCCGATCCGTTGTCATCCATAAATAAGACCTTCGTGCCTTATAAGTAATCAAGGAACTCTCTCAAAAGCCTCGTGAGCTAACTTATGAGCTTGGCTTGGGTTCAGCCAGCGAGCAAGGGTCCGTTGATCTAGACGTGCAGTTGTGGGGCGACGCTGCACTATGTGGGATGAATGCATGTTGCGTGGGATATGATGGCAGTGCCACAAAACAACTGAAAGGCAAGGCACGAAAGACGCATATGACTAAGGCCAAGGACTGTACGTTGCCCTACTCAGGCAAGGCATAAGCCACAGGCGCATCCCCAAGGCGATAATGACTTTTCTCTGCCTTTTATAACGCCAAAGATATACCTAATAAAAGAATATTACTATTGTTCAAACAATTCTATATACTTGTAATATCGAAATTAGTTATACTTTATATAATTAACTCCCATATATACATCTTGTATTTATGAATTCTTGAAAAATTATATGTAATAGGTGGTGTGGGTTCAATTGTTCTTTCATCTTCTTTGACTTTTAAGAAATAGTACAAGAAAAAGTATCGATGAACATATTTTGGGCCCATAATTTTGAGGTCAACTCAACTACAGTAATTAAGTTTGAAGGAATTATGCAAATTCATTCAATTATTAAATGATTTGTTTGGCAGTCCGACGGCCTAAATATTGGGTTTCAAACATGTGATTGTGCATGTGATTTGCACCCTACTTGTCTGCGTGATTTAATATTCAACTCAGGGACATTAGGTAACAACCTAATTGACGTTTGTTATATCCAATTAACTTCTTTGTTTTTTTATGAGGCGTGTGGGGAGAGGGGGGAGGGGGGGGGTTCTGGGAGGTGGGACTAGGACTAAGCTCTGAGTTGAGAAACGATATCTTTCGTTTTTTTTCAGAAAATGTCAATTTTATTTTTGAATTATTCGAAATAAAATAATTCTGCCATCCGTTTCATTTTTGGCATAAAAAGCCTTTACAACATGCCAAGTAACTCAAAAATGTCATCCCACCTAACGATTTTCCCAACTCGGACGAAAAGTGATCAATTTTGCCCTGAATTTTTTGAAATTAGACAGTTTTTTTCTCTATTTTTTTACATTTCAGGGGCAAAAAAAAAATCCAATTTACTAAATCGTGACAAAATACAAGTTGGTATTCATGGGGTAAACTTTCCTTGCGAGTCATGAAAAAGGGATGGGAACAAGCTAAGAATATATACTACGAATAGCAATACCAATCAACAACAACGTACTTAAGGGGGCAAAAATAAGTTTATCAAAATGCAAATTTATATTCAATTATGTAGTAGTTTAACTTTTCTTATTTGTGTACATTAGATATTTAATTTAACTTTATTCTATTTGAACATCGTATAAATCCTTTTTCAGTTGACAACAGAAAAAAATTCAAGAAAGTTGAATTAATTTGTGAACGAGAATTTTATATCGATTTAATCACATACCAAAGCAAAAAAAAAAAAATGAGCTCCAATTTATGGTTCAAAATTTTTGGGAGGATAATTGGCTGAATTATAGAGAACGACTAACAAAATTATCTCATTCGAATAGTTTATTGGTTAAATTGGCCTTTTTTTTTTGTTCGAGTTGGAGCAACCGTTAATGGGAATGTTGTTTTTAAGTTATTTGACTAACCACAAAGACATTTGTGCTGAAAATGATATGGATAACATAATTTCCTATTTTTAATAGTTCTGAAGAAAAAACTTGTCATTTTCCCTATTTTTCATTTTATAGCTAATTCATACATGCAAGCATGTTTTATTTCAACTCATAATTTTTGAAGGGGTCAATGATATTGAAGATCCTTAAAGATGATGAATATAGACCAAGTCGTGACAATACATATTTTTTAAAAGTGATGTCATGATGTGTTTGTGTGCATCTTAACTGTGTTATTGAACCAATTATCTTTTATTAGTATAAATACCAGATAATATTATCCACTAAAATTTAGATAAATTAAAAAAATACCAAGATTTAAATAAATAGAAACAGAAAACATCATTAAACCATACTCTTAATTAGATGATGAAAAATTGAAAAGCTATCATATTTATATTTTAAAAAAACTAAAATCGTATCTTATAGATGCTAAATAGGCGTTTGGAAATTAAAATATAATTTTAAAAATTGTAGTATTTAAAAAGGTTGAAAAAAAGTATTTGAAAATTGAGTTTGTCTGGACATGAATTTAACTTGGAAAAAAAAATGAAACTTTATGTGTGAAAAAATTCACTTGAAAACAGGTCAAACCCACTTTTCTAAATTTGAAATTCGTCTTGTTTTAAAAAATATCTATTTTTCGTGCTTTCTTGTTACTTGGGTCATGGTCACTTGTCACTTTCTAAATTTAATTAAATCAACATGCACATGATTTGACAAAATAATAATCAACATCCATTTTCCCCATAATACTGTAATCAGTATGACTGGATTGTTTTAAGCTTCTTGTTTTAGGGTTGACAATCACATTGATTACAAACTTAATTAACAGTAATTAGACAAAAACCATACGTTGAAATATATTATATACTATATAATGCACGTATTATGCAGGGCGGCTTTACCCCAAGTCACTAAAGCAATGGCTTTAGATCTCAAATATTTTGAGGCTTCAGTAGTTATCCTTAATTAAAGTTTAACTCTATAATTTACAACTTATAGCATGCATAAATGAATAAATTTGAAGTTAGGTGGTGTTTTATGTAAATACAACAACATACCCAGGGAAATCCCACAACATAGGGTCTGGGGAGGGTAGAATGTACGCATACCTTACTTTTACCATGGTATGTAGAGCGGCTGTTTCTGAGAGACCCTCGGCTCAAGACAAAGCATAATCACAAGCAAAGAAAGAGAAACGGTCAGTCCCAGACAAGAAATTAAAGCAGTATGAACATGCTGATAACAAAATCGAATACGTCATAGTAGCGCATTCTAGCAAAAGGAAGCAGTAGCTAACGCAGATAAATAAGATAAACAAAGTACACTAATGAACACATAGCAGCAGAAGTCACTACAGAGGACTATAAAGCAATACTGCGCCTATAAGTGTGATAGGCTAATCGGGCCTACAACAATAACACTACAACTATCATTTTGTAAGCGTAAGTAGGACTACGCTCGACTACCTACTACTCTTCTACCCTAATTCATGTCCTCCACAACCCCTTATCTAAGGTCATGTCCTCAGTAAGTTGCACATGCGTCATATCCCGTCTAATCACATCTCCCCAATACTTACTCGGCCTACCTCTACCCCTCATGAACATGTCCATAGCCAACTTCTCACACCTCCGCATTGGGGCATCTGTGTCTCTCCTCTGCACATGCCCGAACCATCTCAACCTCGCTTCCCGCATCTTGTCCTCCACCGAGGTCACTCCCACTCTATCTCGGATATCATCATTTCTAATCCTATCTCTCCTTGTATGTCCACACATCCATCTCATCATCCCCATGTCAGTAACTTTTATCTTTTGGAAGTGCGCAGTCTTGACTAGCCAACATTCCGCCCCATACAACATAGTCGGTCTAACCACCACCCTATAGAACTTGTCTTTAAGTTTTTGTGGCACATTTTTGTCGCACAAGACTCCAGATGCGAGACTCCATTTCGTCCACCCTGCCCCAATACTATGTGTTACATCGTCATCAATCTCTTCATTCCCTTGGAGAATAGACGTGAGGTACATGAAGCTTTCATTCTTTGGAATGACCTGAGTTCCAAGCCTCACCTCCACGCATGTCTCAGGGTCGCTCCCGTTGCTGAACTTGCACTCCAAATATTTTGTCTTGGTCATACTCAACCTGAACCCTTTAGACTCCAGTGTCTATCTCCAAACCTCCAGCTTGGCGTTCACTCCGCTGCGAGTATCGTCAATCAGAGTTATGTCGTATGCGAATAACATATACCATGGCACATCCCCTTGGATTTGTCACGTCAGTCCGTCCATTACCAAGGCAAGTAGGAATGGGCTAAAAGTTGATTCCTGGTGCAGCCCCATCATTACTAGGAAGTGCTTTGAGCCCCTTCTACTATCCGTACCCTAGTCTTGGCTCCATCATACATATCCTTGATCACCCTAGTGTACGCCACAAGTATATCTCTAACCTCCAAACATTTCCATAGAACCTCCCTAGGGACTTTGTCGTATGCCTACTCGATGTCGATGAAAACCATATGCAAGTCTCTTTTCCTCTCCCTATACGACTCCACCAACCTCCTAATAAGATGAATGGCTTCGGTAGTCGAACGTCCCGGCATGAATCCAAACTGGTTCTCGGAAATAGACACGTCTCTCCTTACCCTCATCTCCACGACCCTTTCCCAAACTTTCATAGTGTGGCTCAGCAGCTTGATACCCCTATAGTTGTTGCAACTCTAGCTATCACATTTGTTTTTGTACAAGGAATCATTGTACTCCACCTCCATTCTTCGGGCATTCTTGCCGTCTTAAAAATGACGTTAAACAACTCAGTCAGCTACTCCAAACCTGTCATGTCTACGCTCTTCCAAAATTCAACTAGGATCTCATCAGGCCCGGTCGCTCGTCCCCTACGCATTATGCGAACAACACATGTAACCTCATCAACCTTAATGTTTCTACAATACCCAAAATTCTCCAGATCTCCCAACACAATGTCTCCATCTTCTTTTTCGTTCAAAAGTTTGTGGAAGTAAGACTGCCACCTCCGCCTAATATGCGTGTCCTCCACCAGTACTTTGTCGTCCTCGTCCTTAATGCACCTCATATGATCCAAGTTACGGGCCCTCCTCTACCTTGTCTTGGCTAGTCTGTACAACTTCGTTTCCCCGCATTTCTCCTCTAATTCCATATACAGGCGTTCAAAAGCCGCTCTTTTTGTCGCCGTAACCGCTAGCTTTGCCTCCTTCCTCGCCATCTTATACAGTTCCCTATTCGTCCATTTCTCCACCTCATCCTTGCTTTCTATTAATTTTGCATACGCTGCTTTCTTCGCTTCCACCTTCTCTTGAACTTTACCATTCCACCACCAGTCCCCTCGATGCCCACCACAGTTACCACGCGAGGCTCCTATCACTTCTCTAGCTACCTCCCGAATGTAACTGGTCGTCATGTCCCACATACCGGTTGCATCCCCACTACTCCCCGAAGCCCTTTTGTCCATCAAACTCTCCTCCATCTCTTTTGCACTATCCATGGTCAAACTCCCCCATTTAATTCTTAATCTGTCATCCACAACCCTCTTCTTCTTCTTCATCTTAATCTCCAAATCCATCACCAAAAGCTTTTGTCGGGTTGTAAGATCCTTCCTCGGAATAACCTTGCAGTCTTTACAAAGACCTTTGTCAACCTTCCTAAGGAGCAAAAAGTCTATCTAAGTCTTAGCCACCGAACTACGGAAAGTCACCAAGTGTTCCTCCTTCTTCAGGAACCCTGAATTGTCTATCACCATCCCACAAGCTCTAACGAACTCCAAAAGTGAGACGCCTCCCCCGTTCCTGTCCCTGAGTCCAAAGCCTCCATGCACATCGTCATAACTCCCGGAAGTGACCCGATATGTCCATTGAAATCCCCTCCTACAAATAACTTCTCAGTGGGTGGTATACCGCCCACTACTTTGTCCAAATCTTCCCAAAAGCGTCTCTTCTCCTCCTCGTCCAAGTCTGCCTGCGGCGCATAAGCACTAATAATATTTTATATAAATATTTTCTTTATTTAGTTAGTACTTCTTTTTTTCCTCTTTGAGTGAGATCTAAGTGATCAAGTTGATAGACTAAAAAGTAAATTGGTTATAAAATTGTAATCAACTACTTTACATTTCAAGAAAGCTATAAGGATAAATTTCAAATAGAATATAAGATTATAAAGATTCTATTAACTTAATCTAAGACCTCTTTCTTAGGCTACTTATTCTAATACATCGGTTATTCCTTATATTTGTTATTAAATTTTATTTAGACATTCAAACTACGACTTGTTCCAATTGAACATCTGAACACATGATAAAGTGTTCCAATTTATAAACACTTTCGATTTCAATTTTTTTTTTTTAAAATCGTGTGTGGTCTCAACAAATATTAGGTTGTTAAGTTAACCACATAAAATATGTCATCTTCTTTGATTATATACATCAACTTCAATTGGAGCAGGCCTAAGGTTTTACAGCTTAATGAGGTTAATGCATATAATTACAGGGGGGTTTAAAATTTGAACTGAAAGTGTCTAATAGGAATATTTTATCATGTATTCTGGTGTTCAATTAGAGCAAGTATAGTTTGAATGTCTAAATTAAATTTACTAACGAATTTAATTGATTATATATATATATATATATAATATAGAGGGGGGTGTGTATTTCAATAAAATCTTTCAACAGAGGGGTGTGAGTATGGGTGTGTAAGTCCTACTCGGTACTCCCTTCCCGTTGTAAATCTTCTTATGTTAGTCTTTTCAAATCAAATAGCTATCTCCGAAATATAAAATATAATTTTTTTTTATTCTGGACTCTGTCCAGTCGCTAGTCCTTATTTACTATTCATCATCTCTATCATTCGTCTTTGGTTACTGTTCTGCTCTCGACTACGCTATGCTCATTTACTTCCTCTTCTGAACTGTTCATCTCTTCTTTTAGACTTTACCCCTATCATGACAGTCGTCTTTAGCTACACCCAATTTTCAGGCCACACCAGTCCTTCAGCGGACATCAACAGGCCAATAATCAACCACCGTTGACATAGAAATTTACAAGCTAATCCATTGAAGTCATGACGGAGTCCAAAGATAACCATATACTAAGTTCAGAGGATAACCATATCTAAGCATTTTGCAGTTAAGATTACAACAATAATTTCAAGGTTCATCACATGATTTATAACAGTAAATAAAGATTCATGATGAAAAATAACAACTTTATATTAACATACTGGTTCCTGCATTTCTGCAGGATTTCATAAAAAATACAAACATAATATACATGGTGGAGATAACTACTTAAATTAAAAAACTTACATAATTAGAAGTACGGGGAGGTTTCCCTTTCGGGAGTCCCGGAAGCTACTGCACACTAGTAAAGCTTGCTGGAAAATAAAGCTATCTTACATGAAGGGATTTATACAATGAGGGGGTAGAGAGAGGAGGAGAGAGTGTCTAGCATTTTTCAAGTGATTGTGTTTTCTCTTCTTTTTTTTCGTGTTTTTTCTCGTCTTCAGAGTCTGCTATTTATAGAGTCTCTGCGGACTTCAATTCCGGATTTCAAATGAATTGAAGAATCTTTTTGGAAAAGTCTCGGCCGGGTGCGCTGTGGGCCCCATCGTCACTTTAACTTTCCTTAAAGTTGGTTCTTCTTTTCTTTGTCTTCTTTATTGCTGTCCTACTTTTGCTTTAGCATTTTTTGCTTTAGCATCTGCTTTATCTTGTCTTTGTCGTCTTTTCCTTTATGTCTCTATCTGCTTTCTACCGTGCGTTCCACACCATTCTTTATTTCTGATTATTTTTCTCTGAGCATGTTCTTCTGCTATGTCTTGTTTCCTTGGCTCTTTCATGTACTTAGGTTATGTAAAGCCACGGAATCGAAACTCATGCCTGAATCATCATTGTCATTTGGATCCTGAGCATAGTTTGATTCTAGGAATTCATTATCTGAACTGGTCTCTGATACATGGTCTATATCATCCAGATTTTGATTAAGTTCCGGATTTTGTTCTGGTGTTATGGATGCCATTGGTGGTGTAGCCACCAGATTTTCATGTTTGTCTTCGCTTTTGGCGTCCTTTTGTTCTTTGAAAATATTTTCCAGTGTCTCTTTAATTATTTGCTCTATACTTTTTTGTCCTTTTTTGTCTGTCTAGCCTTCGTTTTAGAAGCAAATCCTGTAAAAGTCTGAGGGAGTCTTCGTCTGTGTCTTGAAGAGGTTGCCTCTTCTTGTTCACTTTTTGGCAAAGTGACAGCCATTAACGGATTTGAGTTGTCTTTACCGGCAACCGTTTGCACCGGACTAGTTGTACCTACATCTGGTACAATAGATTTCTTAGCATTCAGAAGGGAATGCACACCTGTCTCATCCATTTTTAAAGGAGATGGAGAAACCTGGGTCTGTTGTTTTGGATTGTTTTGTCTGAGCTTTAATTCAAGCTCTGCAACTTTCTCTAAAAGATATATATTTTGTGTCTGGAGAATTTCTTTTGTCTGGTTTAGTCGTTTTATTGTATCGGTCATTGTGGTACAATGATCGCAAACGATTATCTTATCTGTGTCTTTCTGGATATTGTATTGAGGTGTCTGGTTTTGGCTATTTCTGAGGGCTGGAGTAATATAATAATTTGGCCCAAGTGTTCCTCGAGCATAGTCTAAGGCTTCTGTAAATACATTGAAACCTTTAAAAAGTGGTGTCTTGAAATCTTTTATGGAGTCTACTACTTCTAACCAGGTCTGAAAGATACCTTTTGTCTTTCCGTGAATCACAACATAAAATTTGAATCTTTTGTCTAAATTTTTGTCGTTAAAATAATGACTAGTACAATTTAGAGTAGCTACGAAATGGCTTGTGTCTTTTCTATTGTGGGCAATCCACAAATTATCTATCAAACACTTTTGTTGTCTGTCTAGTACATAGTCTGGGAGTATTTTAAAAGTTAGATTTGACGACGGAAAAGAAACTAAGTTATTCTTACCAAAATAGAGTCTTTCTAGTGTTGGTGTCTCATGAGCAGTCATGGGCCTGAAATTCAGGTTCCCCAATACTGTTTGTCTGTAATCGTCTTGGGGTTTGGCTGGGCCTTTCCCCTTGTCTTTCGGATTAGTCTTTGACGAACTCATTCTGCTAAGAGATGAATAAACTGATTAGTTAGTTGTAATCTTTAGTCTACTAAGCTGATCTGTTAACCTGTTATCTTTACCCTTTATATGTTCAAACACTAAATTATAAATTGATATAGTGTCTAAGAAGTTAAGCCATCGTCTCTGACTACTATTCTTATCATTGATCTTTTGGTTAAATTTAACTATGGCTTCGCAATCCGTTCTAATTAAAGTTTTTGGTTTGTTTAAAATGTATAATCTAAAAGCATTTAAACCGTATACTACTGCTAGTATTTCGGTGTCTATGCTACTCATGTTTCCTTTTTCTTTATATTTACCACTCTGGTAAGCGCAAATCTTTTCTGAGGTTTTGCTGCTATATTTATTAGTTCTCGCTTTTAATACCGCTCCCCATCCTTCGAAACTGCCATCAGTTTCTATTATTAGGTAGTCTGTTTCTAACGGCATACTTAAGTCTGGGATGTTTTTGATTTGTTCTTTTAACAACTTTACTATTTTAATATCTTCGGCGTTAAAATGTTTTTGTCCTGTCGAACCTGTTTTAGAGTATAAGGGTCCTGCTATTTTTCCTAAATCTTTAATAAATGATCTGGCGTAATTTAATATTCCTAGAAACTTCTGTATGTCTTTTGTATTGTCTAATTTATCTGGCATATCCAATGCCTTTTTCGCTATATGCGGCTGTAATTTTATTTTACCTTCTCCTAAAGTTACTCCTAAGAAGTCTATGTATTTCTTACACAACTCCATTTTCTTCTTACTAATTATGATTCCATTACTTACGAATAGTCTAAACACTGTCTGTAGATGTCCTAAATGTTCAGTCATATTACTACTAAAAATTAGTATGTCGTCTACATATACTATAACGAACCTTTTGTAATCTCCGAAAATAGAATCCATTTTTCTTTGGAATATAGGCGGAGCTGTCTTTAGACCAAAAGGCATGACTAGCCACTCAAAATGTCCTTCTGAACAAGTGAAAACCGTCCATTCTATACTATTAGAGTGCATCTTAACTTGCCAATAACCTGGCTTGCAATCAAATTTACTAAAAATGTTTTTACCCTGTATTCTATTGATTAATTATGTTTTATCTGGTAATTTGTATCCGTCACTTCTAGTGTTATCATTCAGTCTTTTATAGTTTATCACCATTCTAGCTTTTCCTCTGATTATTTCTGAATGATTTCTAACTATAAAAGCTGCAGATCTATGTTTTGACGTGGATCTTCTTATTATTCTAGATCTAACAATTCTTTAATTTGTAATTTAAAATCTTCTAAATCTTGGTTAGTTGCTTCTATTGATGCAGTTTTTATAACGTATTCTGGGTTTATAATTTCTAGTTCACAAAGGATTTTATTGTTATTCCAATGCTTCTGAGGTTTTTCTCCTATAATTTCTAATTCGTCTAGGATTTTTATAATGTTGTCTAAATCTGTTTTGTCTTTGATTATTCCTATTTTATCTAACCCATTTTTAAAGTTATAAAATTCTGTTTCTATTTCTATTAGTGAATTATTTTTCTCTAATTCATCTTGTTCTTCTAGAAAGTCTTCTAGCATCATATTTTTACTATTATTCTGACAACAATATTTGTCTCCGTTTCTGCAATCCTGACAACAACTTATGTCTGAATTATTTTGCAGGTTTACTGGAGAGATTTGTATAATTTTTGTTTCAGTTTTTAAGGTCTGTACTGGAGTATATGTACTATTTTTCTGAAAAATAATACCATCTCTAGTTATGGTGCAACTTCCATTGTTATCTAGCAAGAAATCTAGTCCTATAATGAAATCTGTATTTATATTTAAGTCTCTTACTAAGATCTTGTCTATTTTATAGCTTGGACTGTAAAACTTTGAGCAAGTATTAATAAAACTAACTGATGCATCTTGGAGGTAGTATTTATATATGTTGTGTGTTCCATCCATTTGCATTGCCGAAGAAGGCTTCGCTAGAGTTTTAACTAATTTGCTCGGAACGATACTTTTATTGAGAATACTATTTGTGCACCCTGTGTCTACCAACGCTAAAGTAGTGATCTCGTAATCTTTAAGCCTTATTTTAGTTAATAATTTTAGTGAACTAAATTTTTTATCTTCATTGCATATTAAAGTCTTTTCTTCTGAATTCATTAGTTCTGAAGCTACTTCCGTAATTAATTCTCTTTCTATTTGATCTTCTTCAGAAATGTGATCGTCTCCGATCTCTTTCTGTTTTACTTTTTCTAGTTGTGCTAATCTTACTTCTAGAGCATTAATTCTTGTTTCTAATGTTATTACTCTTACTGCTATGGTTGTATCTTCTTGTATTTGTTTTAAAGGCTCTTTAAAGCCTATTATAATTCCTAACTCCTTCTGGAGGCAGTTTATACAACCTTCCATGTAGCATTTTTGGCTTTTGGCCCTTTTACTTCTGCTAGGGAACCATTTGCAAATGCAACATGCAGTGCTATCTAGACCTTTATTCCTTTCGAATAAGTGGTCGCATTCTATTACTGTGTTTACTAGATTATTCAAATCTTCATTTATATCCAATTGTTCTATTCCTATTTCATTAATAAATTCATCTGCTTCAGAGTCTGAAGAGTCTAATTTATTATTATCTCCTGTGTCTATACTTACTATGGAGTATATACTTTCTGTATCTGACATGTATTCATCTACATTTATTAATGTCTCCTGAAAATCTTCTATTAATTGAGAATTTCTAGTATTGTTATTTATTCTCTTGGGACAGGTATTAGCTAGATGTTCTATGCTACCGCATGTAAAACATTCTAATCTATTTTTATAAGTTCTATCATTTCTATATTTTCTTATATGTTTGTTCTTATCTAAATATGGTTTTCTGGCTGATGATTTTCTAAGGTAGTATTTTTTCTTCTTATACTTATCATAGTTCTGATAACCATATTTCTTATTTTTTCTTTTATAACTTCTTCTTTTCTGGGGGTCTTTATCATAACTCTGTGTGGTATATATTACACTTTTACAAAAATTCAACTCGTTTTGTTTTAGTTGTTTCTGTATCTGCAAATGCGTACATTTTTCTTGTAATATTTCCATCACATGTTGTATTCTATGTCCTATGGACCATCTAGCGTTTGGGTTTTGTAATATCCCATCACGCTTGTTCCAGCGTTCTTCAATTTCTCTACCTAAAGCTCCTGGTAATTTGTTGAAGAGCTTTTTCCCCAAGTCTTGATCAAACGAATTACCGCTGATCGTATAATAATAAAAGAAGTCATTTAAAAATTTCTTTATATATACCCAATTACTTATACTTAATTGTTCTAATTTTATTAGTGCATTTCTTTGTAGTACTACTAATCCACTATTTGGATCTTCACCAGTAATTAATGTATGTATTTTATTGGTGAAGTTGTATGGGTTTGATCCCATAGATACCAATTGGTGGAATTCTTCTGAAAAATCCGTTTTATAAGCTTCCCATAAAGCTTTCGTAGATTCTCCTAAGAAAGTTTCTAAGTACTTATACATTGTCTCAGGGTCTGTTTCTACGTAGTTTTGTATATAGTCTGCTACTACTATTTTCTTCCATAAATCTATTACGGAGTTCCATCTTTGTGGATCGTGGGCAGCTATATTTAAAATCTTTCCTCTATTCCCTCCTTCTTGGAGAGTTATAGGTTCTTCCAACGGCATTCTTCTTCCCGATGGTTTAACATTCTCTACAGGTTCTCCTGCAGTTCTAAATACTCTTCTTCTAGGTATATTTCCTGTACTAGTGTCTACTGTAATACATTCTCCTGTAGTTCTCTGGAAAGGACTGGAGCTAGATGTGCTAGCTTCCATTAGTTCTTTCTGACTAATCTCGGAGTTCGTCTCAAATTCTTCTTCATTATTTAATGCGAAATCTTTCCAAATTTCCTCAAACATAGCTGTTTTTTCTTTGGAGAGTTTTTCTTCTTTATATCCCGCATTATCTGTTCGTATCTCACATGTTTTAAAATGTTCTATTGTTTCTTCTAATTCCATATTGTCTTTTTTACAACTCTTGCATCTGAATAACATCCATGGTTTTTCTTTTTTCAGGTCTCTGGCCTTTTCTATGGCGATGTCTACTTCATACCCTTCTTGGATAATTTCTATGTTCATAAATGTATTTATTTCTGTTTCGTCTATAGTACTTTCTTCTTCACAATTCTTTTGTGGAGTATAGGTTATAGTCTGTAAATCTTATAGAAGTTTCTCCTTTGGGATTTGTATATTCTAAATGTGAAGTAGGTTGTAATACCTTATTTCTTTTATTAAAGTTATCTCATATATATATATATATATATATATATATATATATATATATATATATATATATATATATAGAGAGAGAGAGAGAGAGAGAGAGAGAGGCTTTCACTGCAAATTCCCCGAAAGTTCCACTCTTGTTGTAATTGAAGAATATGCCAAATCATGGCCATTAATTAGTACTTCAACTTGTTGTAAAAACTAAGTGTAATAACGAACTAACAAAATATATTTATCTTATTCTTATATATCTAAGCCAAGTGGGAGAAAAACTTATTGAGCGGGTCACCACTAGAATACTTATAGTGTGGGTCACCACTAGAATTCCTTTTGACCATCTTTGGTCTTACTAATTATTATAATCTTTAAGTATCACATAAATTAAGCTAATTTGATGTAATTTAAAGATTTTGTGAAAGCTAATTGTTTAAACGATTTAGAAGTCGAATATTTCTATAAGAACTGTGCAAGTGTAACAGGGCTTAATTCTATAAGAACTGTGCAACTGTTCAAACGATCTAGAAGTCTTGTTTAAAAGTATTGCAATTTTCATTGGCCTTTCTAATCCAAGTCATTGTCTATATTGAATACCTGGCTAAAATGTCATACTAGAATCTTTTACTTGGACTTTTTAGCAGGCCACATACATTGTAGATAAGGTTGAGAGAAATATAGCTTAGGACCATGTATCCTTCTACGGTACGAACTAATTAATATGTGAAGCCACTGACAGGCGGCTGATGAGGCCTAACGGTGTCCAACGGGGCGGGTTAGGGTGGGCGGGGCGGATCCCGGCGAGATGGGACCCGACGGGACTGGGAAAGGTCGGGATCGGTCCTCTGGCGGGACCGGCAGGCCGGGACTGGCGGGACAGGCCGATGTCCCGTCCCGTCCCTCATTCCGTCGGAAAAGGGGACCGGACTTAGCGGGGCGGGGCGGATCAGGTCGGGATGGGATCGGGATTTCCGATTTTTTTTTTTGGCACTTAATTTCAAAAAAATAATTTATATAAATACTTTAATAATTGAACAAGATAGTATAATAAAAATATGATTTTTTTTGTAATACAATTTTAAAATTGCAACTTTGTGGTGTTGAAAGTTGCAAATAACATAGTAAAATTGCAATTTAAAGAATTACATATTTATAAACACCTTTTCTAGTTTCTTCACAATGTCTTGTGGTTCTTCGGTTTGAATTAGAATTTATTAGTCAAATTGGTCGACGTCGCTTTCAGTTCCGTTTGACAAGATTTCATTGTAGTTTAAATCATCTTCTTTGTTGATCTATGGTTGACCGCACCCTTCTACGCTCCGCTCGTATCCAATCTCTGAATAAAACTGCAATCTCCAAGTTTTCTCCCGCTAATGAGTGTGTGCTCTCCTATTTGAAATATTCCGGTAGAAAAAGCATTTTCAGACGCGATTGATGACGCTTGAATGTTCAACACATCTCGGGTCATCTTTGCTAGTGTGGGAAATGTCTTCTCATTTTTCCTCCAGTATTTAAACAAGTCTTCACGTCCTTCTTCATTGAGAACTGCTTGGTACGGTACAACACCCTGTTGTTAAACAGAGGTAATATACCTGTGATATACACTGAATATACAGCAGTATATATCACAGGTATACAAGAAATAACAAAGCAAAGGGCTGGGTCGCTTGATCCAAAGAGCCCATTGGAAATTCCAAAGATCAAAGAAATTCATTCCAAATTTGCCATTCTCGGCCAAGCAGTCCAAATTGTATATTTGTAGTATATTATGAATAGGATACCTTAATTAGAGTTATACACCTACCATAATTGTATAGTTAGAATTATGGTAGAATAAGGATTTAGAAGTAGAATAGGAAAAGGATTTTCCTATTATGGAAATATGTAACTTGTATATATATCTATTCAATCAATGAAAATAATCAAGGGATTATTTCTTTCATGGTATCAAGAGACTAGGTCTAAACAAAAGTTTTCTTCTCTCAAACTTTTGCCTCCTCTTGGCCGAGAATCCCCTCACTCGGGTTTTCTCTCCATATATCTCGCCTTCCATTCTCAAAAACCTCTCTTAAATTTATCCTCCTTCATTGTTCTTTCAAATATGTCTAAGAACAATTTTCACCTGCCCTCACGGTTTCCAATATCAAGCTCAGTGTCCCAATTGTCCTTGAGATGGAAAACGCTCAATATGCATTGTGGGCGGAGTTATTTAAAATTCACGCTATCTCTTACCAAGTTCTTCATCACATAATTCCTCCCGCTAGACCCTTCTGCGGAGGATAATGAGGTATGGATTACACTTGATGCTACCGTTCTTCGGTGGATATACGCCACTATTTGATGGACCTTCTACAGACGATTATGGAGCCCGATACCACGGCTATGGCTGCATGGAATAGATTGCGTGACATATTCCAAGACAACCAACATTCCCGTGATCGTCACACTCTCGAAAGGTGAATTCTCTCTCGCTCGAATGGGCGTATTTCAACGTTTCTGCATACTGCAAGAAACTAAAGGAATTGGCGGATCAACTCCGTAACGTTGGCGCACCAGTAACAAATAATCGTCTAGTTCTACAGTTGGTTGCCGGTCTTTCGGAGGCCTATAATGGTGTTGGCACTCTCCTTCGCCAAAGCAACCCTCTTCCCGACTTCCACCAAGCCCGCTCCATGCTTACGTTAGAAGAAGCCGATTTGGCTAAAAAGGCGGCTACCGGAGCAAGTCCAGTTGTCATGATGGCATCCTCTCCTAATCCGTCAGTTTTTGTTAATAATTCGGGCCAAAACCATAATAATGGTGGCGGCAAGAATAATCGTAAGAATAACAACAAAAACCGCGGGGGCAAACGCGGTGGTAATGGTGGAGGTTCCGGTAATCAGCAAAACCTCGGTGGAGCCCATCCAATGAACGATGGCCCACCACCCCATGGGCCCGGCGGTGGGGCCCATGGCGATGGAGCGATGGCGATGGGCGATGGGCGGCGGCCATACCAGCCGACGGCAGAATTTCCGGCGGGTGGTCGGCGATCCAGCCGAGCCCAATGCCCAGCGATGGCGGCCATCGGCGATGGCCCAACGGCGGCGATGGTAGCGATTCTGGGCCAGGTCCAAAGACGGCCAGGAGTTCTTGGGCCCCGACCTCCGCAAGCCCATCATGCAGCAGGCCCTACTCAGACCGATATCGAGGCCGCGATGCACACGTTGGGATTAACTCAACCGGATCAAAATTGGTACATGGACACCGGGGCCACTACTCACATGACTTCCGACTCAGGTACTCTCTCATCTTATTCCAATTTGAGCACCCCTCGGGGGATAATCATTGGTAATGGCAGTTCTATTCCAATTCTAGGGTATGGTCAGAAAACGTTGTCTCCCCCCAATCCACCACTCCTCTTGAAAAATACTTTACATGCTCCTAAATTGATTAAAAATTTAGTGTCTGTCCGTAAATTCACAAATGACAATTACATTTACATTGAATTTGATCCTTCGGTTTCTCTGTGAAGGATTTCAAGACGGGAGTCATCTCATGAGGTGTGATAGTAGGGGGATCTATATCCTATCATGCGGTTTGATCCATCGAGTCCACCTTGCCATCGACTTTTGCGACCATCTCTCCTTCCATGTGGCATGCTCGTTTGGGTCATCAGGATCTTCTATTTTATCGCTTTAGATAAAAATAGCTTTATTTCTTGTAAAGTGCACGAGTCGTACTCCAATTTGTCGATCTTGTTCATTAGGAAAAATTGTTAAGTTGCCATTTGTAGACTCCAATTCTCATACTTCTATGCCATTTGACATTATTCATAGCGACTTATGGACCTCTCCTGTTCTGAGTTCAATGGGACATCGTTATTATGTTCTCTTCTTAGATGATTATTCTAGATTTTTGTGGACGTTTCCAATTGCGAATAAATCACAAGTGTTTTCCGTCTTCATAAAATTTAGAGCGTTCATTCGTACTCAATTCGAAAGAGAAATAAAAAATATTCAATGTGATAATGGGAAGGAGTATGACAATAGGGAGTTTCGAGAATTTTGTGCTACTCATGGGATAAATTTTCGGTTTTCATGTCCTCATACATCTTCACAAAATGGGAAAGCCGAACGCAAAATTCGTTCCATAAATAACATTGTCCGAACTCTCCTAATCCATGCCTCCATACCTCCGTATTTTTGGCATCATGCTCTACAAATGGCCACTTACCTTCTTAACATAATTCCATCTAAAGGTCTGACATATTCTTCCCCTCTCAAAATCTTATATAATAAAAACCCGTCTTATTCTCATCTTCGAATTTTTGGGTGCTTGTGTTATCCGTTATTCCCATCCACCACAATTAACAAACTTCAGGCTCGGTCTACTCCGTGTGTATTTTTGGGTTATCCGTCGAATCATCGTGGTTATAAGTGTTTTGATTTATCCTCCAAGAAAATCATTATAAATCGTCATGTCATTTTTGATGAAAACCAATTCCCTTTTACGAAAGTTCATACTCCCGAGCCTAAGTCGTATAATTTTTTGGATGACCAAATATCCCCATATATTATTCGGAATTTTTCGAACACCTCCGTGCCCAAAATCCTCCAGTGGCCCATCGCCCGGGTCCCACAAGATCGCTGTTGCCCTCGCAGTTCCAGCCATCGAGCAGTTCCAAAGAATCGGGCTCGCCACCCCACCTCGAACCGCTCCAGTCCGAGTCCATTGTTTACGGTTTGGGCAGCCAAGAGCCCATCGCTCGCCACCCGTCCCGATCCGGAAAATTCCCAAAATTCCTCACTTCTTCCTCGAGTCATAGACCGGTCACTCGTAGTCACGGGGTATTTTTACACCTAAAAGACATTTTAATTTACATTCGATGTCTCTAGATCCCTTTGCCCCGCAATCGCGGTCCGCATTAAATGACCCTAATTGGAAAATTGCTATGGTGATGAATATAATGCTCTTATTAATAATAAGACGTGGGAGTTGGTGCCCGCCCATATGGTATTAATATTATCAGTCTATGTGGATCTTTGCTCATAAGGAGAATTCGGATGGGTCATTTGCTCGACATAAGGCGCGACTTGTTGGTGACGGTAAGACTCAAAGAGTTGGAATTGATTGTGGTGAGACGTTTAGTCCGGTGGTCAAACCGCTACCATTCGCCGTGCTTAGCTTGGCTCTTTCAAAGACTTGGCCAATCCATCAGTTGGATGTCAAGAATGCCTTTCTACATGGTGATCTCAAAGAAACAGTCTATATGC